>JAJGRX010001329.1:0-600000 GCA_025461125.1 Carex kokanica
ACAACAGCTGCATGCCATCAGGCCATCTTGGAAGTCAGGTTGGGTTTTGGTATATCCTGATATTCCTTTTATTTGGGAAAACTGATGGTATGAAGCATCTAAGCAAATTCTGTTAAAGATGCTCATTTCATCTGTAATTGTGCAAGAATGTATGTAAGTATGATTGTGAATGTGGTAACATTACTTAATTAAATGTCACAACATGTGAATGTTGTTCAAGATCACATGCAAATAAGTTTGGGCTGGAAAATAGTGCTGGCCTGTCTCTGACTTGTGATATCTTCGAACTAATGTTTAGTCTTGTGGGGTATAGTCAGATTGATATTGACATCTCTAGTTCTAATCTGCTCATGAAATGTCAGAGCTTGGTTTTGGACACATTGTCATTATTGGGCACAGCACCAACTATTATGAGTTGGGATTTGGCACAGTAATGATCCTTTTGAAGCTTTTTATTTGTTTACTATGTTTTTGAATGAGGCTATTTCATTTGAGTTCCCGAACTGCAATATTTAGAACTGAAAGTAAATGCCAATGCTTCTATGTTTGGTAGTAGGACCAATACTGGCAAATGTACTTGGAGAACCCAGTGGTACAGTGAACTCGTGGCATCACTTGATGAGGATTTAATACAAATAAAATGCATTTTTTAATTTATACATAACATTTGCGGGTTGTGTGTTTTTTGATGCAGTTGGCATAAACGCCATCTTCATGCAAACATACATAGGTGGTGTGTCTTGCCCCTACATCTGTGGCAAGCACTTGGACCATGGTGTTCTCTTAGTGGGTTACGGGTCTGCCGGATACTCCCCAATCCGCCTCAAGGAGAAGCCTTATTGGATCATAAAGAACTCTTGGGGTGAGAACTGGGGAGAGAGCGGGTATTACAAGATTTGCAGGGGTAGAAACATCTGTGGTGTGGATTCCATGGTGTCTACCGTGAGTGCCATAACGACCACTCATTAGTTGATGTCGTTTGTATTTGACTTATTTGCCCCTTTGCATATAGTTAGGTCACGGGGCTAGTAAGACCACGCAGTGTAATTTTTATGTTTGGCTGTGGTGTACTGCAGGATGCTTAATAATTTTTATGTTTGTAACTTGGGTAATTTGGTACTGTGAATTGAACAATTTATGCTATTAAATATAACCTTACTCTATGTTCAGCTGAGGTTGGTGCTAACTCCTAACTTCTGTTATTAGTATTACCCAGGAAAAAAAAAATGTCGTTGTAGTATGATAAAAATGAAAAGCAAATTTAGCAATTCATGTTTTTGCTTTTTCAGAAAATAAAATTAATAAATAGATTGTGCTCTCAGCTGGTGCTTTATTATTTCTAGTTAATAATGTTTAGCAAGTAAGAATTACTTCCTTATAAATTATACTCTTAAGAAACTGAGAACTCTTTTCTTTTCTATATAATGAATGAGGAGGGTTCAAACGCCTCTATTTTTTGTACTTTCATCATGACTCTATTTTTTAAAACTTTAATTACTCAAAATTTAAAACTTAAAAGTCAAAATAAAATTGTTAGATGTGAACTATGTTATTTTCTCTATGTGCTCATAAAAAATTATCACATTTCGATTTTTTTTTTATGTGAATCAATAATTTGAAAAATTACCGTTTAGAAATTATCCACATTAGTACATTTTTTACAAGCTCTTGATGACAACCAAAACAAAATTGAAATGTCATAATTTTTTACACGTGCATAGATAAAATGATGTAGATCATATCCAACAGTTTTATTTTGACGTTTAAGTTTTAAATTTGATTTATTGAAGTTTTTAAAAATAGAGATACGGTAGAGGCACAAAAAATAGAGGCAACCCTCATAATGAATATGGAAAATATGATCTCAAGCGCAGAGCAACGTTTTCTTGTTCTCTGTGTTCCTCAAAAATTATTTGAAGAAATTAAGCCATATTTTTTTTCTCTCAAAATCAAGAAGTGATACTTCCTATAATATAAGTTTTGACTAACCAAAAAGGGTTTGAAAGCTGGTTTGCACTTTGCACTAAGGATTCTTGATGAAATTGTTCAATGCAAAGAAACCTACTCTCAGCAGATTGTAAGAAAAAAAAGAAGGAAATTGCTTTATGACGCATAAATAATCACTAGGAGATGAGGGTAGGTCCGATGGGCATCGGATCTACTTTTAGATTCAATTAATTCTAGCATCGTATGATTAGCATTAAATATGTGTGCACGGAAATTGATACAGACTCACACGAAGATATGGAGTACACGAATCTTGATACTGATCAGATGGTCATCACACTCATCGAACCAAAGTAAGTCTGATGGACATCGGACCTACTCTGAATTCAATTACTGGATACAGCCTACAGGTCATGATAACGACCTGTCTCATTTACCAGACCGTATCAATAGTTTATTTTACCTTCATTTTTTTACTATATAGGCTAATGCTAGGTTCGGATAGAGATATAGCCAATGACAAGTAGACAACCGCTTAGTTGAGGCTTAACATCAAAAATACCTACTAACATCATTGCCCTTGCACGTTTAGATCTCAACATACAATGCCAGTTCGCTCTGATACTAGTATACTCTGTGATTATATTTTTGGCATCAATATTCGGTAACTTGCACATAATTTCTCATGCAAGTATAACAATTTTTATATTACTATAACGCTCAGGCTAGAGTTTGAACTTTGAAGGCAAGTAACTAAAAAAATCTCTTTAAATACAAATTACAAATTTTTGGTAGCGCATATCGATTAATCGATAGTTCTTAATATTATTGGCAAAATTTCTTATTATTGACAGTGACAAGATTAAAGAAAAATATTTGTACAAGTTAGTAGAAAGGACAAAGTGCTATCCGTTATTGACCTTTCCAGTAGTCATTATATAATGCCACTGAACTGAAGCAACATAATTGTTCACTTTTTAAACATATACTTCGTCCACGTGGCAGATATGCATTGGCCGGTCTGCTTTTTTGTCGTTTTCTGCTGTTGCTTTTCTCTTTTTGTTCCTTTCTTGACTGACTTTGTAATAAACCACATATCTATTATATATATATATTCCTCAGGATCCGCTACATGTATATTCTACAGTAAACGCTACAGTAATTGCTACAGTGGATAAATAGTAAAAAATTATATAATAAATATAAATTTGGTCTCCAAGCAATATTTTATTATAAAGGTCATGTTGGAGCGGTTTCGGATTGACTGTTCGGACTTTGAAATGCAGATAAAAAATTAGGGTGCATTGGGAGCATAAAAATTTGGGGTGCATTTGTAATCCTCTAACTTTATATATAGTTAGAAAATCACAAATTAATGAATATGGTATACCAGTATAACTTTATATAGTAACAACTTGATTTTGTGATTTTGAATTCATTAATATAGCATTTTGTTTATAAACCGGTATAACTTTATATAGAGTTAGATGTTATCTTAATATTTAATTATCTTCTTTTTTTTTGGTATATCCTGACTCCAATCTTTTTTACACTCCTCTCGATAATAAACCGCCGAAGCACAAGCGAGGCTCACTTCTAGTCCTGTTTAGACTTGATACAGGTCATACAGTGCCAGTGGGTTCTAGAAACACTTATTTTAGGGTTTATTTCCAACAAGACGTGTTCGGCTTACGTTAATTTTTACATATATTATATGTTGTTTTACAAGTCAAAATTGTAGTTCTATTTTTTACTATTTAGATGTGATACTATATAATGTATTATATTAAATAGATCAATGCAAAAGTCATATAGTTTTTTGTCAAACAATTTCAATTTATTTAACTATTGAGTTTGTAGTGGCTTTCTGATTGATGATTATTTAAATTTCAGATAAATTTAAAATTTAATACACATTTTATTTAAATGATAGAAAGTTATTTCTAAATTTTGATTTTTTTTCTTTCAAAATATCAAATAAGTCATGACATGGGAACCTTACCAAATACAAAGGCAGTAGTATTAAACACACATCATTGACTGATTCAGTTCATGTCCCCTTAACGGTGATTGTAATGAAACTTGTGGTTTATAAACATTCATGTTTGGTGGTTGCAACCAAACAATGACATGCATTAGCAATTACTTCTCTTTCTTCTTTTCCGGTTAACATTCTCAATTTCAACTCTACAAGACCCAAAGAGCAAACCATGTGATTTAGATTTACTGTGGCAAATTTAATATTTGTGATGTCTTAATTATATCTATAACCAATAAAGCCCTTAATAATTTTCTTTGCTTGCTTTGAGTAGCAAGCCAGTGTTAGAAAGCAACACATTATTAGGATCCGATGATATTGGAAGTTAGAAATAATAATGTAAATTAGGGCTGTATGAATTAGCAAAGATAAGCACCAATCAAATTTAAAACATTAATTGCTAGGATGACGACGATGGATTAACAACTGCACTCAACGGATTAGTTAAAAAAATATATATTGTAGCAGAGAAGATGATAAGATTAAGTATATCATCTCCTTTGCGCTGATAACCATCTACCCTTGTTTATCCACAAATCACACGAGTATGCTAAATTATAACCTAATTAATAATATATATATAGTATGTTGAAACATCAATTTGTTTGGGATGAGTTCATTGATTTCATTCCTACAAGAAAATATTGTATTAAATTAATTAAGTAGTTGGGAGTAATTGGAGAAAAGATACATTAATTGTGGAAGGGTTTTGGGATATATAAGAAACGAAGTATATATGACATTAATTGAACATGATGTTCTTCTGATAGTCTGTTTGGAGTAGTTTCTAAGTCTCTTATTTTATTTTCTTCTTTGTTTCTTAGTTTGCATTAAAAAATATTATCTCTTTACTTAGAACAACCTTTCTTGGCGTGCTCCTGATGCAATAAGCAATCCTGTCAGTTGCCTTGACAAAAAATGAACCACTAATTAATTTATTCTATTTTCAGATGATTTCAATCATACAATATATAACTGTTTTTAATTGAGATAGCAAAAAAAGGCGGTGCGGACCCAAGAACAAAGAGCTTTCGGCGATGCTGAGTGGAAAAAATGTGTTGTGCCGTGACGTGACTAATATGTCGTGACTTTGATCTTGATTTTGTGTTATGCTGTAACGTGACCAAGTTAATATTTCACGTGCCGTGCCGTGTCGTGACCAAAATGTCAAGGGATGGTCACGCCACGTGAATCACGCCGTACCTAAACGTGCAGTGAACATACGTGACTCGCGTGACTACATGCCGTACTGTGCCGTGACTAAATCTTTCACGTGCCGTGCCGTGCCAAAGTTTCAAAAGATAGACACAGCACGCAAATGGTTACGGTACGGGACACGCGAGTCATGGCACGTAACTGATACACGTGCCGTGCTATTCCATGCCATAACCGTGCCGTTCCGTAACGAAGCCGGCTCCGCCGTGACATTTTTCCCACTCTACTGCAGCCTGACTCTTAGATATAGAAATTGAACCGTTGATTTTATATTTCTTGAAAAAGGAATATAGTGTAGGACAGGATGTTATTCTATCAATAAGTTCATGAGCACATTTTTCTTCTCTATATTCGAATATAACAAAAAAAAAACATATATTTTTCCCTTAATAAAAATAAAGTTCGTTATTATGGTTTTCTCATAATTTACAATGATTAATTCTTGAAAGCACATGGGCATACTTGTCATTGTCATCGCTTTAGTGATTGGTATTCATGAGCCGAGCCAACACCTTTATTATTCTCCTGTTCCAGGAGATTTTGGTTTTTCTGTGACACTATCTTGTGCATTTCTTGTAAAAACCTTCAGTAAAATTCCACCAGAGATCAAGAAAATATATCAATAATTCCATCAATAACTTAACACTTTATATATAGTTTGGTGTAAAAATAATACAAATTCATATTGACAATATATTTGTATATACAGCCTGGGCACAGAAGAGCCTAACCACTTGAATGTTAAACAAGTTATTTAAACAAGGCTCTAACCAATGAGAAAACATAGGCGGAAAATTTTAAGGAGCGGCAGCCAAGATACTCTTCAAGAATCATCTAGGTAGAATTATGATAGAATCCAACCAAAAAACTTTAATAGTTCATGTCTCCATATGAGTTTATTTGAAGTATTAATTCTAAAACTCAAACAGAAAATATAACTGTTAGTTCTAAAATTCAAATTAGAAAATATTATTGTTGATGTGGCCATTTTTTTTACGTGCATGCAAAATATTAATATATTTCGACATCATTTCATAGGTATTAAAAGGTTGAACAAACTACACAAATATAGACAATAATTTATTCTATTGTATGTTAGTGACAGCATTGTCTATTTAAAAATAACAAAAAACAACTATTTTTCTTACATGCGCATAGAATAAATTTTATTGATTGCATCTAATGATATTCTACTTTTAGTTTTAGATTCTTCTATTATTATTATTGAATTTTTGAAAATGTGTAATTTTTTTTAACCTCTTTCATGTATTGAAATTATATTCATGCACATATATGTAACATTACAAACTATCATAAAACAAACAAGAAAAAAACAATATGTCATGAATTTTACAAAGACTACGTGAAAGGTAACATTCAATTGACATAATTTCATAAATATATGTTGCTTAAAATTGTAAAAAAGAAAAAGAAAAACCTAATGTGAACATTTATTGTCTGATTCTATTAATTAGGTTTTACCAGTGTTGTAAAAAACGTTCGTTTATAATCAACCGATTATTTCCGTTTATACCCGATTATTTCCGAATAATTGCTTGACGATACCCTATCCATCCGACGAGCGCATACCATTATTTACAACACTGGATTTTACCATGTGGTGGAAGTAAAATTTGAAGAATGTTATTGTATGCATGAATATATATTAGTTTAACTAGGGGCGGATCCAGGATTTTCATCAGGGGAGCAAAAAAAATATCGAATCGGGTTTAAATACCTAATCGGATTTAAATTCATTAACCAATTGGGTACTTGATAAAAAATAATATTTTAACTTATACTTTTCAATGCTTTGACTTGTAATTTCTAATGTTCTAACTTATAATTCTAATTACCAATCAAAATTCAACAAATTTATTTTAATTTTAACCTTAAATTTAACCCGAATTACATATCAAACGTCCAGAGAGGGGCAAAAAAAAATTTCAAAGGAGGCAAAGTCGGTCAAGACCGATAAATCTCTACTAAAACTCATGAGTTTAACATCAACAAGAAAAATGTTTTAACTAAAAGATTCAAAATTATAGATGTATTCTGCATCATTATTTAAATTGAGCATATATATATATATCAAATTTAATTGGTCATTCATAAAAAAATTGAGGCTAAATTCAGTGAAATAAATTATGCCCTATATACACGGTAATACCTTAAATATTGGATATTCTCTATTATGTGGTTTATATTGGATAAATGGAATTTTGCTTTATCACCCCGCTTTAATAGTAAAACATCACAAATTAAATTACTGATGCATGCATGATGGTTTGAGGCTTGAGCTGATGAAGCATTTGGCAACGGAGACCTAACCAATCACACATGAAAACAAAAACAAGAGCAAAAACATTGCAAATGATTGAGGAACCAACGACAAAGAAACATTGGTTACAAGCCCATTTTTTTTATCTATTGACCCTAAATTTTTTTTGCACTTTTGGTACTTTACCAATAGTCGATGGGGTCAATGACAGATACCAACCAGAAGTAGTTGAAATTTCTTATCTATCCCACTTTTTATGCAAAATAACACTAACATCCTTATTTTTGAAAGGTTAGTAAATACATGCATATGGATTAGGGGTGAAAACGGTATGGATAATATCCAATCCGTATTTGAAAAATTAGATGTGGATATCCGATATCCGATATCCGAATATCCGTGTGAATATGAATACTAATATGATTTTACGTTTCAATTATCCGTATCCGAATAGTAGATATATATCATATATTTTAATATATATATATTATGAAAAAAATATTGTTATTCACCATTAAAATTAGATAAATATTATTAACTTTGGTATTTTTTTAATAATATTTTAATAAATATCCGATCCGATCATATCGTATCTGTATTCAGCTGATATCCGATCCATATCCGTATCCGAAAATAAAAAAAGATATGGATATGGATATGGTTTTACCACTATCCGCTCCGTATTCGCTCCGTTTTCACCCCTAATCTGGATTGGTAAATGAATGTATCAAAAAAAAAAATCTCAACAAACACAAAAACCTGAATATCCGAGTCTATACTCTAAACATGTATTCTACAACAGTTCTCATGCATACATCCAAATGTTAGGCATATTTGCGCTTCTTCCAGATCCCTTTTTTATCCAAAAATGTTTTGCTAATAGGCACATAAAAAAATCTGACAGTATATTATTGTCTTCTGAATGTTGGCACTTGATGTGTAGCTATGAGTCCATATGTGGTGTAATTAATTGTAACAGTAAATAAACATCATTATCTAATCCAAATCATCTATTTCCAAGAGAAAGTGGATTAATTGGTGATATGATAAGAACTAAGAAGCATCCGATATTAATTGAACGGAATGAGTATAATAATATAATATATCAATGGCTCCAATATGTGATTACATATTTGGTGAATATAGAATCATATGATATCTCTGTCTATCCAAGTAAAGAAAAGAGAATAATTCTAACATTGATATATAAGCTATTGTAGTGATAGAATGCTGTATGCTGGCAAAAAGAAAATATCTGTTAAAACAGATAATTACTGTTTCATGTACACACATATGAAAATTACTGTTAAAATAATGGTGCTTTAATTAATTGCTCAGAACTCTAGGAAATTGTGATTTTTAGGAGGTCATTTTGACAAAAGGAGCATCCTATAAAATAGATTGCCAAGCATATGCTGCTCAGTGCAAGACTCACATAGCATTTTACAACTCCTTTTCCAATTTGTTGCAAAAGAGAACCTTTTTAGATTAAAAAAAACAACACCCCCTCCTCCATCCATAAAAGGCAGATCACAAACACAACTCATTCACATTCCTTCTTTACAAAACTGAACCCTCATAGTCTCATACCAACCAACCACCTTTATTTTACATTCTGTGTTTTCCCTGACCTTAAATCATGCAATATAGAGAACCCTCTAAACCACCATTTTTAAGCTTTCTAAGCCCCAAAACTGAGGATTTGTACTACTTTTGTGACCCGAATGTGTTTTCAAATGGCATTCTGAAACAGGTAACGCAACCGTCTGTGTTCACCTCTTCTCCCACCAAAACATGGGTTCATGGAATTCCCTGAAAGTCCACTTCCAACCAGCTTCATGCAATTCACCACGACCAAATTACCCACAACTGGCATGAAATGCTTTCCGAGGTATCACCAACAGAAGTTGTACCGAGGGTGAGGCAAAGGCACTGGGGCAAATGGGTGGCGGAGATACGCCTACCCAAAACTCGCACACGAGTCTGGCTTGGCACGTTCGACACAGCAGAAGAAGCTGCTACAGCATATGACGTGGCGGCATATCGGCTAAGAGGTGATACTGCTAACCTCAATTTCCCTCATTTGAAACATCAGTTACAAGACCCCTACAATACATAGCCCTATTAGAAGCCAAGCTGAAGACATTCAATAATAAAAACAGTAGTACTACCAGCAGCAGCAGCAGTACCAGTAACTCTTCATCAGGTAAATCGGAGAGTAAATGTGATGATTTGGGGCTTGGAGATTGTGAAAAATGTGAAATGCCTCCTAGTAAGAAGCAGAAGATCGAATACACCACCAATATCTCTCATGAACATTATGCAGTCCCCTCTAGCAAGCGGGACCCACAAATCGGAGAGACTGTCGATGTTCATCTTAGTAGAATTCCTTCTCTTGATATGGATATGATTTGGGATTCAATCCACAGCTTTAATTGCATTTGATCGAGATGATGCTTATTTGATCCCTTTTTTATATTTTCTCAAAGATGGAGGTGCTTTAAATTTGAGCTTTTTAGGCACAGTATATGGAACTATTTTTGAACCTCAAATTATATACTCTTCTAACAAATAGATTGTTTTTCAGAACAGGTTTAGTGATGAATTGCATCATAACTTTTAATCTACAAGATTGAGCAAATTTGAGGTTTTGCTAAGTTCAAATCAGGGCTGAAATTAAAAGTTGCAAAATTTAAGGACCTCCGTCTTAATTTACTGTCTTTCTGTATTATCATGTCATTTGGAGTATGACACTGTAACTTTTTTTCCTGATGTTCTTTTGTTACTTGACTCAATGTACCATCTTACTTTTTCCTTTGTGCAGTAGACCTCAATGTACAATCTTACTGTCTGTATCATATCTAGTTGTTAATGAAACGGTGTTCAATTTATGAATTTCCATGCGCAAAAATGCATCTATTTCTATGCACCTGTTCTCATTCTTTTTCTACCTTAACAAATTTGGTCAACTTTACTAAAAAAATAAATCGAGACAAATTTCTTATTGTACCATCACTATCAATACCTAAAATCATGAGATTTGACCTGCAATTTGCAAAACAGCATGATGTCCAATCTAAGATTTTCATCTCTTGCATCAGTTTGAACTTGATCCTGTTAACTCTCCATCCTACGTTCACTGGAAATCAGATATACGAAAGTTGCATTGGAGTTGATACCATTAATTTAACTTACTAACCCTTTCTGTTATTATTTTCCTGTTTTGAACGAGAGAAGTCAAGAGTCCCACTGAAAACCAAGTTTGATCTACAATATATATATACATATATATATATAATATAGAGACTGGCTAAGCTCAAAACGTTTGCACCAAGCCCTTGGTGCAAACGTTTTGGTTCTCCTATTTGCAAAGTCCAAACGGTCGATCCAAACCGTTAGAAATTTAATCAATATTAAAATGTGTGGAGACCAAATTTCACATTTTTTGGAATTTTTTTGCTATTTATTAAGCCACTTTGAAAGTTGCTGATTCGGGTGAACAGTAAAAACAGTGCAATAAAATTCTGGACCGTATAATCAGCAACTTTCAAGTGGCTTAATAAATAGTAAAAAAATGTAAAATTTGGTCTCCAAGCACATTTTAATATGGAGAACAACTTGAACGGTTTGGATCGACCGTTTGAACTTTGGAAATCCGAAAATAATTCGTTTGCACCAAGGGCTTGGTGCAAACGTTTTGAGCTTAGCCACTCACTATATATATATATATATATATATATAGAGTCCGGCTAGCGTCCAAACGTTTGGATAGAGGCCTATATCCAAACGGTTCATTTTTGCGATTTCAAAGTCCCAAAAGTTGATCTGAAGCGCTCAACATGTTTGGAATATTAAAATGTGCTTGGAAACTAAATTTTACATTTTTTGAAATTTTTTTGCTATTTTTTTAGAATTTTTGAAAATCGTTGTTTTAATGATAATAAAAAATTCATTAAAACAACGATTTTCAAAATTCTAAAAAAATAGCAAAAAAATTCCAAAAAATGTAAAATTTAGTTTCCAAGCACATTTTAATATTCCAAACATGTTGAGCACTTCAGATCGACTTTTGGGACTTTGAAATAGCAAAAATGAACCGTTTGAATATAGGCCTCTATCCAAACGTTTGGACGCTAGCCGGACTCTATATATATATATAGTTTCACGGCTCAGGAATTACCATTTTGATTTTAGCCAACCCCCTCTCTCTCTATCTATATTTATATATAGAGAGAGTGGTTAATTTCAAAACGTTTGCACCAAGGCCCTCGTGCAACCAAGTCATTTTCGGATTTTCAAAGTCAAAACAGTCGATCCAAACCGTTAGATGTTCAATCTATATTCAAATCTACTTGGAGACCAAATTTTACATTTTTTGGAATTTTTTTACTATTTATTAAGCCACTTTGAAAATTGCTGATCCGGGTGAACAGTAAAAACAGTGCAACTAAATTCTGGACCATGTGATCGACAATTTCCAAAGTGGCTTAATAAATAGTAAAAAATGCCAAAAAATGTAAAATTTGGTCTCCAAGCAGATTTTATATAGAGATCACATCTAATGGTTTATATTGACTGTTTGGACTTTGAAAATCCAAAAACGACTTGATTGCACGAGGACCTTGGTGCAAATGTTATGATATTAGCCACACTCTCTCTCTCTCTTTATATATATATATAGAGAGAGTGGCTAATATCAAAACGTTGTTCCTTAGCCCTCGTGCAACCAAGTCATTTTCAGATTTTCAAAGTCCAAACGGTCGATCCAAACCGTTAGATGTGATCTTTATATTAAAATCTGCTTGGAGACCAAATTTTACATTTTTTGGAATTTTTTTACTATTTATTAAGCCACTTTGAAAATTTCTGATCACATGGTCCAGAATTTCGTTGCACTGTTTTTACTGTTCATCTGGATCAGTAATTTTCAAAGTAGCTTAATAAATAGTAAAAAAATTCCAAAAAATGTAAAATTTGGTCTCCAAGCATATTTTAATATGGATTGAACATCTAATGGTTTGGATCAACTGTTTGGACTTTGAAAATCCAAAAATGACTTGGTTGCATGAGGGCTTAGGAACAAACGTTTTGATATTAGCCACTCTCTTTCTCTCTCTCTCTCTCTCTCTCTATATATATATATATATAGGGATGGGCTATGGTGAGCTATGGAGTAAAACAAGTTTTTTACTCCACACCTAATTATTTCCATTTTGAAAATCCAAACAACTGATCCGAACCATTCAACATGATCTCCATATTGAAATATGCTTGGAGACCAAATTTTACATTTTTTCGAATTTTTTTACTATTTATTAAGCCACTTTGAAAATCGCTGATCCATTGGTCCAGAATTTTTACTGTTTTGCTACTGTTCACCCGGATCAGTGATTTTAAAAGTGGCTTAATAATAAATAGTAAAAAAATTCCAAAAAATGTAAAATTTGGTCTCTAAGCACATTTCAATATGGAGAACAACTTGAACGGTTCGGTAAAACGGTTGTTTGGATTTTCAAGATGGAAATATGGCGTGAAGTACAAACTCGTTTTACTCCATCGCTCACTATAGCCCATCCCTATATATATATAGGGAGCGGCTAAGTTGCTGCCGGCAGCATTTCGGCGAGGTGCTTACGGGGGCATATCTTGCAATTTGATGTTCAAACAACAAATTCAAACAGTTAAATGTTCAATCTATATTAAAATCTACTTGGAGACCAAATTTTACATTTTTTGGATTTTTTTTACTATTTTTTAAGCTGGTTTGAAAACCGCTGTTTTTATTAAATTTCTGAAGCATTGAAAACAGCGGTTTCAAACCAGCTTAAAAAATAGTAAAAAAATTCCAAAAAATATAAAATTTGGTCTCCAAGTAGATTTTAATATAGATTGAACATCTAACGGTTTGAATTTGTTGTTTGAGCATCAAATTGCAAGATATGTTCCCGTCAGCACCTCGGCCGAAATGCTTCCGGAAGCAAATTAGCCATACTCTATATATATATATATATATATAGAGATGGGCTATTGTGCTTTGCAAAGTAAAGCTATCGTTTTACTTCGGCTTACTTTTGGATTTTCAAAGTCCAAAACGTCGATCCGACCGTTCAAGTTGATCTACATATTGAAATGTGCTTGCAGACCAAATTTTGCATTTTTTGGAAACTATTTATTAAGCCACTTTGAAAATTGCTGATCACATGGTCCAGAAAAAAACAGTGCAACAAAATTCTGGACCATGTGATCAGCAATTTTCAAAGTGGCTTAATAAATAGTAAAAAAAATTCCAAAAAATGTAAAATTTGGTCTGCAAACACATTTCAATATGTAGATCAACCATAACGGTCGGATCGACGTTTTGGACTTTGAAAATCCAAAAAGTAAGCCGAAGTAAAACAATGGCTTTACTTTGCAAAGCACAATAGCTCATCTCATATATATATATATATATATGAGTAGAACTAGGGTGCTCCTAAGCTCACTAAGCCCTTCGTGAGCGCGACTCTAAAACCTATCAAATTGACTTCAAACGACATTTTCAAACCGTTAGATATTCAATCTATATTAAAATGTTCTTGGAGACCAAATTTTACATTTTTTGGAATTTTTTTACTATTTATTAAGCCGGTTTGAAAACCGCTGTTTTTATTAAAATTCTGCACCATTGGAAAATAGCGGTTTTCAAACCGGCTTAATAAATAGTAAAAAAATTTCAAAAAATGTAAAATTTGGTCTCCAAGCACATTTTAATATAGATTGAACATCTAACGGTTTGAAAATGTCGTTTGAAGTCAATTCGATAGGTTTTAGAGTCGCGCTCACGAAGGGCTTGGTGAGCTTAGGAGCACCCTAGTTCTACTCTATATATATATAGTGAGTGGCTAAGCTACAAACGTTTGCACCAAGGGTTTGGTGCAAACGAT
This sequence comes from Carex kokanica, assembly GCA_025461125.1. NCBI lineage: Eukaryota > Viridiplantae > Streptophyta > Magnoliopsida > Poales > Cyperaceae > Carex > Carex kokanica. Next base: position 14,405 of record JAJGRX010001329.1, read on the forward strand.
TTGTTTTCGGATTTTCGAAGTCCAAACAGTCGATCCGAACCGTTCAAGTTGTTCTCCATATTGAAATGTGCTTGGAGACCAAATTTTACATTTTTTGGAATTTTTTTACTATTTATTAAGCCACTTTGAAAGTTGCTGATCACACGGTCCAGAATTTTATTGCACTGTTTTTACTGTTCACCCGAATCAGCAACTTTCAAAGTGGCTTAATAAATAGCAAAAAAATTACAAAAAATGTGAAATTTGGTCTTCAAGCACATTTTAATATGGATTAAATATCTAACGGTTTGGATCGATCGTTTGGACTTTGCAAATAGGAGAACCAAAACGTTTGCACCAAGGGCTTGGTGCAAACGTTTTGAGCTTAGCCACTCTCTATATATATATAGGATTTGGCTAATATGCTATGCGTAGCATAGAGGGCCTCCGTGCTACGACTCAATATTTGAGTTTTCAAAATCCTAACGGTCGATTCGAACCGTTCAACATGATCTCCATACAAATATGTACTTGCAAACCAAATTTTACATTTTTAGAATTTTTTTACTATTTTTTTAGATAGGTAGAAAATCATTTGATTTGGAAATTCTATACCATTCAAATCAAGTGATTTTCTACCTATATAAAAAATAGTAAAAAATTCTAAAAAATGTAAAATTTGGTTTGCAAGTACATATTCGTATGGAGATCATGTTGAACAGTTCGGATCGACCGTTAGGATTTTGAAAACTCAAATATTGAGCCGTAGCACGGAGGCCCTCTATGATACGCGTAGCACCGTAGCCACTTCCTATATATATATATATATAGTGAGTGGCTAAGCTACAAACGTTTGCACCAAGCCCTTGGTTCAAACGAATGCTTTTCAAATTTCCAAAGTTCAAACGTCGATCCAAACCATTAAATATTTAATCCATATTAAAATCTACTTGGAGACCAAATTTTACATTTTTTGGAATTTTTTTTACTATTTATTAAGCCACTTTGAAGTTGCTGATCACACGGTCCAGAATTTGATTACACTGTTTTTACTGTTCACCCGAATCAGCAACTTTCAAAGTGGCTTAATAAATAGTAAAAAAAATTCCAAAAATGTGAAATTTGGTCTCCAAGCACATTTTAATATGGATTAAATATCTAACGGTTTAGATCGACCGGTTGGACTTTGCAAATAGGAGAACAAAATTGTTTGCACCAAGCCTGTTGCACCAAAAGGTAATGCACAAAGTTTCAGTACAGTAAACTGTACCTTTTAAACCTTAGATACACCTTCGGCTCAGACTGCAAGTGCACAGTCCTATCGAATAGTATATTGTCGGGTATCGATCACAGGGACGGTTTGATAATTACCGGACTTAGCTTAAACTACAGAGATTCTAGAAGTCTGCAAAGGTTGATTTGGGGTATTATTTATCCTAACAGTTCAAATAACAGTAATTGAAGACAATAAAGTAAAGTTTGATTTGGGTTTAATTGATTAAAAAAGGAGTTCCTAGGGTTTCTGATTTCGTCTCAGCCAAGTCTCAAGATGCCCGGTCCGTGCACTTTCATGCACGGGCCGTGTGTAATGTGCACGGGCCGTGTACTCTCGTACACGGTCCGTGTGGCCCTCGAGTTAGTACAGCAGTCACTGGTTTCTGTGTTGATTTTCCTGTGCAGGGTTCTATTGACCGAACCCAAAGTACCTAGACCTCAACTCTCGCATGTTGGCTTAATTACTCGGTGCGGGATTCAATTTCTGCCCTCCTAGGGTTCTCAAACCTCAACTTTCGCTTGTTGGTTTAATATTCCTAAGTCACTTGTTGGTTTACTAAAGATATCCTAGATCTCTCGATACAAGGAAAAGTTCACCTCTCGGCTACTACTTGGTTTCACCTCTCGGATCGTAAACCTATCTCAAATACTCAGTTTGGTCGAGTGAATATCAAGGTTATTTATATTCCATTTAGATGAGGCCTTTCATCTAGCGGATTAACAATTCAATTCAAACGAATTCTACTAAGCAATAAAATACTACACAAACAAGCAAGCACAAGATTCAACACAAATTCCAAGTAACTAGCAAATAAAACAAAGCATTCGACTACATCATAACCCTAGAAACAATAAAAGTCTACTCAAGCATGATTGAAAAGCAAAAACAAATAATAATAATAAAGTTCATGACAAAACTCGAAGAAAGAGATGAAGATTCGTTGCCAAACTTCTTCTCCAAGCCAAGAGTTCTTCCAAGAGCCAGCCGTCCCTAGGTCTGGAATAATCTCCCCTTTTAATGCCTCCAAATCGCGCATTTAAAGCCTTCCTATTCGACCTTCCAAGCTGGCCTTTCTTTCCATCGCCAGACTGGACTTCCGGATTTTCTGTGCACGGTCCGCACAAGATTCTGCACGGACCGTGTGCCTGTGCGTTTAAGTTACAGAGATTTAGCCTCTTCATGTGAACTCTCTGACTGCTCGGGCGGTTAGTGCACGGTCCGCACAAGAATGTGCACGGACCGTGTGAAAATGTGTCAAAGGCAGAATCTTCCTTGTTTTTCGCCTGTTTTCTGAAAATCAACAAACAAAGCATAGCAGTACCACAATCTATTGATATTTAAATGAATTGTTCACACTTTTAGGCTTTTAGGCACAGGTTTATGTATGAATTAAGGTCGGAATATAGTTATAATGGAGAGATATCAAATTCCCCCAAGCTGAAATCTTGCTTGTCCTCAAGCAAAGAATCTCAACTTAGGCAATGGGCCGGTACTTGGATTTACCTAAATGCAGTTCAAATTATTAAAAGCGATAAATTTGCATGATCTTGCATTCGTTAGAAACTTATGAGAATCTTTTTGGATAATAAATAGGTTTTCCCTTGATCAATTTTGATTCAACCCACAATTCAATCAATTAAATTTTATAATCAAAGATGCTTTAATACTTGTGAAAACTAGTAATCCGAATCCATCGATAGTTCATTGTTTTTTTTTTATTCTTCCATCTATGCCCCCTCATTTGTGGTGATTTTGTTTTAGCTCCCCCAAGCTTGTTACAAGCTGGGGTTAGAAAGTTGCAGATTCGTGTGTTGATGTATTTATAAACTTTCACAAATTGGGAGACGAGCTCAAAGGCGCCTTGTGAGACTTATTGCCAGTACTCTTATTTTCTCCATCTTTTTAATACATCATGAATACACACATTCAATGGCATTCTTTCATACCAATGGATATCCCAATCCTTCTTTTATTTAAAATCCCAATTCCCTATTTTTTCTTTTTTTTTTTAAAAGGCATAGTTCAGTTTCAAAATATTTTCTCAATGCAATTCAAATTTTTATTTTCTCAAAATCTCAAAACATCTTATCTTATGCAATTTTCTCAATCGAACATGGGGTTATTTCTAATCTCACAACTTCATCCAATTTATAACCAAAAATTTTCAAATTAGCTCCTAATTCCAACAATCACACAAATTTATCACTAAAGTGCAGAAAATAAAATAAATATGACCTAAATGCAAAATGCAACTACATGCAACTATCATCCCCCCAAGCTTATTCCGAGCATTGTCCTCAATGCTTCAGAACATGCAACTAAAAATAAAGTAAAATAGGTAAGAAAAAGTAAAACAAAAGCCTGGGGTGAAGAGAACGAACCTGATCAGTAGTCGGAAGAGGGGTCGGCGTCGAACCACCAGTCGCGCATCGCGTCCTCAATGTCTCCTAGCCGGGTCCCATAGGCGTCGAGCTGTGCGCCAAACTCACTAAGTCGAGCAGTCTGGCTAGTGGTCTGGCGCTGGATGTCCAGAATGGAAGTGCCCTGCTCCTGCTGGGTGGAACGGATGTCGGTCATGAGACGGTAAAGATCATGAATAGTCGGGTCAGCAGGGTAGGAGCCCGCAGGGGCTGGTGGGACAGGTGGCTGTGAGGAGCTAGGTATGTCCGTGGCTGGGACGGGATGAGGTGTAGAAGTGGCAGTGACAAGCCAAGTGGTGGGGTCATCGAAAGAGATAGGGGCAGGGAAAGGAAGCTCGCGCTGAGTGCCATCCTCAAAGCGCCAATAGTAATGGTCCATGTGACCGGCAGCACCCCGCACTGTACGAGTGAAATGGGCTAAACGAAACCCCTCGGTGTCAAGAGTGGAAGGACCCTTACAGAGCTCACGGCTAGGGTCATCGATGGCAAGACGCTCCTTGATGAGGGTGACATAGGCTCCAATTTTAATCTTGCCACCCGAACGAGTCGAACCCTGGAGACCGAGCCAATGATGAACCATGAGCATGGCAAGGTCGGGACGGTCAGGATCAGTGCGAAGCATCTGGTCAATCAGAAGGAGGTCATCCTTGTTCGCAGCGGTTGACCGTCTCGCCGCGTGCGAAAATAGTGCATGCAAGAGCCCGCTGGACAATGCGGATAACTGGGTGTGGAATGAAACGGGCTTTGAACTCGTGGTTGTCCGCCCCACGTCGGCCAGTGAGCATGGCCCAGAAAGTGTCTTTCTCTAGTTCGTCGCGAAATGTAAGTTCCTCAATGGTCGGTACTTCGTGAAAGCCGAACCAGAGGCGGAGGATGCGAAGGTCAACTCTGTGAGTGGAGTTGCACAACCGGAACTTGATGTAAGGGACATCATGTTCATCAACTTTGAGTTGGAGAGATGAGAGAAACTCGTGGGTATCGACCTTGTAGGATTTTTGTTCTATTTCCCAAAAAGAAGAGTCGAACCCGATCCTCTGAGTGAGTAGGAGAAAATCGTCCTTAACTCCGAATAGAGCCAGAGTCGGCAGGTCAATGCGCTGAGTGTTTTCAAACACTCTGGTGGAGAGGTTTTTGAAATGTTTCAACATCCGTTTAGTGGGGATGCTAAAATTTACCTCAAATGGTGCCGCAGAATCAGTATACTCGCCAGAAGAGTACTCTTGGGCATCAGAATCATAGCGTTCTGGGGAAGAGGGTGGAGAGGGTGGTGGTGGTGGTGATGGTGGTGGTGGTGGGTGTCTTTTCTCGTGGGCGCGTTTGGTACGGCGTTCGCGTTGCATAGTTTGGATTGGTTTGGAACGGCCGGTATGAGAGGTTGTGCGGACCGTATGACAGGGTTTTCGGCTCTGGTTGTTGACAGGTTAATGTACGGGCCGTGTGGATTTTTGTACGGTCCGTATGGATCAAGGTTATTGGTTGAGAAAAATGGCGGCCGCGATTTTTGGCGGAGGGCAAAGAAAGGAGAGAGAAGTATGGAGAATCGGAGAAAAGAAGAGAAAAGAGAGAGAGAGAAGAGAGAGAGAGAGAGAGAGAGAGAGAGAGAGATACCGAGTGGAGGAGGCGGCGCCAAAGGGGAGAGAGAGAGGTGGCGAAGTAGATCAGCGAAGAAGAGGAGCGGCGGCGAGAAGAGTAGAGAGGCGGCGGCGTTCGGCAGCGGGAAAGGGAGGAATCGGCGAGGAACAGTGGTGGCGGCGGTTAGGGTTGTGCACGTGGGGTTTGCTCGGACCGTATGGAGGAAGACGACAAAAAGTAGGGTGGGGTCTGTGGGGTGGGGGTGGGGTCCTTTAAAAAGGGAGAGGGAGGAGCCGATGGGATCGCGACTCTTCGGATCGCGCCTTTTGGATTTGCACGGTCCGTGTTAATATTTGTGCGGGCCGTGTGTGATCGAAGAAATCCGAAAATGCTCTCTGACTTGAAATTTGTTAAGATACGGCCCGTGTAGAATTTTGTACGGTCCGTGTGTTTGGGGAAAAATCTCAAAAACTCTCTGACTCGAAAATTGTTAAGACGCGGCCCGTGTGGATTCTTGTACGGTCCGTGTGAACGCCGAAAACCTGGATTCCTCCTACATGATCTGAACTAAAAATGCAGAATGAAACATTTAATAAAAGTAACTAAAATGAAATTTGTAGACATGCAAAAATAAAAATAAATAAGAAAAATTAAATTAATTAAAAAAAAATGCTTGGGTTGCCTCCCAAGAAGCGCTTGTTTTAGGTCTCGAGCTTGACCTCCTTCTCTAAGTCTCGGTTGGAGCGGGGTCAGAGAGAGTCTGCACAAACCGCTCGTTGAAAGAGTGATCAGCAATATAGTTCTTGAGACGCTGACCATTGACCTTAAAGGTCCCGCATTCTTCGTTTGCAATGTCAATTGCACCGAAAGGGTACACCTTCTTCACTTCAAATGGGCCCGACCATCTTGATTTGAGTTTACCTGGAAAAAGTCTTAACCTAGAGTTAAATAAGAGTACAAGATCTCCTTCCCTGAATTCGCGAGGTGTGACGCGTTTGTCATGAATCCACTTTGTTCTTTCTTTGTAGATCCTTGCATTCTCATAGGCGTTGAGACGCATCTCCTCCAATTCGTGCAAGTTAAGAATGCGTTTGTCTCCTGCTGCAAGCATGTCCATGTTGATTGCTCGTGTGGCCCAGAACGCCTTGTGCTCAATTTCGACTGGTAAGTGACACGGTTTCCCGTACACTAGCTTGAAGGGACTCATGCCAATCGGTGTTTTGAAAGCTGTTCGATAGGCCCAGAGTGCATCACTCAGCTTGAGCGACCAGTCTTTCCTTGTTCTTGCCACGGTCTTTTCCAAGATGGATTTAATTTCCCTGTTAGAAATTTCAGCTTGACCGTTAGTTTGAGGGTGATAAGAGGTGGATACCTTATGTGTGACCCCATGTCGGCTCAAAAGATTGTCAAACTGTCGGTTGATGAAATGCTTGCCTCCGTCAGTGATAACAGCACGAGGTACTCCAAAACGAGGAAAAATAACATCTGTGAACAATCGCTTCACGGCATTTGAATCAGCCGTGCGACACGCCACTGCTTCAACCCATTTAGACACATAGTCTACTGCCACCAGGATGTACTCATACCCGCGAGATGCCGGGAATGGTCCCATGAAATCAATTCCCCATACATCGAAAATCTCTACCTCCAGAATGGAGTTGAGAGGCATTTCACTGCGCCTTGTTATGTTTCCGGTTCTCTGACACCGATCGCAAGCGAGAACAAAAGCTCGTGTATCTTTGAAAATAGTGGGCCAATAGAAACCTGATTGCAATACTTTAGCGGCTGTCTTAGAGAACGAGGCATGTCCCCCATAAGCAGATGAGTGGCAGTGAGCAATAATGGAGTTTGTTTCATTGTGTGGAACGCAGCGTCTGAATATCCCATCAATTCCGACTTTGAAAAGGAAAGGATCCTCCCAGAAGTAGTACTTGGCGTCTGATTTGAGCTTCTTCTTTTGCTGGAAGGTCATTGTGGTAGGCAGTACTCCGGATGCAAGATAGTTTGCGAAATCTGCATACCAGGGAGTCGAGTTGCAGTGTGCACGGTCCGTATGTATTGGTGTACGGCCCGTGTGATGGTTTGTGCGGACCGCATACAGGGATTCCAGGTTATTGTTTATGGACAGAAGTTGCTCGTCTGGAAATGAGTCATTAATTGGCAGATTGGTGGCACTATCATCCTCCCAATGAAGTCGGGATAAGTGGTCGGCAACAGAATTTTCAACTCCTTTCTTGTCCCTTATTTCTAGATCAAATTCCTGCAAAAGAAGAATCCATCTGATTAATCTGGGTTTTGCATCTTTCTTATTTAAAAGATACCTGAGTGCTGCATGGTCTGTGTAAACAATTATTTTCGAGCCAACTAAGTATGATCTAAACTTGTCGAGGGCAAATACAACAGCGAGAAGTTCCTTCTCAGTTGTTGTGTAGTTCATCTGGGCTGCGTCTAGCACTTTGCTAGCATAGTAGATAGCGCATGGCATCTTGTCTTTCCTTTGCCCGAGAACTGCCCCGACTGCATAATCACTCGCGTCGCACATGAGCTCGAATGGTAGAGACCAGTCAGGTGGTTGCAAGATAGGCGCTGAAATGAGAGCTTCTTTCAATCTGCAAAAAGACTTAACACAATCATCTGTAAAAACAAAGTCAGAATCTTTAATGAGTAAATTGGTCAGTGGTTTCGCGATTTTCGAGAAATCTTTGATGAAGCGGCGGTAGAACCCCGCATGGCCTAGAAAGCTTCGGACACCCTTAACATTGGACGGTGTCTCGAGTTTCTCGATTACCTCTATTTTTGCCTTGTCCACTTCAATTCCTTTGGAAGTGACAACATGTCCCAGAACAACACCTTCTTGTACCATGAAGTGACATTTCTCCCAATTGAGAATCAAATTCACTTCCTCGCATCTCTGCAAAATCTTACAAAGATTTGTCAAACAAGAATCGAAAGAAGTACCATAGACAGAAAAATCATCCATAAAAATTTCGACTTCTTTCTCAATGAAATCAGAAAAGATAGCCATCATGGCTCTCTGAAAAGTTGCCGGTGCATTGCAAAGACCGAAGGGCATCCTACGGTATGCATAGGTACCATATGGGCATGTAAAAGTGGTCTTTTCTTGGTCCTGTGGGTGGATGGGTATTTGAAAGAAACCAGAATAACCATCAAGATAACAAAAGTAAGAATGAGTTGCAAGCCTTTCAAGGAGTTGATCAACAAAGGGTAATGGAAAGTGATCCTTGCGCGTGGCCGTGTTGAGCTTTCTGTAGTCTATGCACATCCTCCAGCCGGTCACGACTCGTGTTTGGATCATCTCATCCTTGTCATTCTTTACTACCGTTGCTCCTCCTTTCTTCGGCACCACATGGACAGGGCTTACCCACTTGCTGTCGGAAATCGGGTAGATGATACCTGCTTCAAGAAGTTTTAAAATTTCTTTTTTTACTACCTCTCTCAGATTTGGGTTAAGCCGTCTCTGGTGTTCAACCGATGGCTTGTGATCTTCCTCCAGCAAGATTCTGTGCGTGCAGATGGTTGGGTCGATTCCTTTTAAGTCCTTGATTGAATATCCAATCGCGCCTTTATGAGCTTTCAGCTTCTCCAAGAGCTTTGCGGTTTGATCAGAGTTGAGATCTGCATTTATAATCACTGGACATGTTTTATTTGGTCCAAGGAACTCATACCTGAGATTAGCTGGAAGGGGTTTGAGTTCGGGTGTAGATTGCTGCATCTGGGCTTGTGTACGGTCCGTGCAAGAGTTGTGCGGTCCGTGTTCAGTCCCCGAGTGAACTGTGTTCTCCCCTTGTGTCTCCTTGTTGTCCAGCTTCTCTGGTGCTATTGTACGGTCCGTGTGTGGTTCATACGGTCCGTGTGTTAGTTCCAGGTCATGAAATGTGGCTTCTGCTGCACAAATCGAGTCCCGCTCGCTTGTTTCAACCTGCAATTCAGATAAATAGTCGGAATGATACCTTAGCGAGCTATTTACTTGCTCAAGAAAGTAGTCCTCGGCCAAGTCTGTAAGGCATTCTTCGATCACATCTACTCTGAAGCATGACTCGGTTGATGAGGGATACTTCATGGCACGATCAATTTGGAATCGCACTTTCTCTTCTCCAATGTTCAGGGTTAAAGTTCCTTTATGCACATCAATTATCGCACCTGCAGTTCGTAGAAAAGGTCGTCCCAGAATAATGGGGACTTCCTTATCTTCCTCCATTTCCATTACAACAAAATCAGCAGGTACATAGAATTTACCAACCTGAACCGGTACATCTTCCACTATGCCAAGTGGTAATCTTACCGAGGAGTCTGCCAGTTGCAGAGTCATTCGCGTAGGTCTGAGCTCACCTACTCCCATTCGATCAAAAATGGTGCGTGGCATGAGACTCACGCTGGCTCCCAAGTCGCACAAAGCTTTCTTGATCGTGGCTTTCCCTATGGTGCAAGGGATAGAAAACTTACCCGGGTCTTCCAGTTTCGGTGGTAGCTCACTTCTCAGAATAGCACTGCACTGTTCCGTTAGTTTTACCGTCTCGTGCCCCCCCAAGCTTCGTTTGTTGGAAAGGATATCTTTGAGGAACTTGGCGTATGTGGGCATTTGGGTTAAAGCTTCGGTGAATGGAATGGTAATGTGCAATTGCTTGAGAACATCGATGAATTTAGCGAATTGTTCATTCAGTCTTGTATCAACAAGCCTCTGAGGAAAGGGTACAGGTGGCCGGTACGGTGGAGGTTTCTCAGCCCCTGTCTTCTTCTGGCTTCCAGATTTTTCTTGCACGGGCCGTGTGTCATCTGCACGGTCCGTGTTAACAGTCGTTTCAACGTTTCCTGCTGGTTGTTCGGGTACTGCACGGTCCGGATGGTCAGTTTCTCCAGCAGGTCGGGAATGCACGGTCCGTGTGAAATTTGTACGGTCCGTGTCTTTGATAGAGAGATCAGTTGCAATGACTGGAGGTGTGATTCTTTCTTGGTCAGAGGTCTGCACGGGCCGTGTAACATCTGCACGGTCCGTGTATGTCAGCGATTTGTCAGGCATGGCTGGTCCTTCATATTGGGTCCCACTTCTCAATGTCACCGCCTTAGCTTCTCCTCTAGGGTTTACCTCCGGCTGGCTGGGTAGCCTTCCTGGTGGTGTAAGGCTTGTGTTGACTTTGTCGTTTATTTGCTCTATCAACTTGTTCTGAGCAGCCAGCTGAGCATTCAATTGCGCATTCATTGTTTGCATCTGTTCGAACATCATCTGGTTCATTTTCCCTTGCTCATGCATAAAGTCATTATAGGGTTTGGGAGGACCTGATTGGGCTGTTCGGTTGTTGTTGAAAGATGCATTCTGGTAAAAGTTTCGGTTATTGTTGCTGCCAGAAGGATTGTTGAAGGAGTTGTTGAAAGAGGGATTGGAAGAATTGCCGAATGGTGCAGGGTTGTTTTGTTTCCACCTCCAGTTTTGTTGCTCAACCGGGTCTTTGGAGTAAGATCGGTTGAAAGGAGGTTTTGGGAAGTAGGATGGTTCATTGTTGAGAGAGTTGACTTGCTCGGGTTCTTCATCCCTTTGCGCTAGCGGGCATTGCTCGTAAGCGTGTCCTTCGTCCCCACACATGACACAAGTTTGTTGCTGTTGGTTGACTGATTTTACACTCATCTTGTCAAAAGCTTTCTGCATAGCATCGAGCTTGGCGGTTAGAGCAGTCATCTGATCGACCTCGAATCGGCCACCTCCCCCAACTCGGGTGTTATCGCGGCCGGACCATTGCTGGTTCTGGGCCATGTTGTCGATCAGTTCCATGGCTTCATGGGGTTCCCTTGACATAAGTGCTCCACCTGCAACAGCATCAATAGAGGTGCGAGTACTATCAGTTAAACCATCATAAAAGGTCTGAATCAACAACCAATCTGGTATACCATGGTGTGGACAAGAGTATTGCAATTCCCTAAACCTTTCCCATGCCTCATTCAATGGTTCATCGGGCCTTTGCTTAAAACTGGTTAACTGGGTCCTAACCTTAGCAGTTCTTTTGTGAGGGAAAAATCTAGTTAGAAACAGTTTAGACAATTCCCTCCAAGTTGTTACTGAATCCCTTGGTAAAGACCCTAACCATTTTTTTGCTTTATCCCTAAGAGTAAAAGGGAATAATGCGAGTTTAATGTAATCGGCGGTTGCGCCATTAGTTTTAATGGTTGTGCAACACTCAAGAAATGTCTGAAGGTGAGCATGTGGATCTTCATGATCCAATCCATGAAATGTATTCTGCTGCACGATGTTGACAACACCGGGATTGAAGTTCGGTTGGTTTCCGACAATCCTTGGCAGCCTAATTGCTCCCCTCACATCTCCAGCTCTTGGCACATTGAATTCTCGCAAAGTCCTTGGGACAAAGTCAGCCATGTCATCATCAGAGTCGGGAACATCATTCCCGTTCTCATCTCTGTCGTCTCCGTTGTTGCTCATGTCTTCTCTGCTCTGGTTGTCAGAGTGTACGGACCGTGTGTCTTCTGTACGGACCGTGTGCAGAGGTGGTGGTGGAGGAACAGCTGTGTTCTGGATTTGAGTTGGATCTGGAGGAGTTTCCGTGTTCGAGGTTTGTGCTCTACTCCTCAGATTGTAGTCACCCTTGGGTGGTAGTGCGTTTTCCAGCTTGATCCTGTGGTGAGAGAAAAATTTAAAAGAAAAAGTTAAAATCTAGAATTTTAGCAAAATAAGCAAAAATCCAAAATTTTCAATGCCGTCCCCGGCAACGGCGCCAAAAACTTGTTGCACCAAAAGGTAATGCACAAAGTTTCAGTACAGTAAACTGTACCTTTTAAACCTTAGATACACCTTCGGCTCAGACTGCAAGTGCACAGTCCTATCGAATAGTATATTGTCGGGTATCGATCACAGGGACGGTTTGATAATTACCGGACTTAGCTTAAACTACAGAGATTCTAGAAGTCTGCAAAGGTTGATTTGGGGTATTATTTATCCTAACAGTTCAAATAACAGTAATTGAAGACAATAAAGTAAAGTTTGATTTGGGTTTAATTGATTAAAAAGGAGTTCCTAGGGTTTCTGATTTCGTCTCAGCCAAGTCTCAAGATGCCCGGTCCGTGCACTTTCATGCACGGGCCGTGTGTAATGTGCACGGGCCGTGTACTCTCGTACACGGTCCGTGTGGCCCTCGAGTTAGTACAGCAGTCACTAGTTTCTGTGTTGATTTTCCTGTGCAGGGTTCTATTGACCGAACCCAAAGTACCTAGACCTCAACTCTCGCATGTTGGCTTAATTACTCGGTGCGGGATTCAATTTCTGCCCTCCTAGGGTTCTCAAACCTCAACTTTCGCTTGTTGGTTTAATATTCCTAAGTCACTTGTTGGTTTACTAAAGATATCCTAGATCTCTCGATACAAGGAAAAGTTCACCTCTCGGCTACTACTTGGTTTCACCTCTCGGATCGTAAACCTATCTCAAATACTCAGTTTGGTCGAGTGAATATCAAGGTTATTTATATTCCATTTAGATGAGGCCTTTCATCTAGCGGATTAACAATTCAATTCAAACGAATTCTACTAAGCAATAAAATACTACACAAACAAGCAAGCACAAGATTCAACACAAATTCCAAGTAACTAGCAAATAAAACAAAGCATTCGACTACATCATAACCCTAGAAACAATAAAAGTCTACTCAAGCATGATTGAAAAGCAAAAACAAATAATAATAATAAAGTTCATGACAAAACTCGAAGAAAGAGATGAAGATTCGTTGCCAAACTTCTTCTCCAAGCCAAGAGTTCTTCCAAGAGCCAGCCGTCCCTAGGTCTGGAATAATCTCCCCTTTTAATGCCTCCAAATCGCGCATTTAAAGCCTTCCTATTCGACCTTCCAAGCTGGCCTTTCTTTCCATCGCCAGACTGGACTTCCGGATTTTCTGTGCACGGTCCGCACAAGATTCTGCACGGACCGTGTGCCTGTGCGTTTAAGTTACAGAGATTTAGCCTCTTCATGTGAACTCTCTGACTGCTCGGGCGGTTAGTGCACGGTCCGCACAAGAATGTGCACGGACCGTGTGAAAATGTGTCAAAGGCAGAATCTTCCTTGTTTTTCGCCTGTTTTCTGAAAATCAACAAACAAAGCATAGCAGTACCACAATCTATTGATATTTAAATGAATTGTTCACACTTTTAGGCTTTTAGGCACAGGTTTATGTATGAATTAAGGTCGGAATATAGTTATAATGGAGAGATATCAAATTCCCCCAAGCTGAAATCTTGCTTGTCCTCAAGCAAAGAATCTCAACTTAGGCAATGGGCCGGTACTTGGATTTACCTAAATGCAGTTCAAATTATTAAAAGCGATAAATTTGCATGATCTTGCATTCGTTAGAAACTTATGAGAATCTTTTTGGATAATAAATAGGTTTTCCCTTGATCAATTTTGATTCAACCCACAATTCAATCAATTAAATTTTATAATCAAAGATGCTTTAATACTTGTGAAAACTAGTAATCCGAATCCATCGATAGTTCATTTTTTTTTTTTTTATTCTTCCATCTATGCCCCCTCATTTGTGGTGATTTTGTTTTAGCTCCCCCAAGCTTGTTACAAGCTGGGGTTAGAAAGTTGCAGATTCGTGTGTTGATGTATTTATAAACTTTCACAAATTGGGAGACGAGCTCAAAGGCGCCTTGTGAGACTTATTGCCAGTACTCTTATTTTCTCCATCTTTTTAATACATCATGAATACACACATTCAATGGCATTCTTTCATACCAATGGATATCCCAATCCTTCTTTTATTTAAAATCCCAATTCCCTATTTTTTCTTTTTTTTTTTAAAAGGCATAGTTCAGTTTCAAAATATTTTCTCAATGCAATTCAAATTTTTATTTTCTCAAAATCTCAAAACATCTTATCTTATGCAATTTTCTCAATCGAACATGGGGTTATTTCTAATCTCACAACTTCATCCAATTTATAACCAAAAATTTTCAAATTAGCTCCTAATTCCAACAATCACACAAATTTATCACTAAAGTGCAGAAAATAAAATAAATATGACCTAAATGCAAAATGCAACTACATGCAACTATCATCCCCCCAAGCTTATTCCGAGCATTGTCCTCAATGCTTCAGAACATGCAACTAAAAATAAAGTAAAATAGGTAAGAAAAAGTAAAACAAAAGCCTGGGGTGAAGAGAACGAACCTGATCAGTAGTCGGAAGAGGGGTCGGCGTCGAACCACCAGTCGCGCATCGCGTCCTCAATGTCTCCTAGCCGGGTCCCATAGGCGTCGAGCTGTGCGCCAAACTCACTAAGTCGAGCAGTCTGGCTAGTGGTCTGGCGCTGGATGTCCAGAATGGAAGTGCCCTGCTCCTGCTGGGTGGAACGGATGTCGGTCATGAGACGGTAAAGATCATGAATAGTCGGGTCAGCAGGGTAGGAGCCCGCAGGGGCTGGTGGGACAGGTGGCTGTGAGGAGCTAGGTATGTCCGTGGCTGGGACGGGATGAGGTGTAGAAGTGGCAGTGACAAGCCAAGTGGTGGGGTCATCGAAAGAGATAGGGGCAGGGAAAGGAAGCTCGCGCTGAGTGCCATCCTCAAAGCGCCAATAGTAATGGTCCATGTGACCGGCAGCACCCCGCACTGTACGAGTGAAATGGGCTAAACGAAACCCCTCGGTGTCAAGAGTGGAAGGACCCTTACAGAGCTCACGGCTAGGGTCATCGATGGCAAGACGCTCCTTGATGAGGGTGACATAGGCTCCAATTTTAATCTTGCCACCCGAACGAGTCGAACCCTGGAGACCGAGCCAATGATGAACCATGAGCATGGCAAGGTCGGGACGGTCAGGATCAGTGCGAAGCATCTGGTCAATCAGAAGGAGGTCATCCTTGTTCGCGCGGTTGACCGTCTCGCCGCGTGCGAAAATAGTGCATGCAAGAGCCCGCTGGACAATGCGGATAACTGGGTGTGGAATGAAAACGGGCTTTGAACTCGTGGTTGTCCGCCCCACGTCGGCCAGTGAGCATGGCCCAGAAAGTGTCTTTCTCTAGTTCGTCGCGAAATGTAAGTTCCTCAATGGTCGGTACGTCGTGAAAGCCGAACCAGAGGCGGAGGATGCTAAGGTCAACTCTGTGAGTGGAGTTGCACAACCGGAACTTGATGTAAGGGACATCATGTTCATCAACTTTGAGTTGGAGAGATGAGAGAAACTCGTGGGTATCGACCTTGTAGGATTTTTTTCTATTTCCCAAAAAGAAGAGTCGAACCCGATCCTCTGAGTGAGGAGGAGAAAATCGTCCTTAACTCCGAATAGAGCCAGAGTCGGCAGGTCAATGCGCTGAGTGTTTTCAAACACTCTGGTGGAGAGGTTTTTGAAATGTTTCAACATCCGTTTAGTGGGGATGCTAAAATTTACCTCAAATGGTGCCGCAGAATCAGTAGTACTCGCCAGAAGAGTACTCTTGGGCATCGAATCATAGCGTTCTGGGGAAGAGGGTGGAGAGGGTGGTAGGTGGATGGTGATGGTGGTGGTGGTGGGTGTCTTTTCTCGTGGGCGCGTTTGGTACGGCGTTCGCGTTGCATAGTGTGGATTGGGTTTGGATACGGCCGGTATGAGAGGTTGTGCGGACCGTATGACAGGGTTTTCGGCTCTGGTTGGTGACAGGTTAATGTACGGGCCGTAGTGGATTTTTGTACGGTCCGTATGGATCAAGGTTTTTGGTTGAGAAAAATGGCGGCCGCGATTTTTGGCGGAGGGCAAAGAAAGGAGAGAGAAGTATGGAGAATCGGAGAAAAGAAGAGAAGAGAGAGAGAGAAAGAGAGAGAGAGAGAGAGAGAGAGAGAGAGAGATACCGAGTGGAGGAGGCGCCAAAGGGGGAGAGAGAGGAGGTGGCGAAGTAGATCGGCGAAGAAGAGGAGCGGCGGCGAGAAGAGTAGAGAGGCGGCGGCGTTCGGCAGCGGGAAAGGGAGGAATCGGCGAGGAACAGTGGTGGCGGCGGTTAGGGTTGTGCACGTGGGGTTTGCTCGGACCGTATGGAGGAAGACGACAAAAAGTAGGGTGGGGTCTGTGGGGTGGGGGTGGGGTCCTTTAAAAAGGGAGAGGGAGGAGCCGATGGGTCGCGACTCTTCGGATCGCGCCTTTTGGATTTGCACGGTCCGTGTTAATATTTGTGCGGGCCGTGTGTGGTCGAAGAAATCCGAAAATGCTCTCTGACTTGAAATTTGTTAAGATACGGCCCGTGTAGAATTTTGTACGGTCCGTGTGTTTGGGGAAAAATCTCAAAAACTCTCTGACTCGAAAATTGTTAAGACGCGGCCCGTGTGGATTCTTGTACGGTCCGTGTGAACGCCGAAAACCTGGATTCCTCCTACATGTTCTGAACTAAAAATGCAGAATGAAACAGTTAATAAAAGGTTACTTAAAATGAAATTTGTAGACATGCAAAAATAAAAATAAATAAGAAAAATTAAATTAAAGAAAAATGCTTGGGTTGCCTCCCAAGAAGCGCTTGTTTTAGGTCTCGAGCTTGACCTCCTTCTCTAAGTCTCGGTTGGAGCGGGGTCAGAGAGAGTCTGCACAAACCGCTCGTTGAAAGAGTGATCAGCAATATAGTTCTTGAGACGCTGACCATTGACCTTAAAGGTCCCGCATTCTTCGTTTGCAATGTCAATTGCACCGAAAGGGTACACCTTCTTCACTTCAAATGGGCCCGACCATCTTGATTTGAGTTTACCTGGAAAAAGTCTTAACCTAGAGTTAAATAAGAGTACAAGATCTCCTTCCCTGAATTCGCGAGGTGTGACGCGTTTGTCATGAATCCACTTTGTTCTTTCTTTGTAGATCCTTGCATTCTCATAGGCGTCGAGACGCATCTCCTCCAATTCGTGCAAGTTCAGGATGCGTTTGTCTCCTGCTGCAAGCATGTCCATGTTGATTGCTCGTGTGGCCCAGAACGCCTTGTGCTCAATTTCGACTGGTAAGTGACACGGTTTCCCGTACACTAGCTTGAAGGGACTCATGCCAATCGGTGTTTTGAAAGCTGTTCGATAGGCCCAGAGTGCATCACTCAGCTTGAGCGACCAGTCTTTCCTTGTTCTTGCCACGGTCTTTTCCAGGATGGATTTAATTTCCCTGTTAGAAATTTCAGCTTGACCGTTAGTTTGAGGGTGATAAGAGGTGGATACCTTATGTGTGACCCCATGTCGGCTCAAAGATTGTCAAACTGTCGGTTGATGAAATGCTTGCCTCCGTCAGTGATAACAGCACGAGGTACTCCAAAACGAGGAAAAATAACATCTGTGAACAACCGCTTCACGGCATTAGAATCAGCCGTGCGACACGCCACTGCTTCAACCCATTTAGACACATAGTCTACTGCCACCAAGATATACTCATACCCGCGAGATGCCGGGAATGGTCCCATGAAATCTATGCCCCATACATCGAAAATCTCTACCTCCAGAATGGAGTTTAGAGGCATTTCACTTCGCCTTGTTATGTTCCCGGTTCTCTGACACCGATCGCAAGCTAGAACAAAAGCTCGTGTATCTTTGAAAATAGAGGGCCAATAGAAACCTGATTGCAATACTTTAGCGGCTGTCTTAGAGAACGAGGCATGTCCCCCATAAGCAGATGAGTGGCAGTGAGCAATAATGGAGTTTGTCTCATTGTGTGGAACGCAGCGTCTGAATATCCCATCGATTCCGACTTTGAAAAGGAAAGGATCCTCCCAGAAGTAGTACTTGGCGTCTGATTTGAGCTTCTTCTTTTGCTGGAAGGTCATTGTGGTGGGCAGTACTCCGGATGCAAGATAGTTTGCGAAATCTGCATACCAGGGAATCGAGTTGCATTGTGCACGGTCCGTATGGACTGTTGTACGGCCCGTGTGGAGGTTTGTGCGGACCGCATACAGGGATTCCAGGTTATTGCTAATGGACAGAAGTTGCTCGTCTGGAAATGAGTCGTTAATTGGCAGATTGGTGGCACTATCATCCTCCCAATGAAGTCGGGATAAGTGGTCGGCCACAGAATTTTCAACTCCTTTCTTGTCCCTTATTTCTAGATCAAATTCCTGCAAAGAAGAATCCATCTAATTAATCTGGGTTTTGCATCTTTCTTATTTAAAAGATACCTGAGTGCGGCATGGTCTGTGTAAACAATTATTTTCGAGCCAACTAAGTATGATCTGAACTTGTCGAGGGCAAATACAACAGCGAGAAGTTCCTTCTCAGTTGTTGTGTAGTTCATCTGGGCTGCGTCTAGAACTTTGCTAGCATAGTAGATAGCGCATGGCATCTTGTTTTTCCTTTGCCCGAGAACTGCCCCGACTGCATAATCACTCGCGTCGCACATGAGCTCGAATGGTAGAGACCAGTCAGGTGGTTGCAAGATAGGCGCTGAAATGAGAGCTTCTTTCAATCTGCAAAAAGACTTAACACAATCATCTGTAAAAACAAAGTCAGAATCTTTAATGAGTAAATTGGTCAGTGGTTTCGCGATTTTCGAGAAATCTTTGATGAAACGGCGGTAGAACCCCGCATGGCCTAGAAAGCTTCGGACACCCTTAACATTGGACGGTGTCTCGAGTTTCTCGATTACCTCTATTTTTGCCTTGTCCACTTCAATTCCTTTGGAAGTGACAACATGTCCCAGAACAACACCTTCTTGTACCATGAAGTGACATTTCTCCCAATTGAGAATCAAATTCACTTCCTCGCATCTCTGCAAAATTTTACAAAGATTAGTCAAACAAGAATCGAAAGAAGTACCATAGACAGAAAAATCATCCATAAAAATTTCGACTTCTTTCTCAATGAAATCGGAAAAGATAGCCATCATGGCTCTCTGAAAAGTTGCCGGTGCATTGCAAAGACCGAAGGGCATCCTACGGTATGCATAGGTACCATATGGGCATGTAAAAGTGGTCTTTTCTTGGTCCTGTGGGTGGATGGGTATTTGAAAGAAACCAGAATACCCATCAAGATAACAAAAGTAAGAATGAGTTGCAAGCCTTTCAAGGAGTTGATCAACAAAGGGTAATGGAAAGTGATCCTTGCGCGTGGCCGTGTTGAGCTTTCTGTAGTCTATGCACATCCTCCAGCCGGTCACGACTCGTGTTTGGATCATCTCATCCTTGTCATTCTTCACTACCGTTGCTCCTCCTTTCTTCGGTACGACATGGACAGGGCTTACCCATTTGCTGTCAGAAATCGGGTAGATGATACCTGCTTCAAGAAGTTTTAAAATTTCCTTTTTTACTACCTCTCTCAGATTAGGGTTGAGCCGTCTCTGGTGTTCAACCGATGGCTTGTGATCATCCTCCAGCAAGATTCTGTGCGTGCAGATGGTTGGGTCGATTCCTTTTAAGTCCTTGATTGAATATCCAATCGCGCCTTTATGAGCTTTCAGCTTCTCCAAGAGCTTTGCGGTTTGATCGGAGTTGAGATCTGCATTTATAATCACTGGACATGTTTTATTTGGTCCAAGGAACTCATACCTGAGATTAGCTGGAAGGGGTTTGAGTTCGGGTGTAGATTGTTGCATATGGGCTTGTGTACGGTCCGTGCAAGAGTTGTGCGGTCCGTGTTCTGTCCCCGAGTGAACTGTGTTCTCCCCTTGTGTCTCCTTGTTGTCCAGATTCTCTGGTGCTATTGTACGGTCCGTGTGTGGTTCATACGGTCCGTGTGTTAGTTCCAGATCATGAAATGTGGCTTCTGCTGCACAAATCGAGTCCCGCTCGCTTGTTTCAACCTGCAATTCAGATAAATAGTCGGAATGATACCTTAGCGAGCTATTTACCTGCTCAAGAAAGTAGTCCTCGGCCAAGTCTGTAAGACACTCTTCGATCACATCTACTCTGAAGCATGACTCGGTTGATGAGGGATACTTCATGGCACGATCAATTTGGAATCGCACTTTCTCTTCTCCAATGTTCAGGGTTAAAGTTCCTTTATGCACATCAATTATCGCACCTGCAGTTCGTAGAAAAGGTCGTCCCAGAATAATGGGGACTTCCTTATCTTCCTCCATTTCCATTACAACAAAATCAGCAGGTACATAAAATTTACCAACCTGAACCGGTACATCTTCCACTATGCCAAGTGGTAATCTTACCGAGGAGTCTGCCAGTTGCAGAGTCATTCGCGTAGGTCTGAGCTCACCTACTCCCATTCGATCAAAAATGGTGCGTGGCATGAGACTCACGCTTGCTCCCAAGTCGCACAAAGCTTTCTTGATCGTGGCTTTCCCTATGGTGCAAGGGATAGAAAACTTACCAGGGTCTTCCAGTTTCGGTGGTAGCTCACTTCTCAGAATAGCACTGCACTGTTCCGTTAGTTTTACCGTCTCGTGCCCCCCCAAGCTTCGTTTGTTGGAAAGGATATCTTTGAGGAACTTGGCGTATGTGGGCATTTGGGTTAAAGCTTCGGTGAATGGAATGGTAATGTGCAATTGCTTGAGAACATCGATGAATTTAGCGAATTGTTCATTCAGTCTTGTATCAACAAGCCTCTGAGGAAAGGGTACAGGTGGCCGGTACGGTGGAGGTTTCTCAGCCCCTGTCTTCTTCTGGCTTCCAGATTTTTCTTGCACGGGCCGTGTGTCATCTGCACGGTCCGTGTGAACAGTCGTTTCAACGTTTCCTGCTGGTTGTTCGGGCACTGCACGGTCCGGATGGTCAGTTTCTTCAGCAGGTCGGGAATGCACGGTCCGTGTGAAATTTGTACGGTCCGTGTCTTTGATAGAGAGATCAGTTGCAATGACTGGAGGTGTGATTCTCTCTTGGTCAGATGTCTGCACGGGCCGTGTAACATCTGCACGGTCCGTGTATGTCAGCGATTTGTCAGGCATGGCTGGTCCTTCATATTGGGTCCCACTTCTCAATGTCACCGCCTTAGCTTCTCCTCTAGGGTTTACCTCCGGCTGGCTGGGTAGCCTTCCTGGTGGTGTAAGGCTTGTGTTGACTTTGTCGTTTATTTGCTCTATCAACTTGTTCTGAGCAGCCAGCTGAGCATTCAATTGCGCATTCATTGTTTGCATCTGTTCGAACATCATCTGGTTCATTTTCCCTTGCTCATGCATAAAGTCATTATAGGGTTTGGGAGGACCTGATTGAGCTGTTCGGTTGTTGTTGAAAGATGCATTCTGGTAAAAGTTTCGGTTATTGTTGCTGCCAGAAGGATTGTTGAAGGAGTTGTTGAAAGAGGGATTGGAAGAATTGTTGAATGGTGCAGGGTTGTTTTGTTTCCACCTCCAGTTTTGTTGCTCAACCGGGTCTTTGGAGTAAGATCGGTTGAAAGGAGGTTTTGGGAAGTAGGATGGTTCATTGTTGAGAGAGTTGACTTGCTCGGGTTCTTCATCTCTTTGCGCTAGCGGGCATTGCTCGTAAGCGTGCCCTTCGTCCCCACACATGACACAAGTTTGTTGCTGTTGGTTGACTGATTTTACACTCATCTTGTCAAAAGCTTTCTGCATAGCATCGAGCTTGGCGGTTAGAGCAGTCATCTGATCTACCTCGAATCGGCCACCTCCCCCAGCTCGGGTGTTATCGCGGCCGGACCATTGCTGGTTCTGAGCCATGTTGTCAATCAGTTCCATGGCTTCATGGGGTTCCCGTGACATAAGTGCTCCACCTGCAACAGCATCAATAGAGGTGCGAGTACTATCAGTTAAACCATCATAAAAGGTCTGAATCAACAACCAATCTGGTATACCATGGTGTGGACAAGAGTATTGCAATTCCCTAAACCTTTCCCATGCCTCATTCAATGGTTCATCGGGCCTTTGCTTAAAACTGGTTAACTGGGTCCTAACCTTAGCAGTTCTTTTGTGAGGGAAAAATCTAGTTAGAAACAGTTTAGACAATTCCCTCCAAGTTGTTACCGAATCCCTTGGTAAAGACCCTAACCATTTTTTTGCTTTATCTCTAAGAGTAAAAGGGAATAATGCAAGTTTAATGTAATCAGCGGTTGCGCCATTAGTTTTAATGGTTGTGCAGCACTCAAGAAATGTCTGAAGGTGAGCATGTGGGTCTTCATGATCCAGTCCATGGAAAGTGTTCTGCTGCACGATGTTGACAACACCGGGATTGAAGTTCGGTTGGTTTCCGACAATCCTTGGCAGCCTAATTGCTCCCCTCACATCTCCAGCTCTTGGCACATTGAATTCTCGCAAAGTCCTTGGGACAAAGTCAGCCATGTCATCATCAGAGTCGGGAACATCATTCCCGTTCTCATCTCTGTCGTCTCCGTTGTTGCTCATGTCTTCTCTGCTCTGGTTGTCAGAGTGTACGGACCGTGTGTCTTCTGTACGGACCGTGTGCAGAGGTGGTGGTGGAGGAACAGCTGTGTTCTGGATTTGAGTTGGATCTGGAGGAGTTTCCGTGTTCGAGGTTTGTGCTCTACTCCTCAGATTGTAGTCACCCTTGGGTGGTAGTGCGTTTTCCAGCTTGATCCTGTGGTGAGAGAAAAATTTTAAAGAAAAAAATTAAAATCTAGAATTTTAGCAAAATAAGCAAAAATCCAAAATTTTCAATGCCTTCCCCGGCAACGGCGCCAAAAACTTGTTGCACCAGAAGGTAATGCACAAAGTTTCAGTACAGTAAACTGTACCTTTTAACCTTAAATACACCTTCGGTTCAGACTGCAAGTGCACAGTCCTATCGAGTAGTATATTGTCGGGTATCGATCACAGGGACGGTTTGATAATTACCGGACTTAGCTTAAACTACAGAGATTCTAGAAGTCTGCAAAGGTTGATTTGGGGTATTACTTATCCTAACAGTTCAAATAACAGTAATTGAAGACAATAAAGTAAAGTTTGATTTGGGTTTAATTGATTAAAAAGGAGTTCCTAGGGTTTCTGATTTCGTCTCAGCCAAGTCTCAAGGTGCCCGGTCCGTGCACTTTCATGCACGGGCCGTGTGTAATGTGCACGGGCCGTGTACTCTCGTACACGGTCCGTGTGGCCCTCGAGTTAGTACAGCAGTCACTGGTTTCTGTGTTGATTTTCCTGTGCAGGGTTCTATTGACCGAACCCAAAGTACCTAGACCTCAACTCTCGCATGTTGGCTTAATTACTCGGTGCGGGATTCAATTTCTGCCCTCCTAGGGTTCTCAAACCTCAACTTTCGCTTGTTGGTTTAATATTCCTAAGTCACTTGTTGGTTTACTAAAGATATCCTAGATCTCTCGATACAAGGAAAAGTTCACCTCTCGGCTACTACTTGGTTTCACCTCTCGGATCGTAAACCTATCTCAAATACTTAGTTTGGTCGAGTGAATATCAAGGTTATTTATATTCCATTTAGATGAGGCCTTTCATCTAGCGGATTAACAATTCAATTCAAACGAATTCTACTAAGCAATAAAATACTACACAAACAAGCAAGCACAAGATTCAACACAAATTCCAAGTAACTAGCAAATAAAACAAAGCATTCGACTACATCATAACCCTAGAAACAATAAAAGTCTACTCAAGCATGATTAAAAAGCAAAAACAAATAATAATAATAAAGTTCATGACAAAACTCGAAGAAAGAGATGAAGATTCGTTGCAAAACTTCTTCTCTAAGCCAAGAGTTCTTCCAAGAGCCAGCCGTCCCTAAGTCTAGAATAATCTCCCCCTTTAATGCCTCCAAATCGCGCATTTAAAGCCTTCCTATTCGACCTTCCCAGCTGGCCTTTCTTTCCATCGCCAGACTGGACTTCCGGATTTTCTGTGCACGGTCCGCACAAGATTCTGCACGGACCGTGTGCCTGTGCGTTTAAGTTACAGAGATTTAGCCTCTTCATGTGAACTCTCTGACTGCTCGGGCGGTTAGTGCACGGTCCGCACAAGAATGTGCACGGACCGTGTGAAAATGTGTCAAAGGCAGAATCTTCCTTGTTTTTCGCCCGTTTTCTGCAAATCAACAAATAAAGCATAGCAGTACCACAATCTATTGATATTTAAATGAATTGTTCACACTTTTAGGCTTTTAGGCACAGGTTTATGTATGAATTAAGGTCGGAATATAGTTATAATGGAGAGATATCATTCACCCGAGTTCACACGGGTTTTATCACGGTCCACACGGTCCGGGTTACCGCGGTCCACGGGTCAAGATCCGCCGGTCTACTACGAGTCTAGTCGAAAAGGCCGGCCAAAACCCATGCTAGACCTGGGTTTAGAGACGATCCGGTCCACCACGGGTTTGACTCCGGTCCAGATCGGTCCGGTCCAAAAGCGCAGGTTGTTTCTGTCCAATCCTGGACCGGACGGTTTTTTTCAAACCACTATGCCATTCTATACCCTGTTATTGTACAAATTACCTGAGAAAGTAATAAAAAATATATATAAACATAAATGTAGATTTTTTTTTTTGTGGCAGGATAGAAATAGAAGGTAATCATTACTGATAAAAAGTAAGTGTGTATGCCTAAATAATTAGATGGTTTCTGCTGGATTTAAAATACATAAAAAATTGCTCTTCTTTTGAAATGATGGTGAAAATTAAAAGATTTTAAATATGCAAGCACATGGAAAAATAAGTCAATTCATATGAAATATTTTGATCACACTCTTAGAAATAAAAAATGTGACCATTTGAAAAATATATATCAAATTTTAAAGCAATAGGAGATTGTGTCTTAACATCTACTTAATTATTCTCTCTTATTCCATCTATATCAAATTTTAATCCTGACATATTGTTACAGAAAATGATTCCGTCTAGAGCCGAAATTTTTTTAGTTACCACAGTAAAAAATAGAAATTAAATGATTACCACCCGGTTCAAGCTATTTTCAATCCTACCACTCACGCGGAACCAGTTCGCGCACCAAAATGGATTGGTGCGCGGACTGGGTGGGCGCACCAACTGGTGCTCTAACTGGGTTGGCGCACCAAAATTGGTACAAAATTGGTGCTCAAACGGAGTGAAACGCACCGAAGAGCAGTTAAAATTTCGGAACAGTTGGTGCGCCAACCCAGTCCGCGCACCAACCATTTTGGTGCGCAAACTGAGTCCGTGTGGGTGGTAGGATTGAAAAAACCTCAGCAAGAGTGGTATTCATTTAATTTTGATTTTATACTGTGGTAACTAAAAATATTTCAGCGTCTAGAGGGACTATTTTGCAATTTAGGAGGCATTTATCAAGGGTTTTATTGCAAAAATATCAAATATTATGGGTCATTAATTTTCAAGAGAGGATACCACTCACTCCATGTATAATTGGCTTACGTCATGATATGGTGGTCTCTTAAAATTCTTTATAAATATAATTTTATTTATGTGGCTGGTTCACATAAATAGAAAGATAATCTTTTAAAAGGAGATGGCCAGAGATGGTGGAATCAAATCTACTGCTATTCTCTTATCATGAACAGTAATACTGCTATCTTTTTTTTTCGAATCTAACCGTTCAATTTTATTCGAGAACGAATCTCGAAGCAACTTTTTTCGAGAACTGTTTTGTGCACGTATCTCGAAACTGTTCAATAGCTGAATTCGGAAAAAGAGAGATAGCAGGATTACTGTTCATACACAAGAATAGCAGCAGATTTGGATTCCAAAGATGGTACTAGTCATTTCTATAACGCAAGTGAGTATTGATAGCTCTTCTTTTACTCTCTAATCGCTGTGTTTTAAAAAACAATGATTTTGGACATAAAAATAGTGTTTTTTTTCCTATGTATAACATGAAACTGAAATCTAATTAAAATATGATAGTTCTAATATTATTATGAGAAGGGATCCATTTACACCATTTTATTGTGTCACATCTTGACACCATATGTTTACAAGTAATTTTTGCGATTTCAACATCTAAACAGTCGATATGAACCGTTCAACATGACTCCATATTAAAATGTGCTTGGAGATCAAATTTTACATTTTTTTTAATTGTTTACTATTTTTTTAGAATTTTTTAATATCATTATTTTTCAATGGTCCAAAATTGTCGGAAAACAATAATTTTGTACACATCTTAATAAATACTAAAAATTTCCAAAAAATGTAGAATTTAGTCTCGAAGCACATTTTTATATGGAGATCATATTGAACGGTTCAGATCTACTGTTTAGACCTTGAAATCACAAAAATAACTTATAAACATATTATATTAAGATGTGTTACCATAAAATAGTGTAATTGAATCCCCCTCTATTATTATTTTGCTCAATTATGGATTGTTGGGCAGGGATTTTTGTGGCTGAGGTTAAGGTATTGAAAAATATGGTGTGTCGGACACACGTGTCGTTACACACAGCTAAGTTGCTAACGACATCACTCTATAAGACGCTGCCTTGTTATGAAAACAACACATTCAAACACGATACATATTGACACGCTTTAGACACCGCATATCTTGACACGTTTAAGACACGGCAATTGCTCAGCTTGAGGTTAAGAGATGCGTGAAGATTAATGCCATGTCATGCACCAACTGGACTCGCTGTGTCAGCTTGAGCTTTTTTTTATGCAATTTCATTATTTGATGCAAGTGCTCGTAATGCATTTTTTTAGTATAAAATTGTGGTTGAGATAGAAAAAAAAAATTCAAATATGAAGTTAAATATTTAAATAACTTTACCTTTAATCTTTACTCAATAAAAAATTTAAGTAAAAAATAAACAACTTAAATTTTGATCAACTAGAGAGAGACACGTTCAAGAATTTTTTTTATAAACCATAATTAAAAAAAAATGTTTTTAGGAAACATTACTTTTTTTTTTTTTACAAAAATCATAAGAACCGAAATGTCATTTCGGTCCGTTGTTTTTTTATTCCGGACCAAAATGGCATTTCCGGTCCATTTTTTAGATTTTTTGTGGTGGCTCGTATGAAAACTTGTGAAATCAGTACCACATAAAATTCAAATAGGGGACCGGACCGAAATGCCATTTTGATCCGGAATAAAAAAAAATAACGGACCAAAATAACATTTCGGTTCTTATGATTTTTTTTAAAAAAAAAATAATCATGTTAGTTTCGTAAAGAAAATTTTTAATTATAGTTTATAAAAAAAATTCCACGTTCAACATAAAGGAAAGTTCACAAAAGAATTTGTGCCGCACAGTTATTTAGAATTAAATTCTTATCAATCTAACACTTAAAAGTAGCATGGGTGTACCTTTTTGGTGACTACACCAAAAATTTCTACTTTTCATGATTTGAGAGTATTTTTTAAAGATAAAGATGAGGTCATATTTATTAAATTTTTAATATTCACAATGAATTATTTAATTTGATTTTTTGAAGTTGTGGTTACCCACAAAATTTTATGTGATCCTTGTACTTCTATAATTATAGTGTATCTTTGACTAATGAGTAAGGATAATTTAAATATTTAAATGTACTTTAAAATGCTAAAAGAAAGTGTTTTAAGACAGAATAAGCACCTCCATATTTTAAAATTTTAATATTTTAAGACACCTTAGTTCTACTTTGTAAAGTGATACATTCATGTCTAAAATTGAAGATCAAGAAGTCAAATGATTAAAATATTTGATATGATTTATTTCCACAGTTAATATTTTTTCACTTTTTAATGTTCTTTTAATCTTGTATAAAATGAACTAAATTTTTGTACAATTTGCATGTGAAAGAATTCCTTTAGAAATTAAATGGGATTAATCATTTTATTATTTGAAATTTGAATTTTGAACTATTAGGAAAAATAATAATTGTGGTTACTAATTATGATAAGATACGAAAGATCAAGGTATTGAATTCCTCCTCTTAATTAATTGTATAATTAAAATTACTTACAAAATATGTCAACAATCAACGATTTACAAATCCATACACAATAAATTCAAATAACTCGCATATATTTTAAATTCTCGGAACTAATAATTTTATAAATTATTGTATTTTTTTCATAAAAATGATAAAGTGCATTTAAATTAATTCAAAGAAGAAAAGGTTTGTGCAATATTTTTTGAAAGTTTTTTTTTAAGATAAAGATGAGGTCAAGTTTTCTTAATTATAAATTAGAATATTCACCATGAATATTCTAATTTGATTGTGAAGTAGTGGTTACCCACAAAGTATTTTCTAAGTGATCCTTGTACTTCTATAATTATAATATATGTTTGACTAATTAGTAGTGATAATTTAAATATTTAAATGTACTTTAATATGATAAAAGAAAGTGTTTACAGACAGAGTAAGCACCTCCATATTTTAAAATTTTAATATTTTTATTCTTACTAATTCCCTTGTTATATGTAGTATATATACAAAGATATATTGATATTTTTATTTAATTCTTGTTTATCTACTTATTTTATTACTATCAAATATCATTTAATGTGATTTAGTATATACTTTGCTCTAGACTTGTCAAATTTAAAGGCTCAAAATTTCAACTAAATTAAAGGAATTTTAAAGATTGAAGAACTAGTTGTAGTTAAATGATTTGTATAGTCTTGTTCTTACTTGTAAAGTGATACATTCATGTGAAAAAATTATACCAAGAAGTCAAATGAATAATATATTTGCTATGATTTATTTGCATAGTTAATTTCTTTTAACATTTTAATCTTGTATAAAACGAATTAATATATTTTACAATTTTTATGTGAATGCATTATTTTAGAAATTAAATGGTATTAGTAATTTTATTATTTGAAATTTGAATTTTTAACTATTAGAAAAATAAGTTGCGGTTACTAATTATGATGGGATACGAAATATATATATATATATATACACATAGAGATGGGCTATTGTACTTCGCGAAGTAAAGCGAAGTTTTACTTCACGCTCATATTTCCATTTTGAAAATTCAAAACGTCGATCCGAACCGTTCATGTTGTTCTCCATATTGAAATGTGCTTCGAGACCAAATTTTACATTTTTGGGAATTTTTTTACTATTTATTAAGCCACTTTGAAAATAGCTGATCCATTGTGAACAGTAAAAAATTATGGACCAATGGATCAGCGATTTTCAATGTGGCTTAATAAATAGTAAAAAAATTCCAAAAAATGTAAAATTTGGTCTCCACGCACATTTCAATATGGAGATCAACTTGAACGGTTCGGATCGACGTTTTGAATTTTGAAAATGAAAATATGAGCATGAAGTACAACATTCGCTTTACTTCGCGAAGTACAATAGCCCATCTCTATATATATATATTGAATTCCTCCTCTTAAATTGTATAAAATGACATGCAAAATATGTCAACAATCAGCGATTTGCATATCCATGCATACACAGATAATTCAAATAAATCACATATATTTGTAATTCCCCGTAACTAATTTTATAGATTATTTAATTTCAAATTATTCTATTTTTTTTTTCTAAAAAAAAAAGAGGAGGGTTAAAATGCCTCATGTCTTTCATTGTCTCATTGTGCCTCATATGCTTTATTTTAATTTTTAAAATTCAAATAGTCGATCCGAACCGATCAACATGATTTTCATATAAAAATTTGATTGGAAATCAAATTTTAATTTTTTTGAAATTTTTTACTAATTTTTTAGATAGGTACAAAATCATTATTTGTGGACCATCCAAAAACAACGATTTTGTATTTATCTAAAAAAATAGTAAAAAAAATCCAAAAAAAATTAAATTAAATTTGGTCTCCAAGTACATTTTATTATGGATAATATATTGATCAGTTCAGATCGACTTTTTAGACTTTGAAAATAAAAATAAAACATACGAGACACAATGAGACATGAAACACGTGAAGTGTTTAAATCCTCCTCAACCAATAAGTTAGATATGTGCATATTCATTTAGTTAATTATATATAAACAATATTCGGAAATGAACAATTATGTTTTATGCATAAAAACTATACATGCATATATAAAATGTATCTACCATAAACTTTTTAACAGCACATTTCTATATACATGCATATGTACCCTGTATAACTCGGGGTGTTTATTGGTTCGGTTCGGTTCAAACCGAATTAAAATAGGCAAACTGAAGTTTTATTAGATCTTCAAAAATCAAATCGAACCGAACTAAAATAGAATAAGAACCAAACCTTACAAAACAGTAGGGCTGTAAACGAGCTGGCTCGGGCCGAGCTGGGCCTTGGCTCAGCTCGTTAATTCTGGCTCGAGCCTGGACCGAGCGAGCCGGACTTAGGGGTCCCGAGCCAAAAGTCTTGGCTCAGCTTGTGACAAGCCAGCCCGAGCTAGCTCGCGAGCTAACGAGCTGGCTCGCTGGGCTTTATTGGGTTGTTATTATACAAATTCAAAAATAAAAAAATAAGAAAGCCCATTCAAAAAATTTAAGAAATCGTCCAGCAGGCACATCTTCAAGCAACTGAAGCCTATATTATTTCTTCCCAAACCGAAAATACATCAATTTTGCATAGTTGCGCCT
Source organism: Carex kokanica (assembly GCA_025461125.1). Taxonomy (NCBI): domain Eukaryota; kingdom Viridiplantae; phylum Streptophyta; class Magnoliopsida; order Poales; family Cyperaceae; genus Carex; species Carex kokanica. The sequence continues at coordinate 44,978 of JAJGRX010001329.1, forward strand.
TTGAAAATGAGACTGGACTTAAAATTATACGGGGCTAAACCCTAAATCCACTGTAGCTTAACGAGCCGAGCTGGCCCGGTCCGAGCTGACCCCTGGCTCAGCTCGTTTATTTTGGCCCGAGCCTGAACCGAGCTGGCTCGTTAACAGCTCGGTCCACTACCGAGCGAGCTGTTAGCGAGCGAGCTAGAGACGAGTCACGAGCGAGCCACGAGCCGCGAGCTTTTTTGACAGCCCTACAAAACAGGATATTAATCATAAAAATAAAAAAGTTTTTTAATTTTTTGAAACTTTTAAAGATGAATTTAAAATTTTTCTTTAGTTCGGTTTAACCGGTTTTAAATCGAATAAAAAAATACATTATGTTGTAATATTTTAATTCTTTTAAATGTTTGATTCATATGAGAAATGAGTTTAAAAATTTCAGTCGATTCAGTCTAACTAATTTTAAAATTTCTAAATCGAACCGAACTAAACCGAACTATTAAACTGATTTTAAAAATAAACCGAACCAAACTATTTAACCAAAAAAATAAAACCATTTAAATTAAACTCTTTCAGTTCAGTTTAACCGGGGTGAACATCCCCAATAGTAAAAAGGGTTATTATATTAATGACAAACAAGTCAAAGGCTGCAAATTTTTTTTTAAGACGGTTAGTTACTCAAAGTTCAGAGTTTGATTTTTTATCACAATTTTCAAAGATTTTCAAAGATTTCAAAGATTTTTCCAAAGATTTTCAAAAAAAAAAGACACGAGGTAATTTTGTTGATTTAAATATGTAATATAATTAAATAATATATTTTTATATGAGATGACTAAAATGATGTAATTTAAATACCGAAATTCGTCTTTAAAAGTATTTTTTGAAACTTTTAAAGATGACTATATTTTTATATTTTTTTTAACATGGTATAAATAAAAATTTCGGTAATTAATCAGTTGAAGTATTTTTTATATTTTTTAGTAAAATTCAGATCAAGCCATCCAACAGTTTTAACATCTACAAGAAATTTTCATACATATTTTGAACATGTGACTTCCTACACAGAGAGTATTTATCCTTGTCAGTTACTACCAAATTGAAAGCTAGTATTGAGCTATTTTTTTTTATTTTAAGTTAGTTCATTAAAAACAATCAGTAAACATTTAAAAAAATATAGAAATTTAAAAAAACTTAGAAATATATAAAATAAAAATTGTTGGAATTTTTTTTTTTTGACAACTTGCAATAATTATGAGTTTGGTATTTGAGAAGTTTGGCACGTATCAATTCCATTAATTGCCCACGCTATAAACGCTGAAAAATAAAGTTCTGACCTTTGCTTTACTGGTGCATTAATTGAGCATTATTTTTCATGAATATAGTTTTTATTTGTGTTTCTTATATTTGCTGAACTACATGTCTTGTAATTAATGGTGTGTCTAGTTAAGTACTACTGTAGAAATTGTAATTATTTATAGGGGCAATTTCATGTATACCCCTCTAAAGTTCATATTTACCTTTCTAAATTTCAAAAACTCAAATATTTACTCATTTTATTGTCTTTTCTTTTAAAACTCAATTTTAAATTTATGAAGTACCCATTTTAATCTTAATTAAAAAAAACTCAAAACTAGTAGCATGTTTGAGAAAAATATCAATCTTCTAATTTGTTGGTTTTCAAAAGCAATTGTGTCATTTCTTTACTTCTGATGCTTACACAAGCATATACCTAAATATCATTATGTAAACGCCAGGAATAAAGATATTACCCATTTTCCCTAAAAAACCATCATATTAGAAGACTGCTTTTTTCTAAAACTGGCTACAATTTTGCTTTAATAAAAATTAAAATGGGTACTTCATAAATTTAAAAATGAGTTTTAATAGAAAAAAACGAGTAGAACTAGGGTGTTCTTAAGCTCACCAAGTTTCTTTCTGAGCTTAACTCAAAAACCCATCGGATTGGTTCAAGCGACGCATCCAAACCATTGAAACTGATCTACTTCATTAGTGATGAGTTTACATGTCAAATTTATAAATTTTCAAACTAATTTAATATAAAGTCAAGCAGTAAAAAAATGATAAAAAATGAACACATTAAAATTAACTTATAAACCAACATTAAACATTTATTTAAATTAATTAAACTTTTCCTCTCTCCTCTCTTTATTTTCCTCCCTTATCTAATACAATAGCAGCCATGTGATAGACACACGTGACATGACATGTTGTGTCATACTCATGAGTCATGATATGTTGTAATAGAACATGTAACAACTTGACTAATTTTCTTCACGTGTGAACATTCTGAAACGATAATAAAAAATTAATTCACATGTTAAATAAGCAGTGTGAATCAGTACATGAAACATGTAACAACTTAACTAATTTTCTTCATGTGTGAACATTCTGAAACGATAATAAAAAATTAATTCGCGTATTAAATAAGCAGTATGAATACTTAAGTTCTAACACTAAACATTTCCTTAAATTAAGATTTTTCCACCCTCTCTATATTTTCCTTCTCTAATTTATTCCTTCAACAAACCTAGCTATCTTGCTATAGTGAAAATTTGTTGTCAAATATTGACTCCACTTGATATGATGGCTATATTTGGATTTTGTGCCATCCTCTTCTACTAGGAAGACTTCTGTTAAATCTTCAAAGAAAGAGTTGGTATTGAAAAAGATTAGAAGGGATTATACAGAAGCAACAGTGGGATACAAGGACATGCAAAACAATAGCAGCCATGTCAATTAATTGATACCAGACAAATTAAGAGCTTGGTGCCACATTATTGGCAACAGGTACTTAATTAGTTGATTGCCATGAATTGAATTCAAATATTTTATGTCAATTAATGCATAAAAAAGGGATGGCAGGGGGAGCAAGCCTAATATTTTATGTCAATGCATAACCAGGCTTAAGGCCCAATTCTAAGATAAACAATTAATAGATTTAGTGGTAGGTAATGGCCCAATTTTTTTTTTAGTAAATGTTAGAAGTCAAGCTATTCAACTATTAAATATTCATAAATAATTAATTTTCTCGGGTTTCGAACCTACGACCTCTCATACGGAGGGATCCGTATCCTCTGCATTAACTCAAAAGGGAATTTTTTTAGTTAATGAATTTCAACCGTCTGATTTTAAACGGAGCCAATCCGGCTCGTGCCTATAACATAGGGGGCCCTTTAATATTAGTGCAGATCTAGTTTGCACGAATTTTAAAACAGATCGGATGGTCGAGATGTATTAACTCAAAATATTCTCTTTTGAGTTAATGCAGAGGATACGAATTTCATCCGGAGAACATTGTCTTTGTCACTAGACCAAAGGCTGGTTCTCAATGGCCCAAAAAAATTGATGGTGCATTACTTCTATTTTATCATGCTTAATGCAATAATGCCATAAAAAAAAAAACCAAAGTTAGAAAAAACAAAATTAGATAGAAAAAACAAAGTATACTTTTGTGATGTCTTTATTTAATTTGGCCTTATGCTTATTAATTATTTGTTTGTAGTTCCTGTGACATGATCTCTGACAGTGAGATATTTTGTGATGTCGGTCCGGGTTGATATTTTTATTTTGGGATTGTGATGTGTGTTTTAATGTTAGTGAAAGCAAAGGAAAGTTTCGTTTCCAAAATTTTTAAATCAGGGAATTTTCAATTTAAAAAAATAGTAAAAAATATAAAAAATATAAAATTTGATTTGCAGGTACATTTTTATATGACGATCATGTTAGACGATTCAAATCAAGTGTTTGAACTTTATAAATGAAGATATGAATTCACAACGCAGATATATTAATTACGATATTCTCACTTTAGAAGGTCATATTTGGTTGTGTAGTAAAGTTAATGAGGATTAAATGATTTACTCTATTTACTTCACATTTTTTATATCTCTTTTGGTAGTTTAACTCATGATTTAAATTAATCCGTCTAGAGGAGTAAGATATTAGAAAATTAACTTCTGTCTATAATAGTAGGCCCAACCCAATAGGTGGAGTAAGTGTGGAATAAGTTAATTCACTTGAAGAGGTGAAATAACTTACTCCGGATTAACTCACATCTTACTCCACCTTACTCCTCTTCTTTAACTATTTATTTAGCTACTTAAGTGTGAAGTAAGGAGTTTACTCCACCTCTTACTCCACAATCAAACATGACCGAAGGAATTATATAGAAGAAACAGTGGGATACAAGGACAAAACAACAGCAAAATGCCAGACAAAAGAACTTGGTGCCACATTGGCAGTAGGAAATTAATTATGAAAATATTTATATACATATCTACGGATATCTAATATGTGATATGTATCCGTACGTATTTGTCTAATGTCTGATCTGTATCTGTATCTGGAAAATAAAAGCGAACCATGATATGGTTTTTCCACTATTCGACCCGTATCTGATCTGTTTGGACCCCTATCAGAGGAATGGTGCACTGCTTCGGTATTTTGGACATTGGAGAAGCACAATAATAAATTGTCAAAGAAGGTTTATAGTTGATATATTAGAAAACATGCCAATAACATATGAGGCAAATACTGTTACAAGATGAACCTTAAAAAAAAAGAAACTGTTACAAGATGTACTGGAATTTAATACCAAATGACACATGGAGATGTTTATAAGTGAACAGTTAGCACTTAATAAAGAAATTGGAATTGGAATAAGTTTGTTGCACTTGGTACCAGTATTGTAAATAACAGTTTGCGGTCGTCAGACGGACATAATACCGCCAAGCGATTAATAAAAAAATAATTGGTCATAATCGGTTAATTAGTCGGAAAAATCCGTAACAGTTTGACCACCGCCAACGACTAATCAATCTAAACACAGGGGCGGACCCAGAGTATTCCAGGGGGGTAGCTGCCCTCCCCCCCCCCCCCCCAGATTTTGAGTTTTAGTGGAGATTTATCGGTCTCGACCGACTTTGCCCCCCCTGAATTTTTTTTTGCCCCTCTGGACGTTTGATTTGTAATTCAGATTAAATTTAAGGTTAAAATTGAAATAAATTTGTTGAATTTTGATTGGTAATTAGAATTATAAGTTAGAGCATCAGAAATTACAAGTCAAAGTATTGAAAAGTATAAGTTAAAATATTATTTTTTATCAAGTACCCAATTAGTTAATGGATTTAAATCCGATTCGATATTTTTTTGTCCTCCTTTGAAGAAAATCCTGAATCCGACTAAACATACATTTTTTACAACACTGCCTGTATTAGAGACATTCATGCCCTGTGTTCAGTTTATACATTAATTGAAGTTTCTGCAAAAGCAACTGTCATGCTTCATGTCAAAGTCCAGAAAAAAAAAAATGGACAGAAATAACAGAAGCATTAAGTGCCTCTGTTTAGGGCTGGGTCTGATAAAGGCTCAGACTTGACTTGGGCTCGGACCAGAAAGTAACAAAACTTTGCTGTGATGTCTTAATTTAATTTGGCGTTATGCTTATTATTTCTTTGTAGTTCCTGCGGTATGTTTAGTGGGATATTTTGTGGAGTGAGGCTATGGTGCTATGCATAGCACGGATGGCTAGTGTACTACGGCTTAATATGGTACTTTTTAAAATCCTAACGGTCGATCCGAGCCGTTCAATGTGATATCCATATGAATATGTACTTGCAAACTAAATTTTATATTTTTTCAAATTTTTTTACTATTTTTTTAGATAGGCAGAAAAATCAGTGTTTTCTGAAAATTCTGGACCATTAAAATTCTACCTATCTAAAAAAATAGTAAAAAAATTTGAAAAAATATAAAATTTAGTTTGGTACAGTAACGGTACAGTAACGGAGTCAGACTTTTTAAAGTATGAGAATCAAATATATATTGATCAATTATATAAAAATTTTCTATAAAAAATAAGAATTAATTTCACAGTATCATAATATTTTACTCTAAATTATAGATAATTATACATAAATAAAAAATAGAGATTAATTTACCCCATTACTTGTACTTAATTTCGCGTCTGGTCTGGGTTACTATTTTGGGATTATGATGTTTGTGTGTAGGTTGAATTATTTTTAGTCTATTTTGTTTTTTGTAAATGAATAATAATATTTTTTTTTGTTTTAAATGTTTGACAACTCTCTGTCTATTTTCTAAACACATGTTATTTATTATTTTTAAAACTTGGCAACGGCTGCCTAAACACATATATGTTGATATTCGGTTTTTCATCAAATATCCTTAATTTATTAAATTTTTAAGAATATGAATTTTTATTTATAAATATAAAATATTAAGTTGTGAAACCACTATATTTTCAGAGGTGAATTAAAAAAGCTTAATATATATATATATATATATCCACTAAGTAAACGGATTCATCAGTTCCATTACTAAATTATAAATCATAAATATTTTAAATAATACTATAAACATATGAGGGTATTTTAGTCATTTCGTACTAAACAGTTGATCATTAAATAGTAAATTAATTGTTAAAGCTAGGTCATTATCACAAGTTGTATCTAATTGTTCTCTTTAAAAGAAAAAGAAAAAAAAAATTCCAACAGGCTCGGTCTGTTTTCAGTTTTCAACTGTTGGGCCCTTAGATTGAAACTGTTGAAGTTGAAAGGCCCATTCAAGTCATTGAATATTATCCGACCGTCATCCGTATCCGAAAATTAGATACGGATATCCAATATCTAAATATCCGTGCGGATATGGTTTTGAATTTTAATTATTGGTATCTGAATAGTAGATAAATATCATAAAATTTACTATATATTATGAAAATATTTATGTATATATCTATGGATATCCGATATCCGATCCGTATCCGTATGTATCAGTCTATATCCGATCCGTATCAGTATCCGAAAATTAAAAGCGGATACATATATGATTTTACCACTATCCGATCCGTATCCGATTTGTTTGCACCCCTGCTCGTCAATTTTGTTCCATCACGTCAGAAATTCGCTAATAAGTTCAAAGGACAATAGTTTATGTGTAAGAAGCCGCATGATCAAAATCTGAATGGAATTTTCTTTTATAATATTGTGTAAAAAGTTGTAAATTTGAAATTTGAATGAAATTTTTTTATATAATAAAATTTGAAATACTATACCTCTTGTCTTTTTTTTTATAGAAAATTTAAAGCTTTTAGTATTTGGTACAAACTCATGTTGAAAGTCGGTTTATTTCGATTTTTTAAATCTATAATAATAATATTTTTGTTCTAAATGTTTGAAAACTCTTTGTTCATAATAAGATCTAAACATATATGTTCATATTTGGTTATGCATGAAATATCCTTAATTTATTAAATTTTCTAATTTATAAATATAAAATATTGAGATGCGAAACCGCTATATTTACTAGTTAATTAAAAAAGCTTAGTAATATATATATCCACTGTATTTTGAAGACGAACTCATGGTAGCATGCATAGTGACAAATGAATAGTTCGGGTTTGGTTTGACGGAGTCAAAAATTTGTGTTTCGGGAATGATTTGGTACCACAAGGAAGCAAAAACCAAAAAACCCACCAAAAAAAAAAAATTAAAAAAAAGTTTCGCGTTTTTTTTCACGAATAATTCGTGATTCATATTTTAGTTGCGAATAAAACGTATTATATATTTTTTAGTGTTTTATTCGGTGTTCAGTTTGAAAATGTCAAAAAAACGAATTAAATATGAATTATCGTGAATTATGTTACTATGGTATGGTAGCATGTACCAACATGATACAATATGATATGATGCGCCATTTCAATTTAATTTTTATTGTCACATTTCTTATGTACTTATGTCACTATAAAATTAATAAATTATTATCCTTGTATAATATTAATGTAGAGGAAATTATCCCACCATATATTTTTTTTTCTTGTTAAAATAGTAGATGGATTCATCAGTTCCATTACTAAATCATGAATATTTCAAATAACACTATAAACATACGAGGGTAATTTGGTAATTTCGCCCTAAAAGTTTATCATTAAATAGTAAATTAATTGTTGGTAGTCATTATCACAAGACACAAGCCGTACACATTTTACTTTTTTCATTTATTGGAAAACATAGACAGTGACCCGTTTCAATCTTGATAGAAGATTGAAAGCTACATAACATAGTATGACCCGTTTCATGGGGTAGATTTTGAACCAGATTTGTATCAAAATCATCAAATAGAAAATGACCTGATTAATTACCACATTTATTCTTTTTTTTCAAAAGGGGGAATTTCATATATTCCCCCTCAAAAACTTCAATATTACGTATTTCCCCCTCTAAACTTTGAAATTACATATTTCCCCTTCTAAACTTTCCAAACTCACAAATTTACCCATTTAATCAATAAAATATATTTAATATATTTAAAAATACTTAAATAATATTATTTCGGATTCTAAATTTTTTCAGACCATTATACCCCTTCCTCCTTCCAATCTCGTTCTTTCTCTTCAATTCATGAGCGTCTCACACCGTCCCCACCTATGGATGGAAGCAGCAGCGTGACATTTTTCGCCGATTCGACATGGATGGTGTAGCAGACTGACGCAGCTGGAGCTCGCCACATTGCTTCCATCCATAGGTGGGGACGGTGTGAGACGCACATGAATTGAAGAGAAAGAACGAGATTGGAAGGAGGAAGGGGTATAATGGTTTGAAAAAAATTTAGAATCCGAAATAATATTATTTAAGTATTTTTAAATATATTAAATATATTTTATTGATTAAATGGGTAAATTTGTGAGTTTGGAAAGTTTAGAAGGGGAAATATGTAATTTCAAATTTTAGAGGGGGAAATACGTAATATTGAAGTTTTTGAGGGGATACATGAAATTGCCCCTTTTCAAAATCATCAAATAGCGCAGAGGGCCATAGTGACAAGATTCGCGAATTATACCCGAATAATTCATTTTTTTGGTGATGCCGAACTGAACGCCGAATTATTCGGTTGACCGAACTTTGACCGAATTATACCCGAATAATTCGCGAATTTTACGAACTTTTCCCGAATTTTACGAATTATTCGTGAATTTTTCTCGAATTTTTCCCAGAACATTTTTTTTTTGGTTTTTTTTTTTTGCTTACTTGTAGGACTGAAATCTCTGATCCGGATTATTCCGAATCATTTCCGAATTATACTTGAATTATTCCCGAATCATGAATTTTTGACCTCGCTGAACCTTTCCCGAACAATTAAGTTGTCACTATGCAAAGGGCCAGTATTATTTGTGCTTTGAGATTTGTGCAAAGTTAAAGAACAGTCCGGATCTAATTACTCCACGGAACAATACCTCTGTATAGGATACGATTCCGTCTTCAACTGAATTGTAAGTATTGGAAAATCTGATTATTTCCATATACCGTCAGATTCATATCCGACGTCACAAAATGCTTGTTGAACCGCTGGACTAATCAACCTAGATTGTACGTAGCAGGTTTAAATGCTTTTATCATCATATTAATTCAACCTGAATCTGAGGGAATAAATAAATCTGGTTTAAATGCTCTTCATTAATTAGTCTTTATTAAATGCTCTTCATCAATTACCTTTGACTACCAGTCAACGACAATAAAATCATGAATTTATATATATATATATATAAACTCAACCATTCTATATTTCTCTCTCTTCTCAATTCCATTTGAAGACTATCACTTCTTCATCATTTATTGAAGGTACTCATTTGCCCCTATTATTTTGAATTGAGGTAAAGATATTGACAGAGCTGCTTTTAATTCATACAATGCTTCGGTCATATACTTTGTCATGTTTGTCTCTATTGGTAATGCACTGCGTGAAACCAATCTAGCTCTGTCAATATCTTTACATAGAAATCTGGTTGCGCATGTTCTATTTTGTACAATGAAGTAGAAAAATTGATAATTCAACAAGCTATTTCCTTTAATGAAATTGAAAATTCAAACAAATTTAGGAAATTCTGTTAAAAGTAATTGGTCACCTATTACCTAGTGCTTCTACCTTTGAATAAAGAGCAATAGATTTCTCTTTTAATCTACATACACACTCACATGCTGAGCACTATCTATCAAGTACTAAAAAACCATTCAACCCCAGTATGATAATTAGTAGAGGGGGATAAAAATTTTGGATTAGACATCAGACATAATATTATAATTATTTTAAATATTAAGTATGTTTTTATAATTTTTTTAAGAAAAACATAGAAATAGAAGTATATTTTGAGGAAAATTTTAAGGCGTCAGTAAAATTTTATACTTTTTTAGAATTTTTTTTACAAAACATAATATTTTTTTGAATAAAAGGCATAAATCCCATTTCATTAAAAAACATGTAGTTCCCAAAAGACATCGAAATGATGTTTTTAAACTCATACAAAACAATGCAAGTATTCAGGATTTCTGTCAGAGTAGGACACTAATCGTTTCAATCTTTGTTTCCTACTTGAATTAAGTCCCTTAATTAATATTCCAATTGAGCAGTTTCATAAGAAACCATGATTTGCCCCAATAAAATCTCTTAATCCATGCAGTATTTATGATTATTCTCCTTAATTTTTCCTGATATATGATGAAGCATACCTTCAAAATTGGATCTATCCATAGTTTGTATTTTACTAACTAGTTATTTTTGATGATCCTTATCTTTGCCTAATTGAATATCATACACATAAAAAAGGGCAACTACTTCCATTGAAATGAAAATTGGTAAGTAAAGGTATACCTTTGCTGCTGAAGCCTCCTGCATCCATCTGAGATACCCTTTCTTGTGCCTTAGTCTAAAATTGGCCTAGCTCCTCCTTGCACAACCAATCTAACACTGCTTCTTGGAGGTTACCAAGGGCAATAGTTCTTCCAGACTGAGATGACTGTTCCCTTACTTTTTGGGTTGAACCAGAGGTACCCCCAGCAGTACCTGAGTTTGTTTTACCAGTACCAGAAATACCAGACCCTCCAGTACCAAAATTACCAGTACCAGTGGGGCCTGGGGGTCTTTTGTTGGGTTTATCCTTGTCAGACGGTACCCGCCCGCCCGTATCAAATCGTGAAACATACCCGCCCGCATCAGTAAATGTCATCCAGTGAGTAGGAGTGATAAAAAAACATAATATTAGAAGTATATTTTTGAAATTATTTTTGAACTTGCCCATCTCTGACTCCACTTGACTCCGCCCCCGTAAATATAGTAGTCACTTATTAGATTTCGAAAGGAAAAAATAAACTACCTATCCGAATTCGCTAAGGACCTCCCTACTGCTATTAATAGTTAATACACAATGATCCCTTTACCCCCAACCCTGAACATAGGCAAAAGAATATCTCTACTGTACTTAAGCGCATCAGGTTAATCAAAGCCAAACCAAAATATTTTTGGGCATATTTAGAATATAAAGCCCTCTTTAAGATTTGTGCAAACTTAAATTAAACAGTTCGAATCTAACCTGATCATGTCAGATACCTTACTTGATTCGAACTTGACCATAGGCTTGAGGGGTCAATTAGTGATAAACATGGTTTGGTTATTTTTTACTTCAAATACAGAATTGGTCTTTTTAGTCTAGTTGTTGAATTAAAGTTTTGAAATACTTGAGACATAAGGCTCTTGCAATTGAGTTCAACACGAATTGCTTAGTTTTTGACAATAGGCACAAAATAATAATGAAGTTGCATTCTTTTACTATCACTCATCCACTTAACTTACTCAGGCACATTAAAATATTTTTGTTTCTTTGACATATCTCTGTGAAATTCAACAATAAATTTTGCTCCTGCATTGGCAGTTCCATTTGGCTATTTGATTTACTAACTTAATTCAATTACAGGTTTAATTGGTATTTTCTGGTTAATTAAATCATGGACAGAGATTTATCTGAGCTAGTTTTAACAAGTGAGAAAGATAGGGTAAATACCGGCATTGTGCAAAACAATGATTCCGGTACCATCTTGGGTGCAACCTTGAGTTATTTGAGCAATATGCTCATGGAGGAAAACAAAGATGAGGAGGATATTGTTGTTAACGAGGGGACAGCTCTCCAGGACATGGAGAAATTTTTTGCTGATATAATCGGTCAAAAGTACCCGCCTTCCAAAGATAGTTCCTCGATTCGGTACCAGACACAACCAGAAAACTACCCAATTTGTACCAATGAACCATTGCAAGAAAAAAATAATTCCATTTTAACAAGCATGCCGGCTTTGGAGTACAATAAAGGAATCGAGGAAGGAATGAAGTTTCTCCCGAGCATCGAAAATTTAATGATTGATTTCCGAGAGAAAAAACTAGCACTTTCTTCTCCACACAGTTCAAGTGAAGAAGAGAATGAAGATCAGGGATGTGTGATTAAGGGGTCTAATGGTAAAAAGAAATTGGATAATAATGAGAATTTGGAGCTTTTAGAGGGACGAAACAGTAAAATTCCCCTGGCGTATTCCGACGAACCTGTCAGAGATGAAAAACTGGATGAAGTGATCCTTTACTATGACGACTATTTCGAAAAGGTTGCTTCTATTCGCAAAGGAAGCACATCCAGTGAGAAGGAAGTACGAGAGCAATATACCGATTTTAAAGATCTTCTCATAAGTTGTTCTCATTCAATAGCCGCTAATGACTACCAAGTGGCCAAAAATATAATAAAAGAGATAAGGAAGCAAGCTTCTCCCAATGGAGATTGGAACCAAAGACTTGCTCTTGTGCTTGCCAATGCTCTCGAGGCCCGATTAACCGGGACCGGTACCGAGGTGTATAATCGGTGCATTGCGAAAAGGATTTCAACTTCTGACATTGTAAAGGTGCAGTATCTATTTATGACAGTAACTCCTTTCTTGAGATGTACATATGCTGTTGCTAAAATTACTATCCTCAAATCAGTGAAGAAAGCATCCACGTTGCATATAATTGATTTCGGCATTGATTTCGGTTTTCAATGGCCGTGTCTAATCCAGGAATTGTCCGAACAGAAAGGTTCAGCCGTAAAACTAAAAATTACCGGGATAGATTTCCCTCTTTCTGGATTCCGCCCAAGCGAACGGGTCGATGAAACAGGTCGGAGATTGATGGAGTATGCTAAAAGTTTTGGTGTTCCATTTGAGTACCATGGTATAGCATCAAAATGGGAGGATATTAATATCGAAGATCTCAAAATTGAGAACGATGAATTGCTAATAGTTAATAGTATGTATCGGTTTAGGCAACTAGGGGATGAAACAGTTGCCTTGGATTGCTCAAGGAATCGAGTTCTTAACCTTATACGGCAACTTAAACCACATCTTTTCCTCCATGGAATTGTAAACGGGACATATAGTCCCTTCTTTGTCACACGTTTTAAGCAGGTTATGTCACATTATGCCTCAATGTTTGATATACTAGACACATTTATTCCTCGGGACAATACGGTGAGGTATCTCATAGAGAGAGAAATAATGGCCCGACAAATGATCAATCTGATAGCATGTGAGGGGTATGCTTGGGTAGAGAGACCAGAGACCTATAAACAGTGGCACCTAAGAAATTTGCGGGCTGGATTTGAGCAGGTACCAGTGGACCCACATATAGTAGAGGTATGCAAGAAAAAATTCAAGGAAATTCATGACAAGAGATACTTTGTCGAAGAAGATAGTTATTGGTTGCTTCAAGGGTGGAGAGGAAAGACATTACATGCTATTTCCACTTGGAGGCCAAAAGAAGTAGAGTAAAGTTGTTATGATGTTCATTTTCATATATAACTTGTAAAATTTTAGGTTTGTATGTACTGCACCATATATGTTATTTTATGATTTTGTTGTGATCCTAGAGATATCTGGTGTTTTGTTAACCTTTCTTCTTTGTTATTAAGCAATGACTTTATACCATTTTGGAATTGTTGTGAAGTTAAAAGATAATAAGATTCCATTTCTAGACCACCACAGAACTACCTTTGCTTGATTCAATATACCCTTTTGCAGTTAGTAAATCATTTTCCCTTTTTTTTTTTTGAAAATTTGACAGTGGCTGTCAAAATAATTATTAATACAGTAAATTACATCCTATCAGAGTATCTGTCTGAGAACTTTGTTCAGCCCCTCTACCTGATCCCTCCTAACAATATTTGACCCACATCTCAAATTCATGTATTATTCTATCCACCAGGATTCTAGGTAGCATTCTTCTATTGTTGAAAACTATCTCATTTCGGTGTTTCCACAGTAACCAGCAGGCTCCACTCAGCAGTATCGGGCGGTTTTCCTTCCAGTGCCGATTGCCTTGTAGTTGCAGGGAGTTGAACCAGATATCTTGAATCGTTCGCCCATTCTCTATTATTCTGACTCCCATTCGTTCCTGTAGCCCCCTCCAAATTTGACCTGCGTACTCACATTTGAACATCAGATGCTTGGCCGTTTCGATATCAGCTGAATTGCACACCACACATCCAATTGCACTACCAATATTCCTTCTTCTCAAAACATCTTGTGTTAGTATTTTTCTCCTCAATAAAAGGAATACAAATACCTTGACAGTGGCTGGAATTTTATATCGCCAGAGAGCCATATCTCTTGGTTTTATTCGGCCAATTCCCATGATCAGGTTATAAATGGACTTTGCAGAATAAACGCCCGTCTTTTCCCATTTCCACCGTATACGGTCCTCTCCTTGTGTCAGTGTGATGCTTTCTGCCTGTTGAGCAACCTGAGGCGCCAGCTGTTGAACAATTGGGACAGCATCTCTTAGCGAAATTTTTGATCGTACCGGCAGTGGTCTTCTTGTAAGGCATAGAGGAGCATCTCCCCAAGCATCATACCAAAATGAAATTCTCTTCGCATCAGCTATATCCCACTGTGTACTCCGTCGAAAAAGTGGTAGAAGTTTGTGTAGCTGCTTCCAGAAAAAAGACCCATTAACTGCCCAGTATGCCGGTCCATCTCGGTTTGGCCCTATTCTTTTTATATCTGTAATAATCCTAGTCCATAGAGACTCTGAATGTGCATATATTCTCCACCACCAACGAAGCACTAGGGCTCTGTTATGAATTTGCAAGTCTAAAATTCCCATTCCTCCCCAATTTTTTGGGCAGCATACTGCTTGCCAGTTGATTAGCGAGATGCCGTTTCTTTGCACGTCATTCTTCCCCCACAGAAACTGCCTCCTGATTCTATCCAGCCTGGAGATAACCCATTTAGGTAGAATGAAGCAGGTCAGAAAATAGATTGGGGACAAATCTTACAAGTTGTAACCGCCCTCCCCGAGAAATCAGAGACCGCTTCCACCCTTGCAGACGGCGATCCATTTTCTCAATTAGTGGCATATACTGCTCTCTGGTAGGTTTAGATAGAGTGAGGGGCATTCCCAAGTATGTTACTGGCATTGTTGTTTGTTGGCATCCCAAGGTGGTTGTTGTGTATGTGATTTCTTTCAGGGACATATTAAAGGGTACGAAACAGCTCTTGGAATAATTAATGTGTAAGCCAGAGACTTTTGCGAAGAGGTTAAGAGACATTTTGAGCAGTGAGATAGTTTGCCTGCTCCCATTTGCCACTACTGCCGTATCATCGGCGTATTGGAGAGCTGTGATCCCTTGCAGCAGTCGGTTACTGATGTTGTGGGTACAAACCGAATTGGTGACTGTTAATATGCGTTGCAATACATCAGCTGCTAAAATGAACAACATAGGAGACAGCGGATCCCCCTGTCGCAGTCCGCGTTTATGAGCAAAAAATTCAGACTGAACTCCATTTAGCACAATTCTTGAGGTGGATGAATGCAGAAGGTGTTCGATCCACCCCAGCCATCTATGTGGGAAGCCCATTGCTTGCATTACAGAGAGCAAAAATGTCCAATGAATAGAGTCGAAAGCCTTTGTAAAGTCAACTTTGACAAAGATTGCCGGTTTCCTAGAAGATTGCACATGCTTGAGAATTTCTCTCGTTGCCACGAATGTTTCAGCAATATGTCGATCCTTTACAAAAGCTGTTTGATTTGGCGATGTGAGATTTGGCAACCATTTTCGCAACCGATTCGCCAGAACCTTGGATATGAGCTTTGGGATAGTATTGAGTATACTAATTGGCCTGTAGTCTGAAATTTCTCTGGGGGTATCTTTTTTGGGCACCATGACAATATTGGCTCGGTTAAGGCTTGTCAGATCTATGGTTTGCGCATAGAAGCTCTGAAAAATGCCTAAAATTGGTTCCCTTAATGATTCCCAGGACTGTTGAAGGAATTTGTTGGTCAGTCCATCCGGCCCTGACGCCTTGTTACGCGCCAGTTGCTTAACAGCCCTAGAAATCTCTTGTTCAGTGAACGGTATTTGGAGGGAAGAGAGGTCCTGTGGCTGGTACAGTCTTGCCGGTTCAAAGGTTAGCACCTCACCTTGCTGTCCCAGCACCGATTTCATCTGGTCAAGAAATGCTTGGGATATACCCTCTGCATCAGTGATACACCGTCCATTTTGAACAATCTCTAAAACTGCATTTTTCCTCATTCTTGCTGTTGCATAAGCATGAAAATATGCTGTATTTTTATCACCACTTTGAAGCCATTGCACTCTTGATCTTTGCTGCCACTTGATTTCAATTATGTTTGCCACCTCATATGCCTTCTCCTTAATTCTCTGTCTCAGTTTGAATTCCCTTCGATCAAGTGCTCTTCTTTCTTCTATCCTTGCAAAAAAAACCAATGTATGTATTACAAGTTTGCAACAGCTTTTCTAGTACCCCAAATCGGCCCCTGTGCCAGTTTCTCAATGCCTTGTGCATAATGGTGGTTTTTTTGTTGTAGTCCTCTATCAAGTCTCCTTGCTGGTGCATAGGTGGAGTTGACCAAATTGTCTGAATGATCTGTCTGGCCTCCTCATATTTGAGCCAGTAGTTCTCTATTCTAAGTGGTGTCGGTTTTGTACATGTACCGGAGCAAGACAGTAATAGAGGTACATGATCCGAAACTGCAACTTGGAGTGCTTGGAGTTTAATATTCGGGCAAGCCAGCTGCTAGTGACTAGTTATGAAAATTCGGTCAATTCTTGAAAAGCTCAGCTCAGGCCTGTTGTTGCACCATGTATATAGACGGTTTTGTATATCAATATCTATTAGCTCCAAATCTCTAATCAAATCATTGAATTCACACATGAGATTGTAATCCGCTGCACCAACCGACCTATCTACGTACCATCGCACCAAATTAAAATCTCCAAGGAGAATCCAAGGGTGTTGAATGAGTCTTTGAAGAGATCTCAACTCCCTGATAAACTCCCGTCTGTCATTGTCACTATTACTCGGGTCGTATACATTAGTAAGGATAAATGTCTAACCCGTTTGTAACTGCGTGAGCATTGCCGAGGAAGTATGTCTCGTAGACCAACTACTTTGCAAGACATAATTGCGTTTCCAAGCAATAGCACATCCGCCTCGAGAGCCCCGGGCCGCCAGGTATACAACCTGTCTATCAAAAAATGATGGCAATCCACGCAAAATATAATTCAAATCCTTGTCATTGATTTTTGTTTCCTGTATTCCAATTATATCGCATCTAGCCTCCCTGATTACATTTCTCACAACATTACATTTCGCTTCTCCTCCCAGACCCCTTACATTCCATGTCATGATTTTAATTTTTTTTAAATTCATTTTAAAATAATGAACATCCACTTGCATCAATCTATGTAGTGTACCCTATACACTACTCTACGTCTGACATCTCGTCATCAGACGATAAGTCAAAGCAATGGTCTCCTGACTCTATTTGGATGTCTCCCTGCCCGGATGCCTGGTGTATTTGTGGGGCGTGCTCCATAGCCTGGATTACATCTTCAGGTTGCAGCCCACATTGTGCTGCAATATTGAGACAGTGCTCATATGTGACATTTTCCTCCATGAACTGTTGTGGGTCTAATTCCTCTGCTTGGCCTTTTCCTTTTTGGGCCGCTGTTGGTCTCTTTGATGGGCCAGCTTCATTTAATTCCCCTAAATTCCTTTTCTGTCTGCATCTTGCTCTCAATTGTGATAGGGTCGGGTTCATCTCCATTTCTATCTCCCGTTGGCCCATGTCAGAGATAATTGTCTCATTAGTCTGGGATCCTGCGCCTTCTTTCTCCAGTGGAACAGTTACTGACTCTCCTGACGCGGTGCGAATCAGAAGCTTCTTGACCTGACTTGTTCCTTTTTGTCCTGATCCCAGCCCCGAATGGTAGAGATGCGTGGGAGATGGGGAATGCCCAGTGTTTTCCTGCTGCGGCGGTATGTGCGGTGGGTCATTTTGCGCCTGTCTTGTACCCGTTTCATGGTGTTCCCCACTCTCTTGACCATCAAACAATTCTTGCTGTTTGTATGGCACGATTTGCTGTGGCTCCGGTTGGTATCCAGTCTCCCCTTCCTTCATTTGTTCCCCGCAGTGACCCGCTTCATGACTAGGTTGGATATCCCTTCGGTTATTCTCCTCAGAGGCCACCAGCGCACGGTTTGTCCGTTTTTGCTCATCATTCTGTCCCTCCGCAGTCTTTGGCAGGGGATTCTCTATGGGGTTTGCGTGATCTTCTGTGGCAATAGGTGTGCCTGTGGCCCTGTTGGGTGGTTGCTCCCCAGCCATGAAGGTTCTGATCGGCTCCGGTAATGTGCTGATGTCACATCCCCTGCAAATTTCTCTCAGTGCCCTCCGGCTGATGCATATGGGCTCATCAGTCTCCCATCCATTTTCTTCCTCAGAGGTCGAAGCATCTGTTGAAGACGACGGATCTGGCCTAGAGTATTTGACCGGTAGCTGCGGCAATTCCACCGGTTTGTACAGCAAACCGTGGCACCATTTTATCGGTCTGATGGCAATGGTGTGTTCTAAACCACCGATTGCAATGGCAACATTCAGCGGGACCCTCTGCAGCTCCGTTGCCACCACGGCTAGCCAAGATGATCGGTCGGTTGAATCACTGGGTGATATGGATCCAAGGTAAGTACCAAATGTTGATACTGCCTGAATTACCACCTCCTCCCTCCATATGTGAGGTGGAAGGTCATACAGCTCGACCACCAGCTTGTAGGATGGAATGGTAATGGCCGCATCTTCTAATGGTGTCCATGGCTGAAATGTGAAGCCCAAGTCCCAGACATCTGTTGGAGTGGCTCTAATGAACGTGTCAACCGAAAGTCCAGCCGGAAGAACTATGAGGTATCTGCCCCTAGCTAGCTTTGCCAACTGAATCTCATCTCTCCTTAGTAGCCCTGTTCTGACTGCATATCCAGCCACTACATCAATGGAGAGGTCGAGCTGTGGCTCAAAGGTATTGAATAGCACGGCTTGCTGCAGCCTTGCTAGTTCTCTGAAATACTTTTCGTCTCTGGCCACGTAGCAGGTAAGCTTGAACGGCCGTCCCTCAGGCATCATCGGTCCGTCCTCCGGCAATGGACCAGAGAGTAGGTCATCAAATGCAGGTTCTCCCTTGGGCGGCTCTGAGGTTGGAGTTACCGTGTTAGACACTTTGGTCACCGGCAGCACGATCTCAGCTTTGCACTGGCTCCCCATATGGCCGTTGGACCAACATCGGCCACATTTCTCATTGGGTTACGACACATAGCTTTTGTGTGTCCTTTCTTGCAGCACCTGAAACATCTCCCCTTCCATTCTGAAAAGGAAGGAGAGGGGGGGAATCTGAGATAGGTGGGGCTGTGAGGGGAAACATAAAGTGGCCCCGTCTTCGGAGTTGCCGGGGAAGAAGGTCTGGTTGAGTTGGGTGAGATAGTGGAGGTCTTTGGGGAGATAGTGGAGCTCTTTGGAGAATTCGGTTTTGTGGCCGGTGCAGTAGTCGAACCAGTAAGGATCTGGGCATAGGTGGGTCTCGGTGCATACGGCGTGTAGGTGGTAGTCCTGGCTGCTTGGGCAGGGGCGGTTGTCTTCCAGTTCTCCGGGTAATGACGGCGGTTGCGGCTCACTACTTGCCAGACTCCGGTGGGCGCCATTGAGTGGAGGTGAAATCTCCTAAATATCCTTTTAATTGTTATTATGTATGAAATTCATTTTCCCTTTTGAAGTTGTAATTATCATTTTTTTTTTCTATTTTAGTTCATTTGAGTTTTGAATATTTTATATCAATATATGCATTAAATTAAGAGGGATGGTGTATTGCTTTGGCCTTTTGAACATTGGAGAAGCACAATAGAGAAATGTGAAAGAAGGTTAATAGTTGATATATTTGTTTTTATGTTAGTGAAAGCAAAGGAGAAGCCATTGCTGTTGCTGGCCTCGCTTAATTAGTTTCTCATTCTTCTCTTAAAAAAGAAAAAAAATAAATTAAAACAGGCTCGGCCTGTTTTCCCTTTTCAAAAGTTGGGCCCTTTGGAAAGATCCAAACTGTTCAAGCTCAAAGATCCATTGTAAGTCCATTTCAAATCCTTCTCACAAAACTCACCAATTTGGTTCATCTCATTCCAAATTTACTAGTAAGTTTAAAGGACAATATCTTAGATTCGAAATTCGAATGAGATATGTTTTATAGATATTAAAATTTGAAATACTAAAATATCTTTTAAAATAAAAGTAAAAATGGATAGTAATGATAATTTTGGTACATATTACTTATGTTGAAGATCGAATTATTTTTCTGTCAAGAACTAGTATGACAATCTTTACTAAGAAATCTGGATGGGGAAAATCCTTCTTGTAATAACAAAAGTATTAAATAGTTGGGTGGCTTGATTTCCAACCTTTACTAAGATTTTTTTTTTTGATCAATTTCGATTTTTTAAATGAATATTGAATAATGATAATTTTTTTGTTTTTAATGTTTGATAACTCTATCCTATTTTCTAAACACATATGTTCATATTCACTTATGCATCATTTATTTTTAAAGTTCAAATAATCAATTTGAATTGTTCAATATAAGATTCTAGACCATTCATAAATAGTAGTAATTTTCTATCTATCTAAAAATATATTAAAAAAATTATAAAAAAATAAAATTTAGTCTGCGAGTATATTTTTATATTATAATCATGTCAAAAGTTCAGATCGACTATTTGAACTTTAAAAATAAAAACATTGAGTTGTAGTACGGACCAATCTGTGTTATGTGTAGCCCATTTTAAATAATACTGTAGAGAGTACTTTGGTCATTTTAAATATAAATTTCCTTTTAGAAGCACTGATTGCTCAAGGTTGTAATTGGAGCACTTATTGCTCAATTGATGATGTGACCCATGATTGGGACCCCATTTATTATTAGGCAAATTCTTTTATGGACATAAGGACCTATTTGTAAAATGAACATATTTTAATTTTCAAAGATCAAACAGTCGATCCGACCGTTCAACATTATCTCCATATTAAAATGTACTTGGAGGTCAAATTTTACATTTTTTTGAATTTTTTTACTATTTATTAAGTATTTTACAAAATTCAATGGTCTAAATTTGAACGGTCGGATCGACTGTTTGAACTTTGAAAATGAAAATATGTTCATTTTACAAATAGGTCCTTATGTCCATAGAAGACACACTCTTATTATTAATACCACTAGCAGCCTCTGCAACGATTTAAAAAAGAAAAAAAGAGGGTATTTTGGTCATTTCGCCCTAAATATTGATCATATAATAGTAATTAACTGTTGTTGGTCATTATCACAAGTTTATATAGTTCAATGGAGAGAAAAAAAAGGTAATCATTAAAATTAAAAGTTTAAAATTTACTTGTCACAAATAAAAAATTTCAAACCTCTCATACATTATTTTTGTTTGCATCCTTATGACGCTAATTTACTAGTTTTTAATTACTAATAAAAAAGTTGGGCAATGAATCATGTGTCACATCAATTAATAAAATTTGTTAAACACAAAACTTATTTACCTTTTTCATTTATTGGAAAACAGAGACACTGAACTCTTCTTGATAGCATATGGAAAGCTACAAACATAGTATGACTCCTTTTGTGCACTACAGCAAATTGGGGCTTCAGAGATCGGAGAAATCGGTCGCTGAAACATCAGTTGCAGTAGTCATCGTCGCTCTTGATGGAGGGATGACGTTATCAGTCGCTGAATGACGTCATTCTGGTCACGGTTGACTTTTCAGCTATGTTACTCGGATACTCTAATATAGGCTCCGTATCCGTATTTGACACGTATCGGACACGGATACGCGTCCGATACGTATACGATACGCTAGCTGGCGTATCGGCTTACGTGGCGAATCCTTAATCACTTGATACGGTCTCCGAAATGGATTGACCCGCTGGGATACGCCTCTGACACGTTTAGATACTTCTGAATATGGATGGTCCACTGTGCACTGCACATACAACCCATACAGCGCATGGTCCACCATGCATCGCGCCAAAATCAAATTATTTTGACGCTAAGGAGAATCGAACCCAGAAACTGTGTGGCATCGTACTCATACCGCATTACCACTACGCCACTTCGCGTTTGTTGTTAAAAGACCGTATCTATTGTATATAATGTATAATTAGCTATAGTTTTGTATTTTAATATTTAATTTATATAATACGATTGAATAATATAATGAAATAATAAAATATATATATAATAGACGTATCGTATCCTTGATTTTTGACAATTGCCGTATCGCCGTATCCGTATCGTATCCGATACAATACCCGTACCTGTATCCATGCAACATAGCTCAGAGTCCCATTTATTTTGGTTTTTGCTGATGTCATTAAAGGATCTACAACTTGTTAAGATGACATCAGCATGGTAGTTTTCAGCTGGTTAAACATGATGACGTCAGCGTGATAGTTTTTCAGCGTGTATCATATCAATTCATGATGACGTCAGCGTGTATCATGATGATGTCAGCGTGGTAGTTTTCACTGATAAATCATGTGTCATATCAATTATTCATAAAAATTGGAAAACACAGACACTGACCTCTTCTTGATAGCAGATTGAAAGCTACATACATAGTAATATAGTATGACCTCTTCCTCACTCAAACAGATTTGGGGCAAAATAATCAAAATAGAAAATGACCTCATTAATTCCCACATAATTAATAAGGAATTCGCATCCTCTGACATATCTGAACCGTTCAAGTACATTCTACATGAATCTCAAAACTCTAAATAATACTGGGCCCCCACGTTAGTCACGCAAAATATGGGCTCAGCTCATCTCTATCTCCAGCATTTAATGTCGCTCCACAAATTGTATTGAGGGGGAAGGAAGGGGAGGGGTGGGGAAGGAAGGAAGGAAAAGGTTTAAGTCGAATTACTTCCTACACAACTATTTAGAGAGGAAGGAAGATTGTAGAGTAAGGCAAGCCGGAAGCGAGGCGGGAGACGCCACGACACGAAATCGGAAGCACTAATTGGGTAATGGGTCCTATATCTTGATTATCTTTCTCTGATGGCTGCGTGGGCTGAGCCTTGTGGCTATTTTGCTTGTGTTGTTAGCCTTTTTGTAGTAGTGACCATGGTTTGGAAAATTGGCCGATTCCAAGTCAACTCGGTATCGGCCGTGTCCGATCCGATTTTCACCAGAGTTTCCCGCCCGTGCGAGTTTTTCAGCAAAACTCGGATGAACAGTGCTTGACTCGGCCGAGTTAGCCGATTTTTAGGCCGAGTCAAGCCGATTCAACCGAGTTTGGCCGAGTCAGCCGAGTTGTCTCGGATTGGACGAGTTATATGCAGAAAATTGATAAAATCAGGGTTAAATCAAAACAATTGGCCGAATTTTCACTCATTGCCTTGTCTCTGGAGCAAAGTTTTTGTTTTTGTAACTCAAATCGGACCAATTTTGTATTTTTGGCAAGAAAGTGGAAAGAATTTGGGGAGTCGCTATTCAGAAATGGGGCAGTCGCGTTTCACAAAGAAGGAGGAGGTTAAATGATTATAAAATTTTGAATAGTCTTGGTGTACATATGGTGTACAGTTTTGTTTTGAAAATATAACATGGTTTATTGTGGATGTCCATACCGGTTATTAAATAGAAGAGGTCAGCTGTTCTGAAATGTGGACTCGGTTATTAACATGATTTTATTAAAAAGGAGTGTGCGGTCTAAACAAGAACCAGTTATTAAATAGTAAATAGGGACAGTAATTAATAATAACATAGTTTTATTATTATTTTTATTTGACTAAAGTATTTTCTTATTAAACATTTGACTAAAGTAAATGGTGAATAGTGGTTTGTTTTATTTATTTTTTATTTTGACTTAACTAAAATAAAATATTAATTGTTTATAAAATAAAATATTTTCTATAAAGAAAAATTAAAGCATACAAAATAAAATATGAAAATGTAAAAATTAAAATTAAACATTTTATTTGTCAATGTGAATCTATTCAGCCTTTTATTAATATATGGAATAGTCTATTTAATTTTTAAATTACATAAATATTAATTTTTTAAGTAATACATTACAATTTGATTGTTATTCGTCCAAATTTAATTAGTATGAGTGTTGGAGTGGATTATTTGACAAATTTAGTACAAACATGCTTCTGCTAAAAAAATCCGAGTTTCCAATCCGACTCAGCCGATTCCGACAGATTCATCTGATCCGACTCGGCATAGCTTCTGGCAATAAAAAGTGTGTTTTATTTGTAATACTTGTATTACATTATATAATTAGTGGATTATTTGAGTGTAATATTTTGTTATAACATAGTTTTTCTACAAATTATTTTTTTACCAATTTTTTCCTACTTTTTGGCTACAAAACAAGCTTCTGCCAAAAAAATTCAAGTTTCCGAGTCAACTCGGCCAATTCCAGCTGATTCATCCGATTCCAATTCCATGGTCAAGAACCCGATTCCGATTCCGATTCCGAGTTTCAGAACCATGGTAGTGACTGTCACTCATCCACTTAACTTACTTTGGCACATAAAATATTTTGGTAAAGTTTGTTTCTCTGACATTTCTATGTGAAATTCAACTATAAATTTTGCTCATGCGTTGGCAGTTCCATATAATATTTGATTCACTAACTTAAATCATTCACAGGTTTGGTTGGTATTTTCAGGTTAAATCATGTTGAGAGATTCATCTGAGCTAGTTTTAGCAAATACCGTCATTGCGCAAAACAATGATTCCGGTATCACCTTGGATGCAACCTTGAGTTATTTGAGCAATATGCTCATGGAGGAAAACATAGATAAAGAGGATATTGCTTTTAAAGAAGGCACAGCTCTCCAGGCCATGGAGAATTTTTTTGCTGATATAATCGGTCAAAAATACCCTCCTTGCGAAGGGTACAATAAAGGAGTTGAGGAAGGAATGAAGTTTCTCCCGAATATTGAAAAATTAATGATTGATTTTCAAGAGAAGAAACTCTCACTTTCTTCTCGTCACAGTTCAAGTGAAAAGGATAATGAAGATCAGGGATGTGTGATTAAGGGGTCTAATAGCAAAAGGAAATTGCACAATGGGAATTTGGAGCTCTTAGAGGGACGGAACTGTAAAATTCCCCTGGTTTATTCTGAGGAACCTGTTAGAGATGCAAAGTTGGATGAAGTGATCCTTTACTATGACGACTATTTCAGAAAGGTTGCTTCTGTTCGCGAAGGAAACACATGCGGTGGAAACGAAGTACGAGAGCAATATACTGATCTTGAAGATCTTCTCATAAGCTGTTCTCAATCAATAGCCACTAATGAGTATCAAGTTGCCAAAAATATAATAAAAGAGATAAAAAAACGAGCTATTCCCGATGGAGATAAGAACCAAAGACTCGCACTTGTGCTTGCCGATGCTCTCGAGGCTCGGTTAACCGGTACCGGTACCGAGGTGTATAATCGATGCATTGCAAGAAGGATGTCAACTGCTGACATTGTAAAGGTCCAGTACCTATTGATGACAGTAACTCCTTTCATGAGATGTTCATATGCTGTTGCTAAATATACTATTATCAGATCAGTGAAGAAAGCATGCAAGTTGCATATAATTGATTTCGGCATTGATTTTGGTTTTCAATGGCCGTCTCTAATTCAGGATTTGTCCGAACAGAAGGGTTCAGCCGTAAAACTAAAAATCACCGGGATAGATTTCCCTCTTTCTGGATTCCGCCCAAGTGAACGGGTAGAAAAAACGGGTCAGAGATTGAAGGAGTATGCTAGAAGTTTTAATGTTCCTTTTGAGTACCATGGTATAGCATCAAAATGGGAGGATATTAGTATCAAAGATCTCAAAATTGAGAACGATGAATTGCTCATAGTTAATAGTATGTATCGGTTTAAGCAACTAGGGGATGAAACCGTTGCCTTGGATTGCCCAAGGAATCGAGTTCTTAAACTTATACGGCAAATTAAACCGCATTTGTTCCTCCATGGAGTTGTAAATGGGATATTTAGTCCCTTCTTTGTCACCCGCTTTAAGCAGGTTATGTCACATTATGCGTCAATGTTTGATATACTAGACACATTTATTCCTCGGGACAATATGGTGAGGCACTTGATAGAACGAGAAAAATTGGCCGGTCAAGTGATCAATCTGATAGCATGTGAGGGACCCGCATGGGTAGAGAGACCAGAGACCTACAAACACTGGCACCTGAGAAACTTGCGGGCTGGATTTGAACAGGTACCAGTGGACCCAAGCATAGTGGAGTTATGTAAGAAGAAATTCAAGGTAATTCATGACAAGAGATACTTTATTGAAGAAGAGCGTTATTGGTTGCTTCTAGGTTGGAGAGGAAAGACATTACATGCTATTTCGATTTGGAGGCCAAGGGAAGCAGTGTAAAGTTGTTATTTTGCTCATCGATCTTTATATGTAACTTGTAAAATTTCTGGTTTAAATGGACTGCACTATAGATATCTGGTTGTAGTTGTTAAGATATTTCTAAAATGTATGTGTGATGTCGAGCTAGCTAGCAAGCATTAATGAGTTATTGTTGCAACGTTTGAATTGTTTGAATTCTTTCTTTCAATTTCATCATAATTTCTAACATGATATCAGAACAAGATTCGATGGGCGAACTAGGAAGAAGAAGGAAAAAAAAAGACTGAAACTTCTGCTACTAAAACTACCAGAGAAGCAGCTGGAAAGAAAAGAAAAAATTAAAAAAAAAACAAAAAAGAGAGCAAGGTTTGATGATTTTACTAACTTTATAACATCCAATTGATTCATTTGAAGTGAGATTTTATAGTGCTAGTTTGATTGCCTTGGATTGTTGTTTTGCAATCTTGATTTATAGGGTGCATGAATTTGTGAAGTTGGCTCAGCTAACATGGTCCAATATTAGGTAATGGAACTAATTTAAAAGAGATGTAGTTGTAAAGAAAAAAATATTACACAACCCCCAAGTTACAAAAAAAAAAAACAGAAAAAAGATAAAAGAGACTGGTTCAGTATTGGATGTTAAATCCTATGTTGGATCAAATTGAATGAAAAAATGTTACCATGTCAAATATTTGTCAACTAACACTTGATATAGATTGATTTACATGCTCAATAAAAATCTTGTCAAAGTTGTGGAAAAGGAATTTGCATATACCAAAACTCGCATCAAATTAAAAAAAAAAAAATTTGTACACTTAACCAAAATCTACATCAAATTGCTTTCCAACATATTCCTCTAAGATCAGTATTACAGTATTACTGTAATCTGTATAAATCAGGAGAACTCTAGCATAGAATTTGAACAAAAGACAAATGTGGCTATTTTGCAATACTCTCTGAGCTAAAAGGAAACCTGTGTTTCGATAATTGATTTATTTCTGTGGTTGTTGCGGTTTGCCTATGTAGTGTAGATATATATAGCTATTGAAACAATCCTGAAAGCAAGTAGTACGAAATGTGTCAGCATTTTGCCATAACTAATTCTGGCCAATGAGGCTATGATACTATGCATAGCGCAGATTGGTCTCTACTATGGATCAATATCTCCGTTTTCAAGATCCAAACAGTCGATCTGAATAGTTCAACATGATCTCCATATGAAAATATACTTGCAGATCAAATTTTACATTTTTTACTATATTTTTACTATTTTTTTGGATACATAGAAAACCCCGAGATTTTTATTTTTACCCAAAAAAAAATATATTTTAATATAATTATCCAAATTTTTAAAAAAATTAAATTTATACCCAAACCGTAAATTTTTCTTACGGTTTGAAACTCTCTTTTTTTTTTTTTTTTTTTTTTAAAAGAGAAAAATAGCTAAAATGCTGAAATGAAATATAACACAAAAAAATCGAATTGTTTTTTAAAATATTTGTTAGAAAATACGCTACGAACAGAGCCGATTTTGTGCTAAAATACGTTAAATTACAATAATTATGCCAAAAGACATGATGTCTGTTTAAATACAAACCCTATAACAGAAAATATATATAAAAGATACATCAAAGACCCTAAAAACTCTAAAATTATAAAGAAATGTTCAAAAGTCCATGAAGGAAGACTCGGATCGCGAATCTGAGCCCGCAAAATGGGCGAAACGGATCGTAGATGGGTTTCGGATTGGGTTTTGGGTTGTGGAGTTCCTGTCAAAATTTCAGCCCGATCCGACGGACGGATCAAAAGTTACGCTCCTTTTAGTAAATTTATGAAAGATGCCAGAAAATCGGCCCAATTCATACGTAATTTAGCGTAATTTACCGTATTTTAGCATAATTCTACATAATTATTGTAATTTCAGCATTTTAGTAAATTTACCGTATTTTAGCATAATTCTACAAATTTACTGTATTTTAGCACAAAATCGGCTCTATTCGTAGCGTATTTTCTAACAAATATTTTAAAAAACAATTCGATTTTTTTGTGTTATATTTCATTTCAGCATTTTAGCTATTTTTCTCTCTAAAAAAAAAAAAAAAAAATTCAAACCGTAAAAAAAATTTACGGTTTGAATTCTTTATTCAAACCGTAAATTTTTTTTACGGTTTGAATTCCGAATTCAAACCGTAAATTTTTTTTACGGTTTGGGTATAAATTTAAATTTTTCAAAAACTTGGATAATTATATTAAAATATATTTTTTTTTGGGTAAAAATAAAAATCTCCGTAGAAAACCACTTGATCTTAAATATTCTAGACCATTCAAAAGTAGTGATTTTCTAACTACCTAAAAAAAGAGAAAAAAAATTCTAAAAAATGGAAAATTTAGTTTGCAAGTACATTTTCATATGGGCTTCTTCATGCCTATTTATCAATTTAGAAATATTTTGTATATCATTCTAAACATGGAAACTGTCACAACCTCCATCTAATTTGGGGTTAGCCGTTGGCTATTTTGAATCATCAATCAGCAGTAAGCCAATTGAAGGGATGAAGGGCAAACCGGTCAGAGCATTTAAAGAGAAGGGAGACACTGGGGATGGGCCCAGCTGCACAGAAAGGGCTCTCAACAACTCAATGAAATCACCCTGCCAGTAGACCCCGCAAGACAAGTAAGAGAGCAAGATAGCTGTTCGACCGCTGAAAGTTAGTTAGGCGGTTAATAGAATAACGGGTCGGATCTTTATGCTTTAACAATGGTCAGCAAGATCTGAGAATCTGATTGGATACTTTCTTTCTTTATTTGCATCGCCTATATAAGGCAAACCATTGTATGGATTCGATTTTTATCAAGGAAATAAACAATTTGGTTTCCACTCTTTTCTCTTGATCAAAGCTATAGTTAGCTGAGATCGGTTCTATCCTTCTTTTCTCAAATTTACATCTCTTAGACCTCAATTGAGGTTGAATCTCATTGTCAGGGATCAACATCTGACAAATTGGTATCAGAGCATCGATCTACACTGGGTGAAGCTATTGCGTTCAAATGGCGGTAAGAACCAGGAGTAACACAACAACGGAAGACGAACCAGATATGAGTGCGATGGTTGAGAAGATCTCAAAACTGGAGTCCAAATCCGAGTTGTCACAGAGAGAACTGAGCAAGTCTCAGAAGGAGCTGACTGGTAGAGTGGGTCGAATCGAAGAAAAGCTAGAAGCAAATGATGTCAAACTGGGAAAAGTCATGAAGATGCTTGAATCTCTACTAGTTGCTAATCACCTGGAGAGAGGTGAAAATAGCGCTGCAGCCACAGCCGGCCCAGACAATCCAGCAAGAACAAATCTTGATACAGATCAGAACGATCAAGATGATGAGGAGGTGCCCAGGCATGGTAAACAAAGTGAAATTGCAACTCAAAATCAGAAATTTTTCCTTCCTCGCATGGATTTTCCTTCTTTTAAGGGGGATAAACCTATAGAATGGGTAGAAGACTGTGAGCAATACTTTGAGTTGTATCAGGTGCCAGATGAGTATAAAACACGTATGGCCACCATGAATTTTGTTGATGATGCCAAAGACTGGTATAGATCCCTAAAAATAGCCAAGAGAACACCTCCCTGGCCAACCTTGGTAGAGGAAGTGTTGACCTTTTTGAGCCATCCACCTTGAAGATAGCAATAAAGCTTGCAAAGAAGATAGAGGTAACAATAGAAGGCAGTAACAAGAGAGTTCACTATAATTCTAGACCTGTAGTTCACCAGGTTCAGAAAAATAGTGACATTGCTGTAAGAAAATGGGAGGGTAACCCGAGTCGGGTTTAGCCTCAGAAAGCAAATAACATAGCCCCATTAACCAATGAGCAAAAGAAGAAGTTGGGTCTATGTTTCAGGTGTAGTGAGAAATGGCATTTGGGTCACAAGTGTCACAACAAGACACTACATGCTATTGATGGTGAAGGGAATGAAGTGGAAATAGTAGAAGAGGAGGTTAATCCTAGGGAAATAGTAGAAACAGTAATACAATAAGAGGAGAATGAATATGATGACAAGGAAGAGGAAGAACAAGCTATGATAACTCTATGTGCCCATACCAACCTACAGTCACAGATTGCAAAGACTTTCAAATTCAGAGGCTATATTGGTAATATACCAGTTTGTGCTCTCATAGACAGTGGTAGTACACATTCTTTTATCGATCCTGAACTAACACATACTCTCAAATTGAGAACTACCCAAACTGAACCTATGAGTGTACATATAGCTAATGGCACCCAAATGAACTCCACAAAGATCTGCAAAAATCTCAAGTTTTCGTTACAAAAGCAAGAATTTCACATGGATATGAGGGTGATGAAGGTACCTGGGTATGATATCATTCTAGGAATTGATTGGCTTGCAACTACTGGTGTTATGACAGTAGATTGGAAGAAGGGGGTAATGCAGTTTAACTACGAGGGCAAACCTGTAAAATTGCAAATTAAAGAAGAGAAGGCTGAGGTGAAATTATGTGAGCAAAATGTGGATATGGAGAAAGAAAAGAAGAAGGGAAATCAAGTGATCATATCACACCTTTTCTGTGTGAATGAACAAAAGAAGAAAGAGAGACAAGAATACCCTTTAGAAGTTAGGAAGGCACTAGATGAATTCAGTGGAATTTTTTTTTGAGGAACCAGCAGCTCTACCTCCCTCTAGAGAAATTGATCACAAAATTCCTTTAAAACCAGATGCTAAACCGGTGTCATTGAGACCATACAGGTTCTCTTATTTCCAGAGGATGGAAATTGAGAAAATCATTGAGGAATTGTTGAGAAACTCATTCATTCAACCTAGCTCGAGCCCATACTCTTCCCCTATTTTACTAGTAAAGAAAAATGATGGCAGCTGGCGTTTATGTGTGGATTACAGAAAACTGAATGACAGTACAATTAAGAACAAATTTCCTATACCTATTATTGAGGATTTGTTGGATGAACTCAAAGGGGCAAGGTATTTCTCTAAATTGGATCTAAGGGCTGGTTACCACCAAATTAAAATGTGTGAAGAAGATAGATTCAAAACAGCATTTCAGACTCATGAGGGGCATTACGAGTTTACTGTGATGCTATTTGGGCTCACTAATGCACCAGCAACCTTCCAATGCTTGATGAATTCAATTTTCAAACCGTTTCTCAGAAAATTTGTGTTGGTTTTTTTTGATGATATCCTCATCTATAGTAAGGATATAGAAGCACATGTATCCCATCTCAAACGGGTATTAAGAGTACTGCAAGAGAATCAGTTGTTTGTGAAGAGATCAAAGTGTGAATTTTGTGTGGAGAAGATAGAATATTTGGGGCATGTAATTACTCATGAAGGAGTGTCTACTGACCCACAGAAAATCAAGGCCATGATTGAGTGGCCTGTGCCTAAAACAGTGAAGGGGCTAAGAGGGTTCTTGGGATTGACAGGGTATTACAGACAATTCATCAAGAATTACGGGTTAATCTCCAAGCCACTAACTGATCAGTTGAAGAAAGATTCCTTCCAATGGAATTCAGAAGCACAAGCAGCCTTTGAACAGTTAAAAGAGGCCATGACACATGCACCAGTGTTAGCTCTTCCTAATTTTACTAAGCAGTTTATCATTGAGATAGATGCAAGCAATGAAGGGATTGGAGCTGTATTGTTACAAGACAGAAAACCCATAGCTTTTCTGAGTCAGAAGCTAGGAATAAGAAATAGATCCCTCTCAACTTATGAGAAAGAATTGCTAGCATTGATCACGGCTGTGATGAAGTGGAGACACTACGTGATGGGAGGAAGGCTTGTGATTAGAACTGATCATATCAGTCTAAATTTTTGTTGGAGCAAAAGGTTAATACCACACTGCAACATAAAGGCCTTAGTAAGCTGCTAGGTCTGGATTATGTTATTGAGTACAAAAAGGGGAAAGAAAATGTGGTGGCTGATGCTCTATCCAGAAGAGAAGAAGGTGTGAGAAAAAGTGAGGAATTGAGTTCAAATGTATTGGCAATTAGTGAGTTAAAACCTCAATGGATGGAAGAAGTACAAAACAGCTATGAAGGGGATGAATGGATCAACAAATTAAAGAAAGAAATAGAGGAGATGTTTGCACAACAGCAAATTAAAGAAAGAAATAGTGAGTTAAAACCTCCTGCACCACCACCAATTAGAGAGGAGCAAACACTATCTCAACAGCAAGGAATTGTCAGAAAGAAAGGAAGGATCTGTGTGGGCAGAAACGGAGATTTGAGGAAGCAAATTTTGGAAGCATTACATTCATCTTCAGTGGGTGGCCACTCAGGTATAACAGCAACATATCAGAGGATAAAAAGGTCATTTTATTGGCCTAATCTCAAAGAGGATGTGCATCAGTATGTAAGGAAGTGTGAGAATTGTCAGATTAACAAAACTGAGCACATACACTCACCTGGTTTATTACAACCCTTGAGCATATATACTAGATGAAGCATGGTCAAGCATAGGTATGGATTTTATATCGGGGTTACCGTGGTCAGAAGGAAAGGAAGTAATCATGGTGGTTGTGGATAGATTTACCAAATATGCTCATTTTATTGCACTTGCACATCCATTCAAAGCAAGAGATGTGGCTCAAACCTTTCTTGATAATGTGTATAAGTTGCATGGGTTACCTCAGACCATTATTTCGGATAGGGATCCGATATTTACCAGCAAATTTTGGAAAGAGCTCATGGTCAATTTGAATGTTAAGCTCAACATGAGCACCGCTTATCATCCACAGTCTGACGGGCAAACTGAGAGAGTAAATCAGTGTTTGGGAAATTATTTGAGAAGTATGTGCTACAATCAACAAAAGAAGTGGAAGAGATGGCTACCTTTGGCTGAGTGGTGGTATAATTCCTCTTATCACTCGACTCTTAAAACCACTCCCTTTAAAGCTCTTTATGGGTATGATCCTCCCTAGCTTTCAATTTCTAGTAGCCCCAAAAGTCAGGTGGAAGCCGTAAATGAAATGTTGAGAGAGAGGCAAGATTTGATGTGGCAGTTAAGGGAAAACTTGAGAAAAGCCCAAGAAAGGATGAAAAGGTATTTTGATACTAAACGCACTGAACGAAATTTTGAGGAAGGAGATTGGGTATATTTGAAAATCCAACCTTACAGGCAAATGACTATAGGAGGAATGCGTAATCAGAAACTGAGTCCTAAATTTTTTGGTCCCTATGAAGTGCTGGAAAAGATAGGTAATGTGGCTTACCGTCTTAACTTGCCGGCTGAATCGAACCTTCATCCAGTTTTTCATGTGTCACAACTCAAGGCAAGGATAAGTGACACTCAGGCTGTCTCTCCCACTCTCCCAGTTTTTGGGTTACAACCAAGACTGCCTCCCCAACCTGTCGCTATTCTGGCAAGGCGCATGGTGAAGAAAAAAAAATGCAGCAGAGACCCAAGCACTAGTTCAATGGGAGAATCAATCAGCAGATGAGGCGACATGGGAAGATTATAGCGTGATTAAAGAGAAGTATCCTGAATTTATTCTCGAGGACGAGAATGGTGTGAAGGGGGGGGGAAGTGTCGCAACCTCCATCTAATTTGGGGTTAGCCGTTGGCTATTTTGAATCATCAATCAGCAGTAAGCCAATTGAAGGGATGAAGGGCAAACCGGTCAGCAAACCGGTCAGAGCATTTAAAGAGAAGGGAGACACTGCGGATGGGCCCAGCTGCACAGAAAGGGCTCTCAACAACTCAATGAAATTACCCTGCCAGTAGACCCCGCAAGACAGAAGTAAGAGAGCAAGACAGCTGTTCAACCGCTGAAAGTTAGTTAGGCGGTTAATAGAATAACGGGTCGGATCTTTATGCTTTGACAATGGTCAGCAAGATCTGAGAACCTGATTGTATACTTTCTTTCTTTATTTGCATCGCCTATATAAGGCAAACCATTGTATGGATTCGATTTTTATCAAGGAAATAAACAATTTGGTTTCCACTCTTTTCTCTTGATCAAAGCTATAGTTAGCTGAGATCGGTTCTACCCCTTCTTTTCTCAAATTTACATCTCTTAGACCTCAATTGAGGTTGAATCTCATTGTCAGGGATCAAGATCTGACAGAAACCAATCCTTAGAATTTACAAGTAATCAGAAAATTATCTATTTCCTATTTCACTAGATGCATATATCTTTGAATATCTTCTTTCCTCTTGATTAGATACAAATCTGTTTCGGCTTGGTCCCCAAGTTGTCAGGATCCAAGTGTAATCTTAACACTCCCCTCACGAGGGTACGTAAATATCTACCATTTCGATCTTCTCCAGTATTTCTTCAAATGGTTTAGTTACCACCGCCTTGGTTAAAATATCTGCCACCTGTTCTGTTGATCTAACAAAGGGTAGAAAAATAACGTGAGAATCAAGTTTTTCTTTAATAAAGTGTCTGTCTACCTCTATATGTTTGGTCATGTCGTGTTGCACTGAATTATGTGAAATTTCAATGGCAGTCTTATTGTCACAATACAACTTCATCTCCTTTTCAGTTTCTAGTTCTAATTCGGTGATCATTTTTCGTAGCCATAATAGTTCGCAAATTCTTCACCATGCCTCTAAGTTTGGCTTCAGCACTAGATAAGGCAACCACATTCTGCTTTTTACTTCTCCATGTTACCAAGTTTCTCCCAACAAAAGTAAAGTAACCCGATGTTGATTTCCTATCCATGATGTTTCCTGCCCAATCTACATCTGTGTATCCTTCAATCTTTGTATGTCCATTCTTTTCAAATTTGATTCCCTTGCCGGGTGTTTCCTTGAGATATCGTAAGATACGTGTGACAGCTCCCATGTGATCTTCACTTGGATTATGCATAAATTGACTCACTACTCCCATTGCATAAGCTATGTCAGGTGTAGTATGTGACAGATACATTAATTTTCCAACTAACCTCTAGTATTTTTCTTTGTTCGTAGGACATTGGTCAGGACAAATCTCAAACTTCACATTTTGTTCCATTGGGGTACTAACCGGTTTGCAATCCAACATTCCAGTTTCGGCCAAGAGATCAAGAACGTACTTTCTTTGAGAGAGAAATATACCTTTTTTTTATCGTGATACTTCAATTCCTAGAAAGTATTTTAGACCTCCCAAATTTTTCATTTCAAAACCTTTTGACAGCTTCATTTCAAGCTTTTCAATTTCAATTTCATCATCGCCTGTTATAATCATAGATACAGATCTGTTTCGGCTTGGTCCCCAAGTTGTCAGGATCCGAGTGTAATCTTAACATTACCAGTACAGAACCAGAAGCGGGCATCAATAAACACTGGTAGAAATAAGCACCTGTAATAAATTTTTCGCCATATAGAGAAGTGCAGGAATTGGATACAGCTTTGCTTCATCAAATGTCGTACTTAACTTGTTATCTTCGGAAACACCTTCAGTTTTCCATATTCTGGTAAGAACTGCTAGTGACATGGCACATTTCATTGTCTCTACCTAGAGAGAGAGCGAGAGAGAGAGAGGCATCAGTACATATATAGCAGTAATTCAAGTATGGTAACAAATATAATGCCTAGCACCAAGCCAAAGTGCCGTTCATGGTAAGAACTCTTAATCATTGAACTGAAATGAGATATGAAATACAAATTCGAAAGTTACATAAGTAAATTATAAATTTACCATAGAAGGCAAAATCGGCCGTTTCGCAGTGGAATCAGCCGTTCCGGAGCGGGATCGGACAGTGCCGATCCGATTTCAGGCCGATTTACGCAGATAGTGCAGATTTCGGCCAATTTCGGCCAATTTCGGCAGTTCCAGCTCAATTTCGGAGCTGTTCAGGCCTGTTCCAGTCAAATTTCGGCCAGAACGCGAATTAATAAAGAAACATAATTTTTTTTTTGAGCTAGCGTGGATCGAACCCTTACCCTTTGGCTAGGGAGCAAACCTATTTACCACCACACCATCAACTTTTGTTGTTATATAAGACAACTCATTTATATATATTCAATTATAATTCACTAATTTGTAGCAATCCATTCACTCATGGATTGATAACTGTTTTCTTTTATATATATATCAATTATAATTCACTAATTTGATTGTAATAATTTTTCTAAATTTTTTTATCAATTTTTTCCTATTTTTTTAGTATAAAACAAGCTTCTGGCAAAAAAGTCCGATTTTCCGATCCGATTCGGCCGATCCTGACCGATTTTTCATATCTGGATCGGGATCGGCCCATCCGATCCAGATTCCGATTCCGATTTTTCCTTCTATGAAATTTACTTACCAAGAAATTTGAGGTGGTGACCATAGAAGGCAAAATCGGCCGTTCCGGAGCGGAATTGGCCGTTCCGGAGCGGGATCGGACGGTGCCGATCCGATTCTAGGCCGATTTACGCAGACAGTGCATATTTCGGACAATTTTGGCCGTTTCGGCCATATTCGGCCAGTTCCAGTCAAATTTCAGCCCGTTCCGGTCCGTTCCAGTCAAATTTCGGCCGATTTGCGAATATAAAGAAGCAGAAATTTTTTTTTGCAGCCGTGGGGATTCGAACTCTAGCCTTTTAGGGTGGAGTCTATGCAAGTTACCACCACACCATCCAAGTTTTTTTGACTTATACTACAACTCATTTATATATATATATATATCAATTATATCATGGATTGATATTGTTGAGTTATGGGAGAATTAACAGCAGTAAAAGAACACAATGTTTGTTGCTAATTGATAGAGGAATAGATCATAACAGTAAAAAAAAAATAAACTGTGCTGCTGTGCCAGTATTTTTCAGAGACAGAGAGATTTTTCAGAATAGAAACAACATCTATTTCACATACATCCTGAAAATACATAGTTCTACAGAATTTATAAAGTACAACAATTATCTAAAAATAACTACCCACTAATAACTACCCACTACAGAACATGTACTAAAAGTAATAACTATACTAAAATAACTTGCAGCACTCATAGCAGTTTTACACGAATAATTCGTGATTCGCATTTTATTCGCGAATAAAACGTATTATACATTTTTTAGCGTTTTATTCAGTGTTCAGTTCGGAAACGTAAAAAAAATCAAATTAAATATGAATTATTGCAAATTATGTTACTATGGTATGGTAGCATGTACCAACATGATACAATATGATATGATGTGCCATTTCAATTTAATTTTTATTGTCACATTTCCTGGTGGTGTCTAAGACATGAATATAGCACAGTTTTATATGGGTTATGTCACTATAAAATTAATAAATTATATCCTTGTATAATATTAATGTAGAGGAAATTATCCCACTATATATTTTTTTTCTTGTTAAAATAGTAGATGGATTCATCAGTTCCGTTACTAAATCATGAATATTTTAAGAGGAGAGATCCGATTACAACTTTTGAGTTACCACAAAGTTAACCCAACCATTTTTTACATTTTCAAAGTCCAAATCGTCGATCCAAACCGTTCAACATAATCTCCACAATAAAATGTGCTTGCAGATCAAATTTTATATTTTTTTGAATTTTTTTACTATTTATTAAGTATTTTACAAAAACTAGTCAAATTCAGACCATTGAATTTTGTATCTATCTTAATAAATAATAAATAAATTCAAAAAAATGTAAAATTTGATCTGCAAGCACGTTTTATTGTGGAGATCATGTTGAACGGTTTGGATCGACGATTTGAACTTTGAAAATGTAGAAAATGGTTGTGGTAACTTTATGGTAACTCAAAATTGTGGTAATCGGATCCCTCCTCATATTTCAAATAACACTATAAACATATGAGGGTAATTTGGTAATTTCGCCCTAAAAGTTTATCATTAAATAGTAAATTAATTGTTGGTAGTCATTATCACAAGACACAAGCCGTACACATTTTACCTTTTTTCATTTATTGGAAAACATTAACAGTGACCCGTTTCAATCTTGATAGAAGATTGAAAGCTACATAACATAGTATGACCCGTTTCATGGGGTAGATTTTGAACCAGATTTGTATCAAAATCATCAAATAGAAAATGACCTGATTAATTACCACATTTATTCTTTTTTTTTTCAAAAGGGAGAATTTCATATATCCCCTCAAAAACGTCAATATTACGTATTTCCCCTCTAAACTTTGAAATTACATATTTCCCCTTCTAAACTTTTCAAACTCACAAATTTACCCATTTAATCAATAAAATATATTTAATATATTTAAAAATACTTAAATAATATTATTTCGGATTCTAAATTTTTTCAGACCATTATACCCCTTCCTCCTTCCAATCTCGTTCTTTCTCTTCAATTCATGAGCGTCTCACACCGTCCCCACCTATGGATTGAAGCAGCTGCGTGACATCTTTCGCCGATTCGACATGGATGGTGCAGCAGCCTGACGCAGCTGGAGCTCGCTGCATTGCTTCCATCCATAGGTGGGGACGGTGTGAGACGCACATGAATTGAAGAGAAAGAACGAGATTGGAAGGAGGAAGGGGTATAATGGTTTGAAAAAAATTTAGAAACCGAAATAATATTATTTAAGTATTTTTAAATATATTAAATATATTTTATTGATTAAATGGGTAAATTTGTGAGTTTGGAAAGTTTAGAAGGGGAAATATGTAATTTCAAATTTTAGAGGGGGAAATACGTAATATTGAAGTTTTTGAGGGGATACATGAAATTGCCCCTTTTCAAAATCATCAAATAGCGCAGAGGGCCATAGTGACAAGATTCGCGAATTATACCCGAATAATTCGTTTTTTTTGTGATGCCGAACCGAACGCCAAATTATTCGGTTGACCGAACTTTGACCGAATTATACCCGAATAATTCGCGAATTTTACGAACTTTTCCCGAATTTTTCCCAGAACATTTTTTTTTTGGTTTTTTTTTTTTGCTTACTTGTAGGACTGAAATCTCTGATCTGGATTATTCTGAATCATTTCCGAATTATACTCGAATTATTCCCGAATCACGAATTTTTGACCTCGCCGAACCTTTCCCGAACAATTAAGTTGTCACTATGCAAAGGGCCAGTATTATTTGTGCTTTGAGATTTGTGCAAAGTTAAAAGAACAGTCCGGATCTAATTACTTCACGGAACAATACCTCTGTAGTACTCAGAGAACAATACCTCTGTAGTCCATGATAAGGTTCAAAATAGCACGCTATAGTGTTTTTTCAGCCGTTCCGCTATGACGCGATAAACACTATTTAAACCTTTGGTTTTTATGTTAGTGAAGTAAAGGAGAAGCCATTGCTGTTGCTGGCCTCGCTTAATTAGTTTCTCATTCTTCTCTTAAAAAAGAAAAAATAAATTAAAACAGGCTCGGCCTGTTTTCCCTTTTCAAAAGTTGGGCCCTTTGGAAAGATCCAAACTGTTCAAGCTCAAAGATCCATTGTAAGTCCATTTCAAATCCTTCTCACAAAACTCACCAATCACACACCTCTTGTCGATTTTGCTCCATATCATTCCAAATTTACTAGTAAGTCAAAATTCGAATGAGATATGTTTTATAGGCTCAAATGCCCCATTGCTTCATGCTCCAATCGTACTCCAATATCATTATCTTCGATTTCAAGGTTCAAACAAAAGATCTGAACTGCTCAACATGATATCCACGTTAAAATGTGACAGAGCCGGCCCTGGTGCAGGGCACCCAGGGCGACCGCCCCAGGCCCCAAGATCCAAGGGGCCCAAAAAAAAAATTAGTTTGTATATATATTAAAAAAATATTAATTTGTATATATTAAAAATAAATAAAATATTTGGGTCCAAATTTTGTATATATAAAGGACTCAAACTTTTCTATAAATAGGTATGATTTATTGGCATATCAATAATAAATGCGACCGGCTAATAGGCTTCCATAAGTACTTCAACACCATATGCTTATAAGTCGTTTTTGCGTTTTAAAAGTCCAAATAGTCGATCCAAACCATTCAACATGATATCCATATTAAAACGTGCTTGGAGACCAAATTTTACATTTTTTTGAATTTTTTACTATTTTTTAAGGTAGGTAGAAAATCATTGT
The DNA here is from genome assembly GCA_025461125.1 of Carex kokanica. Lineage (NCBI taxonomy): Eukaryota > Viridiplantae > Streptophyta > Magnoliopsida > Poales > Cyperaceae > Carex > Carex kokanica. The sequence continues at coordinate 85,558 of JAJGRX010001329.1, forward strand.
TTTTTATGGTCCAGAATCTTCTGAATCAATGAATTTTTTATCTATCTTAAAAAATAGTAAAAAAAAAATTCCCAAAAATGTAAAATTTGGTCTCCAAGCGTGTTTTAATATGGATATCATATTGAACGGTTCGGGTCAACTATTTGAATTTTAAAAATGTAAAAATAATTTATAAGCATATGGTGTTGAAGTACTTATGCAAACGAATTAGCCAATCTCATAAAAAATTGTATATATAAAGGGCCTAAATTTTTCTCCTGCCCCAGGCCCCAAAATCTTCAGAGACACTGAACTCTTCTTGATAGCATATTAGAAAGGAATTCATATTAGGTCCGATGCCCATCGGACCTACTTTAATTCGATGGGTGTGATGACCATCCGATCAGCATCAAGATTCATGCACTCCTCATCAAAATCCGTGCGAGTCTGTATCAATTTCTGTGCGCACAGATTTAATGGTAATCGTACGGTGATTGAGTTAATTGAACCTAAAAGTAGGTTCGATGCCCATCGGACCTGCTCCTATCTCATTAGAAAGCTACAAACATAGTATGACTCCTTTTGTGCACTACAGCAAATTGGGGCTTCAGAGATCGGAGAAATCGGTCGCAGTTGCAGTAGTCATCGTCGCTCTTGATGGAGGGATGACGTTACCGGTCGCTGAATGACGTCATTCCGGTCACGGTTGACTTTTCAGCAATGTTACTCAGATACTCTAATATAGGCTTCGTATCCGTATCTGACACGTATTGGACACTGATACGCGCCTGATACGTATCCGATACGCTAGCTGGCGTATCGACTTACGTGGCAAATCCTTAATCACTTGATACGGTCTCTGATACGGATTGACTCGCTGGGATACGGATTGACTTGCTGGGATACGCCTTTCACTACTAGAATCGTAACTTATTGCATGCCCTGGAAAATGGCTTGTTGCAAGGAGATACCCTTGCAACAAGCCCGAAAACACTTGTTGCATGCGCTTACCCTTGCAACTATGCCCTTGCAACAACTTCCCTCACAACTGCTAAGTAATTGCAAGGACTCCCTTGCAACAGACTTGTTGCAAGCCTATTCCCTTGCAACAAGGGCGCATGCAACTACTTTTAGAGTTGACCCCGTTTGTGGCATTTGCAAGGGGAGGCAGCATGGGCCCCATCTGGTTATTTGTAAGGGAGTTTTAGTGGTTCCCACCTGACTATATGCAAGGCAAGGAAATATGGGTCCCACCTGACTATATGCAAGGCAAGGAAATATGGGTCCCACCTGACTATATGCAAGGCAAGGAAATATGGGTCCCACCTGACTATAAGCAAGGCAAGGAAATATGGGTCCCACCTGACTATATGCAAGGCAAGATTATTAACTTATTACATGGGTGATTGTTGACATGTTTTGAATTTAGTTCATACTATTTGCATGGAGATACCAACGTATATAATAACAGGAAATGGCTGGAAATTAGCATGCTCCAATTCTACAATCCTCCCTCCCTTCCCTGTACCAATCTGGTACCAGCCCAGTGATTTTTTACAATTCCCAGATTCCCATTCATCAACATTCACATAAAACACATTGAAACATAAGTATAAAGCAACTAGTAATCATTGACCAACATAGTATAGTCATCTTACATTGAGTTAGCAACATCATTGATAATAAAAGAGTTAACTTCTAAATATATCCAAAATGTGCCTACCTATCAAGCATTAACAAAATAAACTCGTCCCCTATGAGTTAGCAAAATATACCCACAGTATAACCAAAATACTTTACCCTAAATATCGACAACCCCACTAGACATCCTCGGTTCATGTCGAAGTTGGTTTTGCCCACCAATTGGACATTGCGGCATCATTACCTGCAATTTCTTGGGCATCTTGAGAAGTCAGCAGTGCTTGGAATGACACTTCTGGATTTGGTTGTTGGTTCTGTAAACCAAATTGTAATGTTAGAGCATATTCTTTTATAAAAATTAATTATGTTGTACAAGCCTGTCAGAAGTAACTTATTATTGATCATTATTAGTATACAGTGTTATTTGAGCTGGTTTTGGTACATTTAAGGAGTATATAGAAGGGTCCCTGTCAGTTCAATTTTGATACCAGTGGCAGTACTGGGTCGGTACCAACAAAACAGCACCTTAAAAATCAATCATTTGCATCTTACATCTTACCATTACCTTGAAAAATACTCAATGGTACCGTTACCCATTAATGTGGTACCCATTAGTGTGGAACATCTAATTCTTTCAATTTGCAGCCTTAGATGTTCTTTTCATAAGAATTGTAATATTCAACCAACATTGTAAATGTACTAACCGGATTGAATTCCATTTGCGGACTTGAAGGTAGTTCCTGAGATGGTTGAGAGGGGGTACCTTGAACCTAAGAATTATAATTGGAAGTGCAATGTTAGATTTTGGAGAGCACAACATGGCTGGTTCAGACTTGTAACAGCTACATCCCATAAATTTTTATCTTAAAATGTTACCTGCAAAGAACCCATATTCCCTGCTGTACCAACTTGTGGTAGTTCAGGACTGCTAGCTGGTTCCTAAGAAAAAATGTATATGTGAGAATCCATGAACACAAGAACCCTATTATTTTAAAAGCCTAAAATAACCCAGATTTTGCTCAAACTAACCTGTGTAATAGGCAGCTGTAACCCCTGCATTTTGTATAATTGGGAGAACATGTACGCATTTTGGGCTTGATCTCTTAACCTTTCGGTGCGTTCCTCAACGATACGGCAATCACGTTCTTGCACGATCGCTTCTACTTCTGCCCTAGTGAAGATCTCCTGTACCCCAGTATTTGTCAACCCAGATGCATAAGATGTTGAATGGTTCTGCCTTTCTCGGGTAGTTGCTGTTTTCACCGTTTGTTCTAGCAAGCTTCCAAATCCTAAGACACGACCATGGCTTGGTCCACCAAGGGCTGTCAGAAATAATGTGCTGTCGTCCAATTCTCCATTGGCCTGATCAGCCCTCATTGCCTTAACCTTCCTCTATTAGAATATGGAAAAGTTGAGAAATATCATTAAAGCGAAAAATGAGAATTGAATTGGAAAAATGAGAAATATGGCCCTCATATAGGGTTACCAGTAGCATATAAGGTTATATTAGCACTTGAGATGCACATGCAGTCTATAGATGTCTTAATAATTTTTGACAAAATTTTATTGAATATATAGTAGATAGAATAGAGCCAGTGACGTGCATTGGTCTAAGACATGCACTTTCTTTTATGATGCACTTCTTTGCAACATAATTATTTTTTATTCTATACCACATTGGGACAGTATATATGCAGAAAATGAAGTGAAAAGAAATAGGGAAAAGAGCTTCTAATATCAAATCCAGAAGCCTTAAAAAAAAAACGAAACGAAAAGAAGTAATATTAGAGTTATTCACTTATTCATGAATATTTTCTTTACATTTCAACTTCATGTCCAATGTCAGATGCAAAGTCAGTACACATGGGTCTAACCTGTTTTAGGTACCAGTAATGGGTCTAACCAAATTTAGGTTGGTACTCATTGCCAACTACAGTACCATTAGAAAAAAGAGAAGAATGGTAAATTTGTACTTACAAAAACTTGCTCTTTTGTCTTGTTGGTAAATTTCAAGGAGTTGATATCTAACTCGCGAACCTGCCCACTTGTCCCGTCTGCGGTTGGATTCATTCCCCCATTACCATCACTGTTTTCAACAATTTCAGTCACACACCCCTCATCAGTACTTAATTGGGCCATAAACGGTGATACGCCATTTTCTCTTTCACAGTGAATATGGATGTAAAGTTCCTCCATAGTTGGCTTTCTCCCGTTTAACAAAGTTGTCTCCACATAAAAAGCAACAATGAAAATTAAAGGTTAGATGAAAGCTTAATGCCGGAAATAGTTATAATATTTGAACCTTAGTATTTGGAAGTATACCAGTTTCGCAAAATGTTGGTGAGCACTAGCTGATCCAGCATAGTGGGAGATTGAATTTGGAGACTTTTTACGGTTTACTTGGTTTTGTTTACTGATCTCTTGCCACTCATCGGAGAAGAAGATATCACAGAGACCTCGCCAATTTACCGGGGATATGCACCATTTAGGCACATCGGCCTTCCATGCGACAATGTCCCAATCATGTAATTTTACGCGATTCCTCCTTGCCTTACCTAGCTCCTCACAGTACCTTTTAGCTGCAATTGCCTCGAGTACTTCACGACAACGGTCAGGATCTTCATTTATTGCATACCTATATCTCTCCTACATTTAAGAAAAGAAGGGAGTTGACATCCAATTATAACATAAGAATAATGGAACAAGATGGAAATGCAATGGTTCACTGTTATGTACAAGACTAGAGTTTCATCAAGAATAATGGAACAAGACAGATTGAGTATGCCGCTTTTGATTTGACTAAGAAAGCTTGTGATTAGGTGCATCAATAGAACCCATTGGTATTCATCTTTTTGCCTCTTTCCTTTTTATTCTGATTTAAAGATTTGGAACTCGTTAAACAATCTCAAGTGCATAACTATAATTTCTGTAGTGATTGAGATGAAAAGAAAATAAGTTTCTGATATTATTCAGGGTCTGTTTTGTAAGTTTCTGGTTTTCTGTACAGTTCTGGAACAATTCTGCATCATTTAAGGGTCTTCTCTGTTAATTTCCAGCATTCTATACTACCTTGAATGGATTCTGGTAAATGCCAGGGTCTAAAGTGCAAAAATACATTTCTGACAGGTTTTGAGGACTGAACTGTGACAGAAAATAAGTTAGTTTAGAAAACAGTCACTGGACAGGGACCTTTTAGTGACAGGATGTAGAAACTTGTAAGAAGAGCCCTCTTCTCATGAGTATTTCATGAAAATACTAGATTAAAAATGTATAAAGTATTTGTAAAAGTGTGGAATAGTAATTTCAGTTGGAGCATAGATTGTTTGAAACTTATTTGATACTTTTCAGGTATATATAGTTATTAATAATAGAATTTGAAGTGAAGTGGTCAAGAGGCATAATTATTATTGGATAATTATTGTACTTTAAAATGGAGAATAAGCCTTAATACAATCTAACAATCTAACAAGACAGAAATGCAAAATTCTAATACGATTTAACAATTTTATGTTATAATTCACACTTATAATAAATGTTACCAGAAAATCCCTCTCCAGGCTTTTCTTCGTATCATCATCGAAGGCGTGATAAGATCTTAACGGTGCAGGCATTAGTCTAAGGGCAAGCTTAGTGATTGTTGATGTTATCAGCCTTGGTCTTTTTGCACAACTGAACTCGTGTTGGCCAACTGGCCATACAAACGGTCGTTCCTCAGGGTTAGCTTTCACCGGTCTCATCCTTGCAAGTCCTCGTCCCTTTTTCATTGGAGGTTCGGGTGGTGTGATTTCCCCTTCAGGTGCAGCATTCAAATTGCCACCAGCAGTTAGTGTTTCATCTGCACTACGTTTCCTCTTGGACCATTTGGTAGCTGTTGCTCTTGTGACTCGAGTTTTTTTGCGGGGAGGCATTTTCCTTTCGCTAACAAGATAACAAATATGATGTTATTTACAAATTAGAAGAAGGTACCAACAGATATTACACAAATTACCTTTATAAATTATAAATAATTTAGAAGAACATACTGATATATTGACTAAAAGTTCACCATTATATATGTTCATAAATAATAAACATCCAAAATTAAAAAAGGTACCATCAGAACATCTACAAATTATCTTTATCTAATTTGACAGTAAGATATTATACAAGTCTTTTTTTATCTAAATTTAGGGTTGGACCATTTTAATCTAAATTTAAGGCACATGCATAGATTTTTATAACTAAGTTGTGATTTTTATCTAACTTACAGATATTATAACTGATAGAAAAAACTAGCAAAAGCACATGCACAGATTTTGCCTAAATTCTGAAATTCACAAATTACCTTCAAATTCAAACAAAAAAAAGCCCAAAATCACTTGATTTCTCTATTTCTTAAATCCTGACATTCTAAGATCAATCGGGAAATGAGAGGTCCGGATAAAGGAGATGATGTACCTATTGCCTTCCTCTGAGTAAACGAAAGCCTGGAGTGATATTAAGTTAGTACTTAGATATTTTTGGCGAAATGTTTGTGGTAGATGAGAGACATTGAGAGGGAGATAGAAGCCGCCGGGTAAATGAGTTTCTCTCTCTTAAATCGATAAAGTAGGGTATAAATAATTGGCGATGTGTTTGGTGAAGTATGGTGATCCTCTAAGATATCTCATATTTTGCTTGATTTCGTGTCATGATCCTATCAAAGCTTTGAGCGTTGAGATTCTTGCACGGCGCATATGAACGGTTGAGATTTTCAATTTGGATAATCAAAACATTTTCGATATCCCAGAGGATGTAAATTGACGATGAGTTTGAGCGGGCGCCCAAAATCAGATCTGATAAAATGGGGGGAAGGAAAATTTCGTCTGAGCGCCCAAAATATAACTTAGAAACAGAGCAGTTATAGCTTCATGCAATAAAGTGACATCATTGAATTCTCATTCCATATATGAGTCGTGCGCTGCAATTAGTCAATGTAGCTCTTTAAATATTCGCCCAAACCTAACTATACATAATAGACATATATTAGATGGCAGTGAAATAATTTGTGTTAAAGTAAAAGACTTTGTGATAAATTTGTAAATAAAAATATTATGAATCTTGTTTTGAAATTCAATAATATTATAAATTTTTTTGTCTGTTTAATTTGTATTTGTAGATGCAATTAAAATATTATCCACCCAATTCATTGAAGTATTATTTGTAATGTATATGACTATATACCTAATTAGTAAGGTTTTACTGGTGTAAAAATAAGAATGACCTGTAAAATAATAATAATAATTAAATTTAGACAATAATACATGCTAATGTTCTACTTATAATTGCATAATTAAATGAAATTTAGCACATTAAATTATGTTGTCTTACATGCATATTGCATATATGGATCACATACTCTATGTATGACTATGCAACATAAACCCTCGTAACACGTTGTAGTGAAGATGCAATGAAATAAACTGTGCAGTGGTTGATCGGAACCGTTGAAATTGAAGACCACTACATTTATTGTCTAGCGGGTAAGTTTCATCAAGTAAAGTTTTTGTTTACTCCTCCATCCACTTGACTGACTAATGAAGTATCAAACGGCTACAAAAAATTTGTGGTGGATCGAAACCAAGACATACGATTATTAACTATGTTATGTATTGGTTGTGTTTAGTATCATTTGATGATCATTTCAAAACAAATTTTGAGTCATTACGTCGTAGATCTACCGTCCAAATTTAATATAAAAATCAACGGTCATAAAATATTTTATATATTAGAAGGGGCAAATAATGATGAAAGTTTTCAAAATTGATGTTACAAAGTATGATTTGGCCATATCTGAATTTAAGAAAAATTATTAATTTTTTTTAAAAAAATTTCATACTAGTTCCTGTATAGATCAGTAACTAATTACCCCATCTGTAGAATCCATGCCCTCTGATTGATGATCAATGGTCGTGAGATATCCATCTGGAAAGAATCGGAGCAGAGTGTGACAATACTCTCATTTAATTTAAAAATTCATGTTGAAATCCTACCCTAGATGCCACTAAGTGTTCTTTAAGATTCACGCATTTAGCTGATGAGACCGCTCCGATCTAATTTGCGAATACGATGTTACCTGAGACTACAGCCTTCACGGGTAGGTCTCCCAATTTAATGGTACAGAAGTTAATCTAAGGTAACATAATATTTACCTTTAGATCTGTCCGTCTTTGATGAACCTATATATTGAGATTAGCGCCAAATCCTGATCAAATGGGTAAGATATAACTTCAGATTTGTCTGTACCTTAGATTGCATGTTGTAATAGAGACATCTCTCCACTTTATATATTTTTTCTGTTATTAAAAGAAATAACAGGCACCTATTATTATGATCATAACCCTTAAAATTATACAAACTCAATCTAAACGGATGGAGGACTCCTTATGCGCAAATCTCATTCAAGATAGACGGTTGGAATATGAATAACAGTTCCTATTATTTCATTGAAAAAACACTGGACTTATATCCCTTCCCACGAGAGAACAAATGAACTCAGGACTTAGCAAATTTTTTTGAAGTCCATTTCAAAAGGTTTCTCCTCCACCTAGCCGACGGTTGCTCTCCACTCTCTACCAACTAACCGACCGTCTCTCTCCTTGCCACCAGTCCCCACCACCGCTACGATCTAAGTCGCCGTCCACGTTGCTGTTCGCTCTGCCTATCGGAATCATCAAATAGTGGTTAGTTCTCTCCACCCCCGATCTGTAGGGTTTTGCTAATTTTGTGATGAAGTTGTTAACTGCTACTTGTAGAAAAAATGATTTTGATTCGGGAATTTGTTAAATTAGGATTGTGTTAATGTAGGGTTTTGTTATTCTAGGGTTTGATTAATGGTAAAATGGTACTGATTTACCAGTTATGAAATGGTACTGATTTACTTGTTAGATTAATGGTAAAATGGTACTGCTTTAATGCGATTAGTTGTTCTCTTTGTAAGATGGTACTGATTTACTTGTTAGATTATTGCAAAAAATGGTACTGATTTTCCATGATAAATTCTGATTTTCCATGGTACTGATTATTGCAAATGGTACTGATTTTCCATGGTAAAATGGTACTGATTTTCCATGGTACTGATTATTGCAAAAAATGGTACTGATTTACTTGTTAGATTATTGTCATCCATGATAAATTCTGTTCTCTTTAGCAGTTATGCTTGTTTAAGGGTAAGGTTCAAATATCTACATTTTATTATTCACTTAAGTAGTTTGAAATGGAGAATACAATTCTTCACTTAAATACTCATTGCAGCACTGACTAATATACCCTTTATTTCCATGGTAAAATGGTACTGATTTTCCATGGTACTGATTATTGCAAAAAATGGTACTGATTTACTTGTTAGATTATTGTCATCCATGATAAATTCTGTTCTCTTTAGCAGTTATGCTTGTTTAAGGGTAAGGTTCAAATATCTACATTTTATTATTCACTTAAGTAGTTTGAAATGGAGAATACAATTCTTCACTTAAATACTCATTGCAGCACTGACTAATATACCCTTTATGTACCCTTGTCACAGAATTTATCATGGATGACAATGATGATGTCTCGCAGTACGAGGTAGGGGCTCGGCGAAAATCGGCGAGGCTCAATAAAAGAACGGAACAAGCGGATTCGCCACCGCCTAAAACCAAGCCGGCACCGCCTAAAACCAAGCCGGCACTGCCTAAAACCCCGCTATCTCATCCGTCAGAGGCATCTCAAACCCCGATTTCTCAGCCGAAGAAGACTTCAGAGGTATCCCAAACCCCACTGTCTCAGCCAGTGGCATCCCAAACCAAGCCGGCACCGCCTAAAACCCCGCTATCTCAGCCGTCTGAGGCATCTCAAACCCCGATTTCTCAGCCGAAGAAGACTTCAGAGGTATCCCAAACCCCACTGTCTCAGCCAGTGGCATCCCAAACCACACTGTCTCAGCTGAAGAAGACGTCACCGCCATCTGAACACCCACTGTCTCAGCCCTCACCGGCATCCGAATCCCTGCTGTCACCGCCATCAGAGGCATCCCACCCCAATTTGCCACTGCTTAAAACCCCCCAGATCCCAGGATATGTCACAACGCCTAATCCAGAATCCGCACAGCAGGTTCACAAGCCTGTAAGACGCCAATATCGGTCCAAAAGTTCAATGCCACTGTCGCCCGCACGCCGGTCATCCAGGCTCAGCAAGTCAAGCAAAAATGCTGAAGATGAACCAGCCGACAAAGGTAATTTTTAATCTCTCTTTTTTTTAAATTGGTCTGTCATGTCTAGCGCCACTAGTGAGCTGCAATAGAAGTATTAAATTTTAAGGGATTTGTGTAATTAAATTTTATGACTTTACATTTTTTCTTGAACTTTGAATCATGTGATGGATATTTTCCAACTAGTTTCCTTTGCATGTTTTTCTAAAATAAGTACATATACCAAGTCGGATATGTGGTCCAGGAAACCATAGATTTAGAAATTGTCTGATGTAGCAGTAGAGATTGTTGGCTTGCTGACTTGCTTCTCTTTTATACATCACTATCATGCACTAGCTGTCTTCTCTTTACCATATCATTTTTTTAAATCAGGAGATGTCGAGACAGTTCCCCCAACCCAGGGTTTGAAGCGGAGGAGAGCACAACCAACCAACGAGGAATCTACAAAAAATGTGCATGCACAAGGAGACAACCGGGCCACTGACATGACAACTGGAGCCGCACCAGCAACCAACCAGGTGCCTGACAACCCAACTGGAGATGCACAAGCCTCAAAACAGTCCCATGGAGCCGCACCAGCAACCAACCAGGTGCCTGACAACCCAACTGGAGATGCACAAGCCTCAAAACAGTCCCATGGAGCCGCACCAGCAACCAACCAGGTGCCTGACAACCCAACTGGAGATGCACAAGCCTCAAAACAGTCCCATGACAACCCCATTGGAACCGGAGCTAGACCACCTAAAGAAGCACAAATCACCACCGGAACCGGAGCTGCAAACCCACCTAACCAAGGTTCATCTAGGTCAGAAGCACCCAAGTCACCGGCACCCCAATCACCGCCAAATCAGTCTCAATTCACCATCGAAACTGAAGATGAGAGAGCCCACTCCCCTCCTAGGTCTTCGCCATCTGCACTGGCATCACCGCTACAACCACCGTGGTCACCGCTAGAACCTGAGGCTGGTGATTCCGAACCATCATGGTCTAGTGGGTCCCTGTCTTCAGCCAGTCAACAGAGAGAGGAAGAGCTACCTGACCACTCCTTCTATTCAGAGGATAGCTGGCATACCCAAGTCATTGACGATGACGGCAGTAAGAGGTGCCACATACGCCGTCGACTTCGGGATCTAAATGAAGCAAAGATAGCCTCAGGAAGAGAACTTGACGAGGAGAATGCTGGGTTAAATGGAGACAAGACAGCGAGAAAGAGAAAAAAGGGTATGGCCACGTCTGATGTGAGGCGGGGCCGAGGTATGGCCAAGGCTCGTAAACCAGCAGCACCGGAATGTAGACCGGAATTAATCCCTGTCGGTGACGCGGAGTTCACTAGTGACCCTGTTTGCACAAAGGTGGTCACCACGGTGAGGGTCCTAACCTTGGAGAACTTACCGGGACCCTATAGGACGTACAATATGTTTCCCATTAAGGCAAGGTTGGAAATCCTCAAAAAGTTCTTGCAGAGGTATTCTTGGGCTGAGGGGGAAATAGTGGAACGCTGTCTGGATGTGTATGAGAAAATCGCATCGGAAGCTTACAGTAACGCAATGACAGACGTGAGGGGCAGCTACACGAAGAAATACGGAAAAGACAAGTCAGTGTGGAAGGACTTCCCTCCTCATTGGTGCAAGAATCCGACTTTTTGGAAGGGTTTGTGTCTAATTTGGTCGAAAGATAATTGGAAGAAAATGTCATTAAGAAATCATGACAACAAAAAAAAGGATCCGCCGGAAATCAATCATGTGGCTGGTTCAAGGTCAATTTTCCGGCACAAGCAAGCATTGGTAAGACTCGCATTGGTAAATCTCATGTTTTTTATTTACATAAATGTAATTCTCAATTATTTCGAATTGCAGGTATCCGAGAAGGGATCGGCCGTGGGACTGAAGGAGGTTTTCGACCGAACTCATGCAAAGGAAACGGAGGCTGGAAAGGTGTACGTAAACAGTAGGGCAGAACGTGCGGCGGTAATTGAATTTTCCCCATTTTTAATAAAAATTGATTATAAGCCCCAATAAATATCAGAGGCAAAACTACAATTTCTTAATTTTGGCCTATCTTATGTACCAGCAGAGCCATTGCAGAGTAGGCACGATAGAAATTTGATTAAAATTTTCTTTCATTTTATTAAGAAATAATGAGAAATGGTAAAAGATTGCTCCAATTTTAGCTTTCGTTCTATTAATTATGACAATGACCGCACCTAACAAATGCAGACCGAGTTTGAGAACCTAAAGAAGAATTATGGTTCGGTGATGTCAGATGAGGAATTATGGGAGCTTGCTGTAGAGGGAGAGGATAGCCGTGGCCGGTTGTTCGGATTTGGAAACCGGTCGAGGACACGTAAAATCAACCAAGCATTGGCTGCAGAGGATGCAACCATGTCCGATCCTGCCAAGAGCACTGCCACCTCGGCTGAAGATGGTAGGGATGTATTCACAAAGTCACAGGTGGCAGTGTTAATTGCAGCTGAGCGTAGAAAATTTGCTGCTGATATAGCTACCCAAGAGAAGCGGCACAATGAAGATCTTGAAGCGTTTAAGAAGAAAGAAGCATTCAACAGAACTTGTATTGAACGGCTCTACACTCAGCTGGGAGTGACTCTACCAACTGATTTTGTAAGTTCCAGATCTCAATTGCAATTTATTTATGATTTGTAAATATCTCCTCGCGCTTGTCATATAATTATCAAATTTGTTTCAGATTTGAGTTTGACTATTTAAACATTAACCTCAAAATATGAATTCATAGCATGGGTTATCTGTGATATGCATATTACCATAACCTCACTCATAAAGAAGAGAAAAATGCAAATCTTCACTGAATAAGCATGTGAGCATGTATCATTGTTAATTATATGTTTCTTTTTTATCTCATTTGACATTGAGAGCTACAACTAATTATAAATTTGCCGATTATGTGGTCTAAGAAAGACCATGACATGTATCATTGTTAATAAATTATTTGTTAATTGATTTGTAGGATGCATCATCATCCAAGGGAAATGATAGTGCCAATGGGGGTGGAGAGCACCATCAGCCATCAAATGCCAATGGTTGAAATGGCAATTTATGATGGCGTCTGTTCTTTGTGCTGGGGCTCGTACGTAGGAAACCAAAAATATTATAATTACTATGTTTGAACAAGTACCTGTGGGATGTGTATTTATCTTTATTCTCTATGTTTGTTGAATGTCTGGATGTGAACAGTGGAATTAAGTGGTTATATTAGTTATGTTTGTTGAAAGTAGGATGTGAACTGTAGAATTAAGTGGTTATATTTGTCATGGTGGTTGAAAGTAGGATGTGAACTGTAGAATTTAGTGATTAACTGCTATTTTGTTCTAAAGTAGGATGTGAAGTTTCCCATTTTTTGTGTTCTTTGATAGTTGCTCTTTGGAGCTTTCTTTTTTCTGTGCTTGTTTTGTTCTTTGATAATTGCTCTCTGGAGCTTACTTTTTCTAGTGTACTGGTGTTGAATATGATGCGTACGATGTGGGTACGCCAAAAAAATATTTTCAACACAAATATTAGGTGTCATTATTTGCATCGGTATTCCGACGTAACAAATAATAGCTCTCTGGAGCTAGCGCTCCTTCTTGTCGTTTTTACCAGAGAAAACCCATTTTTGTAAAAATGAAACCAAAACAGCTCCCAAAACAAACTCTCCTCGCCGAATGACACCCACCTTACTCTCACCTATCTGATTTGGCCGCTAGATCCCTAGATTTCCTGCTCAACCCTAGATGGCGTCTCCAATGGATTCGAGGTACCTCTAAGCTCAACCCTAGTTATGCTCTCAAGGTCTTGGTCTCCATCCAAGGATTGTCTTTGCAAAGGTGTATACGAAATTAGTTGTGCACTGCACTGAAATAGTTGTACACTGTCTCTATACACCAATTTCAACCAATTTTCTGTGCTTGTACATTAATTTCTACCAATTTTTTTGTGCACTGTCTTAAAGTGATATTCATTAATTTGTACCAATTATTTGTGCATGTACATACAATTAACTAGTGACTAACTCATTCCTCTTGTCCAACAATAAACTAGTCAAATGGCCACGGATCGTAGATGGATGTACAACCGACTAAATGCCAATGGAAGAGTTCTACCCGAGTTCATAACGGGTGTGAAAGAATTTGTTGAGTTAGCTTGTGCTAAGCCCTCGGTTGTGACTATTGCCGATGGCAAACAATGTATCGCATGTCCATGTAAGAAATGTGAAAACCTCTACACCAAAGAATTGCAAACCGTGAGAATACATCTTTACCAATTCGGCTTTCGAGAAGGTTATGAACATTGGCATTCACATGGAGAGGAACTTCTGGACTCTTCTCGCAATGCCCCGCACCATCCACCATGTGAGCCGTACAATGATAATTATCAAGTGGGAGCGGATATGGTAAGGGAAACTGCCGGGCAAAATTTCGATTGGGAGGAGGATAAACCTACCGGAATGGCCAAAAGGTTCTTCGACATGATGGCCGCATCAAATACACCGCTTTGGGAAGAGAACATGATGGGTCAGATGAAATGCGAATCACACACAATCTTATCGGCCGTGACACATGCACTCGCATTGAAGTCGGAACACCAATTGAGCCAAAAATGCTTTGATGGGATGATGGGTCTTATCAAAAGCATGCTTCCTCCTAGTGAAAAAATGCCGAAAAATTTCTATCAAGCCAACCGATTGGTCGAGCCGCTAGGCATGGAGCATAAGAACATCGACGTATGCCCAAACTTTTGTATACTTTACTATAAGGATAGAGAGGATAAGACACATTGTGATGAATGTGGTGAACCGAGATATAAGCCACAGGGACTTACTAAGAATGCAAAACCGATCGCTCAAAAGATACTTCGTTATTTACCTATCACCCCAAGATTTCAAAAGTTGTATATGTCCAAATCAAATGCAGTCCATATGAGATGGCATAAGGAAGGTTTTCGTGAGAAACCGGGGATTATGGTGCACCCCGCAGATGGTGAGACTTGGAAACACTTTGCACGGAAACATCCAGAATTTGCCAAAGAGGTGAGAAATATTTGGATGGGGATTATGATGGATGGATTCATGCCATTCACATCAAATGCAGCTCCATATGCATGTGTTCATGGAGCGACTTCTTCCGGTCGCATTTCGAGACTTTGTCCCTGATTCAGTATGGGACGTTTTGTGCGAGATTTCAAGCTTCTTTAGAGAGATTTGTGCCAAGGAGCTTGATCCATCCCGTATCGATCAATTACAAAAGGATATTGTGGTCACAATATGCAAAATGGAAAAGATATTTCCGCTGGCATTTTTTGATTCTATGGAGCATCTTGTGGTCCATGTTTGTCAGGAGGCTAGATTGGGTGGACCGGTAGGGGCTCGATGGATGTTTGCATGTGAAAGGTATATACTTCGTTAATCTCTTTCTTATTCAATAGCAAAACACTTAGCTTATTGCTTCCATATCTAACCCAATTATTTTATTACAGACGAAACAAAGAACAAATGATGAAAGTCAAGAACAAGGCACGTGTTGAGGGTTCAATTGTCGAGGCAACAATTGTTAAAGAAATTGGTTCCTTTTGCTCACGTTATTTTGCAGAGAATTCTAAAACTAATCAACAAACGGTTGGAACAAGTAACCATCCGCAGAGACGTCTATCAATTTTTGATACAGCGGGCCGTTTCTTCACAAGGCGAAGAAGGAGGACTCTCAATGACAAGGAACTTAAAGCTGCACACACATATGTCATCCTCAACTGTCCAGAGATAAAAAATAAATACCTAGGGTACAATCTTATAAACGTTTGTTTTGATGATTTCAAAAGTATCTATTCTAAACACTTTCAAAATCTAATACTTTAACATGTTGGAATGTGTAGAGAGTTTGATGCATACATGCTAAACTCCGGACAAGCCAGATCCGCACAACATTTGGACAAAGTTCGTGAAGATGGGTTCGCAGATTGTCTACGAAAGAAGGTACTATCTGATCGTGATTGCGACCCCTACCTCCGAAGGGCAGGACAAATGCCACAAAAGCAAGCGGACTGCTACGATGGGTACGAAGTTAATGGTTTTCGATTTCACACGGAGGCATATGGGGTCAACAAGTCAACAAAGAGTAGCGGTGTTTGCATTAAAGGGGAGTGGGATGGAATTGAGACACCACGAGACTACTATGGACTTCTCCAAGAGGTAGTTGAGCTAGATTATGATGGACTCAACAAGGTCGTTCTCTTTAGGTGTAATTGGTTTGACATAACAAACGGTGTAAGGGTGGACATCCAACATGGAATTGTTGAGGTTAAACATGCTTCTCGCCTCAAAAATTATGAACCATTTATACTTGCACCTCAAGCAATTCAAGTGTTCTACCTTCCTTATCCATCGGATAAAATTGAGAGATGCCAATGGTGGGTGGCAATGAAAAATAGCGCGAAGGGGAGGTTTCGTGCCAAGGACGATGTAGATGCAAATCTAGAGTTTTTCCAAGATGAAATGCCAGATCATTCACTCGAGGTTTCAATTGATCAAGATTTTGATTGGGATGGTATGGCCCCTCAAATAGATGAGTTTGAGCTAGTAGACGATACAATGTCACAAGGTGAGGAAGAGTTGGAGGACAACCCAATCGAGGGAGGTGACGAAGAGTTGGACATGGACCAAAGTGAGGAAGAGGAGGACAATCCAATAATCGTAAGTGACAATGAGTTTGGCATGGACCAATTAGGTGAGGATGAATTTGGTTTCTAGACCCTCGATGCTTCAAATCAAGAGTTTTAATATTGGTGAATCAATATTTGTAAGCGTGTTGTGTCAATTACTTTTGTATTGTTTGTACAATTTTTATTGTTTCTCAATTGTTTTGGAATGTTTGTTCTAACTCCCAAAATTTAAGTTATCAAAGTATTGAATTCTTATAAACTGTTATTATTCATGTTGTTGTGATTTATACCAAATATATTCATTGAAAAATGAGATACAAAATAAAAAGAAACAAATCTGTCTCCAGGAACTAAACAGTTGCAAGGGTAGTCCCATGCAATTGCATGAGAACAGCAGGTCCAGCCTTTTGCATGCGCATGGGGTTAGATAGTTGCATGGACCTTCAATAAAATATAATATAGTGAGGGGGTTAACTAGTTGCATGGGCATGGGGTTAAGTAGTTGCATGGACCTCTAATAAAATATAGTATCTTTCATGTGGTTAAGTAGTTGCAAGGCAATGATTTGGAGCTGTTGCATGGACCTCCAATAAATTATAATATATTACCTTCAAAATGTAGTTGCAAGGGTACATATAAAACAGTTGCATGGTGGCACATTATACATTTGCATGCGATACATGTTGCATGGGCCTACCCTTGCAACAAGTTCGAGTCCTGGTCAAACGCCATTTCTGTTGCAAGGACCGTCTCTACCTTGCAACAAACAGATGCTCCCCTTGCTATAAGTTACGATTCTAGTAGTGTTTGATACGTCTAAATATGTCTGGGATATGGATGGTCAACTGTGCACTGCACATACAACCCATACAGTGCATGGTCCACCATGCATCGCGCCAAAACCAAATTATTTTGACGTTGAGGAGAATCGAACCCAGGAACTGTGGCATCGTACTCATACCGCATTACCACTACGCCACTTCGCGTTTGTTGTTAAAAGACCATATCCATTGTATATAATGTATAATTAGCTATAGTTTTGTATTTTAATATTTAATTTATATAATACGATTGAATAATATAATTAAATAATAAAATATATATATAATAGACGTATCGTATCCTTGATTTTTGACAATTGCCGTATCGCCGTATCCGTATCGTATCCGATACGATACCCGTACCTGTATCCATGCAACATAGCTCAGAGTCCCATTTATTTTGGTTTTTGCTGATGTCATTAGATTAATTCAACCCAGATTGTACGTAGCAGGTTTAAATGCTTTTATCATCAGATTAATTCAACCTGAATCTGAGGGAATAAATAAATCTGGTTTAAATGCTCTTCATTAATTAGTCTTTATTAAATGCTCTTCATCAATTACCTTTGACTACCAGTCAACGACAATAAAATCATGAATTTATATATATATATATAGGGTCCGGCTAATTTGCTGCCGGCAGCATTTTAGCCGGAGGTGCTGCCGCCCCTTTTACTGTTTTGTGATGTCCAAACAACAAATTCAAACCGTTAGATGTTTAATCTATATTATAATCTACTTGGAGACCAAATTTTACATTTTTGGAATTTTTTTACTATTTTTAAAGCTGGTTTGAAAACCGCTGTTTTTAATGCTGCAGAAATTTACTGAAAACAGCAGTTTTCAAACCAGCTTTAAAAATAGTAAAAAAATTCCAAAAAATGTAAAATTTGGTCTCCAAGTAAATTATAATATAGATTAAACATCTAACGGTTTGAATTTGTTGTTTGGACATCACAAAACAGTAAAAGGGGCGGCAGCACCTCCGGCTAAAATGCTGCCGGCAGCAAATTAGCCGGACCCATATATATATATATATATATATATATATATATATATAAACGAGATGGACTTAGCTACTTCATGAAGTAAAACGACTTTGTACTTCACGCCATATCTTCATTTTCAAAGTTCAAATAGTCGATTCGAACCTTCCAACATATTCTTCATATTGAAATGTACTTGGAGACCAAATTTTACATTTTTTGGAATTTTTTTACTATTTATTAAGCCACTTTGAAAATCTGAAAATCCTTATGAATAGTAAAAAACAGTAAAAATTTCTGGACCGCCGGATCAGTGATTTTCAAAGTGGCTTAATAAATAGTAAAAAAATTCCAAAAAATGTAAAATTTGGTCTCCAAGCACATATCAATATGGAGAACAACTTGAGCGGTTCGGATCGGTCGTTTGGATTTTCAAAATAGAAATAATGAGGCGTGGAGCACCAAGTCGTTTTACTCCATGAAGTAGCTAAGCCCAGCACTATATAAACTCAACCAATCTATATTTCTCTCTTTTCAATCCCATTTGAAGACTATCACTTCTTCATCATTTATTGAAGGTACTCTTTTGCCCCTATTATTTAGGATTGAGGTAAAGATATTGACAGAGCTGGTTTTAATTCATACAATGCTTCCGTCATATACGTTTTCATTTTGTCTCTATTAGTAATGCACTGCGTGAAACCAATCTAGCTCTGTCAATACCTTTACATAGAAATCTGGTTGCGCATGTTCTATTTTGTACAATGAAGTAGAAAAATTGATAATTCAACAAGCTATTTCCTTAATGAAATTGAAAATTCAAACAAATTTAGGAAATTCTGTTAAAAGTAATTGGTCACCTATTACCTAGTGCTTCTACCTTTGAATAAAGAGCAATAGATTTCTCTTTTAATCTACATACACACTCACATGCTCAGCACTATCTATCCAGTACTAAAAAACCATTCAACCCCAGTATGATAATTAGTAGAGGGGGATAAAAATTTTGGATGAGACATCAGACATAATATTATAATTATTTTAAATATTAAGTATATTTTTATAATTTTTTTAAGAAAAACATAGAAATAGAAGTATATTTTGAGGAAAATTTTCAGGCGTCAGTAAAATTTTATACTTTTTTAGAATTTTTTTTACAAAACATAATATTTTTTGAATAAAAGGCATAAATCCTATTTCATTTAAAAACATGTAGTTCTCAAAAGACATCGAAATGATGTTTTTAAACTCATACAAAACAATGCAGGTATTTAGGATTTCTGTCAGGGTAGGACACTAATCGTTTCAATCTATGTTTCCTACTTGAATTAAGTCCCTTAATTAATATTCCAATTGAGCAATTTCATGAGAAACCATGATTTGCCCCTCTAGAATCTCTTAATCCATGCAGTATTTATGATTATTCTCCTTAATTTTTCCTGATATATGATGAAGCATACCTTCAAAATTGGATCTATCCATAGTTTGTATTTTACTAACTAGTTATTTTTGATGATCCTTATCTTTGCCTAATTGAATATCATACACATAAAAAAGGGCAACTACTTCCATTGAAATGAAAATTGGTAAGTAAAGGTATACCTTTGCTGCTGAAGCCTCCTGCATCCATCTGAGATACCCTTTCTTGTGCCTTAGTCTAAAATTGGCCTAGCTCCTCCTTGCACAACCAATCTAACACTGCTTCTTGGAGGTTACCAAGGGCAATAGTTCTTCCAGACTGAGATGACTGTTCCCTTACTTTTTGGGTTGAACCAGAGGTACCCCCAGCAGTACCTGAGTTTGTTTTACCAGTACCAGAAATACCAGACCCTCCAGTACCAAAATTACCAGTACCAGTGGGGCCTGGGGGTCTTTTGTTGGGTTTATCCTTGTCAGACGGTACCCGCCCGCCCGTATCAAATCGTGAAACATACCCGCCCGCATCAGTAAATGTCATCCAGTGAGTAGGAGTGATAAAAAAACATAATATTAGAAGTATATTTTTGAAATTATTTTTGAACTTGCCCATCTCTGACTCCACTTGACTCCGCCCCCGTAAATATAGTAGTCACTTACTAGATTTCGAAAGGAAAAAATAAACTACCTATCCGAATTCGCTAAGGACCTCCCTACTGCTATTAATAGTTAATACACAATGATCCCTTTACCCCCAACCCTGAACATAGGCAAAAGAATATCTCTACTGTACTTAAGCGCATCAGGTTAATCAAAGCCAAACCAAAATATTTTTGGGCATATTTAGAATATAAAGCCCTCTTTAAGATTTGTGCAAACTTAAATTAAACAGTTCGAATCTAACCTGATCATGTCAGATACCTTACTTGATTCGAACTCGACCATAGGCTTGAGGGGTCAATTAGTGATAAACATGGTTTGGTTATTTTTTACTTCAAATACAGAATTGGTCTTTTTAGTCTAGTTGTTGAATTAAAGTTTTGAAATACTTGAGACATAAGGCTCTTGCAATTGAGTTCAACACGAATTGCTTAGTTTTTGACAATAGGCACAAAATAATAATGAAGTTGCATTCTTTTACTATCACTCATCCACTTAACTTACTCAGGCACATTAAAATATTTTTGTTTCTTTGACATATCTCTGTGAAATTCAACAATAAATTTTGCTCCTGCATTGGCAGTTCCATTTGGCTATTTGATTTACTAACTTAATTCAATTACAGGTTTAATTGGTATTTTCTGGTTAATTAAATCATGGACAGAGATTTATCTGAGCTAGTTTTAACAAGTGAGAAAGATAGGGTAAATACCGGCATTGTGCAAAACAATGATTCCGGTACCATCTTGGGTGCAACCTTGAGTTATTTGAGCAATATGCTCATGGAGGAAAACAAAGATGAGGAGGATATTGTTGTTAACGAGGGGACAGCTCTCCAGGACATGGAGAAATTTTTTGCTGATATAATCGGTCAAAAGTACCCGCCTTCCAAAGATAGTTCCTCGATTCGGTACCAGACACAACCAGAAAACTACCCAATTTGTACCAATGAACCATTGCAAGAAAAAAATAATTCCATTTTAACAAGCATGCCGGCTTTGGAGTACAATAAAGGAATCGAGGAAGGAATGAAGTTTCTCCCGAGCATCGAAAATTTAATGATTGATTTCCGAGAGAAAAAACTAGCACTTTCTTCTCCACACAGTTCAAGTGAAGAAGAGAATGAAGATCAGGGATGTGTGATTAAGGGGTCTAATGGTAAAAAGAAATTGGATAATAATGAGAATTTGGAGCTTTTAGAGGGACGAAACAGTAAAATTCCCCTGGCGTATTCCGACGAACCTGTCAGAGATGAAAAACTGGATGAAGTGATCCTTTACTATGACGACTATTTCGAAAAGGTTGCTTCTATTCGCAAAGGAAGCACATCCAGTGAGAAGGAAGTACGAGAGCAATATACCGATTTTAAAGATCTTCTCATGAGTTGTTCTCATTCAATAGCCGCTAATGACTACCAAGTGGCCAAAAATATAATAAAAGAGATAAGGAAGCAAGCTTCTCCCAATGGAGATTGGAACCAAAGACTTGCTCTTGTGCTTGCCAATGCTCTCGAGGCCCGATTAACCGGGACCGGTACCGAGGTGTATAATCGGTGCATTGCGAAAAGGATTTCAACTTCTGACATTGTAAAGGTGCAGTATCTATTTATGACAGTAACTCCTTTCTTGAGATGTACATATGCTGTTGCTAAAATTACTATCCTCAAATCAGTGAAGAAAGCATCCACGTTGCATATAATTGATTTCGGCATTGATTTCGGTTTTCAATGGCCGTGTCTAATCCAGGAATTGTCCGAACAGAAAGGTTCAGCCGTAAAACTAAAAATTACCGGGATAGATTTCCCTCTTTCTGGATTCCGCCCAAGCGAACGGGTCGATGAAACAGGTCGGAGATTGATGGAGTATGCTAAAAGTTTTGGTGTTCCATTTGAGTACCATGGTATAGCATCAAAATGGGAGGATATTAATATCGAAGATCTCAAAATTGAGAACGATGAATTGCTAATAGTTAATAGTATGTATCGGTTTAGGCAACTAGGGGATGAAACAGTTGCCTTGGATTGCTCAAGGAATCGAGTTCTTAACCTTATACGGCAACTTAAACCACATCTTTTCCTCCACGGAATTGTAAACGGGACATATAGTCCCTTCTTTGTCACACGTTTTAAGCAGGTTATGTCACATTATGCCTCAATGTTTGATATACTAGACACATTTATTCATCGGGACAATACGGTGAGGTATCTCATTGTCACATCCTGAAAATTAAAGCATAAAATCATAAAGGGCTAAGTATAAATTATAAATTTTACAATAAGCTAAGTACAAAATCACATAAGATGATTTATCTATTAAAGCACTAAAAAATTCTAATTGGATCGTACCTTAGTGGATGGGCCTTAGCTGGACTCAATTAAGACAATAAAATAATAAGGTCAAACCTTACCTTTAGAAAATTTTGTTAGAAATTGTTTCTTTATTCGGGGTAAAACCACTTTTTCTCTTTTTAAAAAGAAGATGGAAGATATAAAATTGATTTCCATCATGGGTGGTGGTACTCTCTCTCTTAGAACCAGTATTTTCTTTGGAAGTAACGAAAAGAGGGGGAGAAGGGAAAATTGAAGGGAAGAAAGTAAGAGAAGAGGAGAAGAAGAAAGGGGACGATGAAAACTCACAATAAAGGATAGAGTTCGACACTGTCACGGTAAATCGATCACGGGTCAGGTGCGGATGTTGAATTTATTTAGTCTTTCCTTTAACCTGATTGTGTGTTTATTTTTCTTAAATTATGTCCAATTGCTATTTGTTCTTGAGATTTTTTTCTTTATTGCTTTTATTGCTAAATTGAATTCCTCATTAGAATTACGAAATTTTGAATTTCTTGATAGAGGACATGAATTGAACCCTATTTATAATTGGTTTGTATGGCACCCATGATTGACCAGAAAGAAATAAGAAACTGAAAGTTGATATTTGAGTTGCGTTACTTGCATGTTAGTATAATGATAAACAGAACCTATGTGTGAGTCGCCAAGTTAAGGCTGCGTAATATAGACAACTTATATGGTCTGGACTTTGAACAAAACTTGAGTTATGGAACATGCATGTAGGATTTGAGATATACCATAGTATTGAAATTGCATGACATGCATGAATATTTCACTGAAGTTGAACCTCAACTTTTGCATGATACGACTTGCATGTATGTTGCATGATTTGAACCATGATATATCTATAGAAGAGCTCTGTTATTTTCATAGGCCTTGTATTAATAGAACATTTGGATTTGCGTGTATATATATAATGCCTGTTATGTACTTTGGTTAGAACTGAAGCATGAAATTAAGTCATCTACTTCGCTGAAAATATGTTAGCTTTGCATTAAATGAACCTTGGATAGAATTGTGAATATGCCTTGCATTCATAGAACACATTTAATTGCTATTATATGGAATGTCTTGTATGTACTTTGGTGGGAATTGAAGCATGAAATTCGATGGTCATGTAGGCGCCATATTCGGGTAGCGCATAGCAAGAGCTGTGTAGGCGCCATATTCGGGTAGCGCATAGCGTCAGCTGTGTAGGCGCCATATTCGGGTAGCGCATAGCAAGAGCTGTGTAGGCGCCATATTCGGGTAGCGCATGACCGGATTTATGCTTGGTGCAAGAGCTTGTAACGCATGACATATGAAGGAAAATATCGGAGAATTTATACTTGAAAAAAATGGTGCATATTGAGAATTGATATATTTTAATAACTGTGCATTCATTTCTTCACATGTGCATTTCATCTGAAATTTGGTTTTACCTCATAATAGGCCCAACAGATTATTGAACTTTAGTACTAGCAAATGGGTAATTGCTTGATACTACTCAGGGTGAGTTTAGTTCTACTGTTTTGATTTGAGAAATTATGGCTGGAACTTAAAACCGCACTGGGAGATTTTATTTTCTCTCATCATTCCATTTTGTGGGTTCCAGGATTTAGGAGCGACGTGGAGCAGCATCGAGACTAGACGACAGGAGCGTTGGCTGTCATATTGTACAGATTTTGGTATAGTTTCTACATATATGTATATTTTAGTTGGACAGTCATTTTGTCACAGCTCTTATACTTGAATACTTCTCGCTTAGTTTGCCTTTTTGTCATATTTGCATGAGAAGTTTCTTTTGTAAATATTCAAGAGACTGTAAAACTTAAATATATGTGTGTAGTTTTCAACATGTGTGTATGATGCCTATGTTGAATGACTATATTGTATCTTGGCAGCGTTAAGCAGTGGTATTGCCATAACCTTAAGTATTATTGCGCCTTGTAACGCTTAGTCGGGTGTGCTGTTGTTAGCCGCTTGACATGAGTGTTATGGCAAGTTGTCTACTATCAAAATGGTGACACTCATAGAGAGAGAAATAATGGCCCGACCAGTGATCAATCTGATAGCATGCGAGGGGTATGCTTGGGTAGAGAGACCAGAGACCTATAAACAGTGGCACCTAAGAAATTTGCGGGCTGGATTTGAGCAGGTACCAATGGACCCACATATTGTAGAGGTATCCAAGAAAAAATTCAAGGAAATTCATGACAAGAGATACTTTGTCGAAGAAGATAGTAATTGGTTGCTTCAAGGGTGGAGAGGAAAGACATTACATGCTATTTCCACTTGGAGACCAAAAGAAGCAGAGTAAAGTTGTTATGATGTTCATTTTCATATATAACTTGTAAAATTCTAGGTTTGTATGTACTGCACCATATATGTTATTTTATGATTTTGTTGTGATCCTATAGATATCTGGTGTTTTGTTAACCTTTCTTCTTTGTTATTAAGCAATGACTTTTTACCATTTTGGAATTGTTGTGGAGTTAAAAAATAATAAGATTCCATTTCTAGACCACCACAGAACTACCTTTGCTTGATTCAATATACCCTTTTGCAGTTAGTAAATCATTTTCCCTTTTGAAGTTGTAATTATCATTTTTTTTTTCCTATTTTAGTTCATTTGAGTTTTGAATATTTTATGTCAATTAATATATGCATCAAAGAGGGATGGTGTATTGCTTTGGCCTTTTGAACATTGGAGAAGCACAATAGAGAATTGTAAAAGAAGGTTAATAGTTGATATATTTGTTTTTATCAAGGTTCTAAATAGCGCGCTATAGCGTTTTTGGACCATAGAAGATATGACGCTATTGCCGTGTAGTCCATGATAAAGTTCAAAATAGCACGCTATAGCGTTTTTTCAGCCGTTCCGCTATGACGCGATAAACGCTATTTAAACCTTTGGTTTTTATGTTAGTGAAGTAAAGGAGAAGCCATTGCTGTTGCTGGCCTCGCTTAATTAGTTTCTCATTCTTCTCTTAAAAAAGAAAAAATAAATTGAAACAGGCTCGGCCTGTTCCCTTTTCAAAAGTTGGGCCCTTTGGAAAGATCCAAACTGTTCAAGCTGAAAGATCCATTGTAAGTCCATTTCAAATCCTTCTCACAAAACTCACCAATCACACACCTCTTTAAAGGACAATATCTTAGATTCAGAAATTCGAATGAGATATGTTTTATAGATATTAAAATTTGAAATACTAAAATATCTTTTTAAAATAAAAGTAAAAATGGTTAGTAATGATAATTTTGGTACATATTACTTATGTTGAAGATCGAATTATTTTTTTTTGTCAAGAACTAGTCTTTGGTCTAGTGACAAAGGTACATAGTCTCCTACCATGAGTTCGAAATCTGAATAGGAGAAATCCTTTGTTGTAATAACAAAAATATTAAATAGTTGGGTGGCTTGATTTCCAACCTTTACTAAATTATTTTTTTTTGATCAATTTCGATTTTTTAAATGAATATTGAATAATGATAATTTTTTGTTTTTAATATTTGATAACTCTAATGATAATTTTTTGTTTTTAATGTTTGATAACTCTATGCTTATTTTCTAAACACGTATGTTCAAATTCACTTATGCATTATCTATTTTTAAAGTTCAAACAATCAATTTGAATTGTTCAACATAAGATTCTAGACCATTCATAAATATATAGTAGTGATTTTCTATCTATCTAAAAATATATTAAAAAATTATAAAAAAATAAAATTTAGTCTGCAAGTATATTTTTATATTATAATCATGTCAAAGATTCAGATCGACTATTTGAACTTTAAAAATGAAAATATTGAGTTGTAGAACGGATCAATCTGTGTTATGTGTAGCCCATTTTAAATAATACCATAAGAGAATAATTTGGTCATTTTAAATATAAATTTCCTTTTAGAAGCACTGATTGCTCAAGGTTGTAATTGGAGCCGAAATTTTTTTTCTTACCACCCTCGAAAATCGGAATTAAATCAAGAGTGAGGCTATGGTGCTATGCATAGCACCAATGGCTAGTGTACTACGGCTCAATATGGTACTTTTTAAAATCCTAACGGTCGATCCGACCGTACAATGTGATATCCATATGAATATGTACTTGCAAACTAAATTTTATATTTTTTCGAATTTTTTTACTATTTTTTCAGATAGGTAGAAAAATCAGTGTTTTTTGAAAATTCTGGACCATCAAAATTCTACCTATCTGAAAAAATAGTAAAAAAATTCGAAAAAATATAAAATTTAGTTTGCAAGTACATATTCATATGGTTATCACATTGAACGGTCGGATCGACCGTTAGGATTTTAAAAAGTACCATATTGAGCCGTAGTACACTAGCCATCCGTGCTATGCATAGCACCATAGCCTCACTCTTAAATCAATACCACCCGTTTAATCAGAATTTAGATTCCGCCACGTACGCGCCTTGGATCTGCGCACGGATCCCAAATCCGTTCGCATAGTGGATTTGCGGACGGATCGGCTCGCAAGGTGGAAATGCGCACGGATCGGTGCGCATGGTGGGTCAGCGAACGACCCGTTCGCGTAGCCAATCCGCGTTCGTGTTAAAAAAAGATATACCCCGCGCGGCTTCACTTTTTACCCTACCCCAGCCCCATCCCAGCGCACAACGCAGCAGCCCGTCCAGGTACCCTTTTTTTTTCTAGTTAAATTTTGTTATTTAATTTTTATTAAGTAGTTTAGTTTAGTTAGGTACCAAAATAGTAGTATATTTTTGTGTAGTTTTGTAAATATTGTGTAGTTTTGTAAATATTTGTGTAGTTTTGTAAATATTGTGTAGATTTGTAAATATTGTGTAGATTGTGTAGTTTTGTAAATATTGTGTAGATTAAAATATTGTGTAGTTATGTAAATATTTGTGTAAATTAGACCAAAATAGTACATTGTAGTATATTTGTAAATATTTGTGTAATTTACAATATACTATTATTTGTGTACATATTTTATTAAATAGTGGTATATTGTAAATTATACCAAAATAGTAGTTTAGTTTATTTGGTCCATTTTTTATTAAGTAGTTTAGTTTAGTTTAGTTGGGTGCCAAAAAATTTGTGTATTTAAACCAATTTATAATTGTGAAATGTATTTAGAATTTAGAACTGTGAATTATAATTTAGAATTTAGAAATGTCCAAATATTGTAATAATATATTATTATTATTTTTACATTATTGTATTTAGACAAAAATTGAGTAGAAATGGACCAAATCATGTATTTATTTTTCTGAATTATCGTATTGTATGACTTTTTACCGATCCATCCAAGAATGATGATATATTATCGATAGAGGCTAAAATTGACAAAATTAATTAATTTGATGTCAGTATGGCGTCAACCAGCGGTAGCAATGAAAACCGTACGCAAGATGACTTACAGTTGGATTTATTACTGGCCCGTACGATATTTCCAAATATGACGAAAGAGAGCATCAGCCCTCTTTGCTGGTATAAATTCGAGGAGCACAAGATCAGAAATGCATATGTAAG
The DNA here is from genome assembly GCA_025461125.1 of Carex kokanica. Taxonomy (NCBI): domain Eukaryota; kingdom Viridiplantae; phylum Streptophyta; class Magnoliopsida; order Poales; family Cyperaceae; genus Carex; species Carex kokanica. Next base: position 113,770 of record JAJGRX010001329.1, read on the forward strand.
TTTACGTTTTGAGAAATGCAAATAATTTTAATTTTTATTTAGTTAAAAATATGTAAGTTATATGTTTGTTTGTTTTGAAATTGAATGCAGACTCATACCTTGATGGGGACGCGGAACAATCAGATGAGTATAGTCTACGACGAGCGATACGCTCCCGCGTTGAAGAGTTTGGGGTTGTGGCATGTCTCACAGCTGACCCCCATTATTGCAGATGTCGCTCTTTTATCTGCGTTGTTCTTTTTATTGCCTCTAGCAAAGGGACAATCAGCCCGTAAGACCCCTCCCAACTACCAAAGGCCCGAGCAATTGCTAACTCTCTGCCACGCCATAATTTGTTGTACTTTGGAACGACACCCTCGTACCTTTCAGCGCATAAGTCAGCAACTGCCCGGATAGACATATCAGCATTTTTTTCCAATGACAATTTTATACAGTTGGCGACCATAGCGGACGTCAACTGTGCATGATCTAACCTGGAAGCCGATGCGTGGCATGTGTGCTTAGCCACATTCTTCGTGATGGCCCAAGTATTACCAAAGCCTGTAGCCCTCGCAACCAACGACCACCTGCACCGGGCGTCAACACACTTGTACCTCAGCCTGGTGGTATCGCTGTATGTATTTTTTATCTCCCTGTTTAGTTTGATATGCCAGTGGTTAATTGCTTCTTTCATCTTATCATTGCTGTCATATGTCATCCCCTCAGACAATTCATGTCTTTCTCCCTTTTAATTTATAAAAGAAACAACAAAAATTGAACAACATCAATTTAATAACAACAATTTAATAATTAAATTAAAATTAAATATAAATTAACAAACATACCTCACATGTTGCAAAAAAAGAGCTATCGGCCTCTTCAAACCCTGATGTGTTATGAAATTGCTCAAACGGATGTCTTTCCCCACGATCCAATAAAGGCCACTTCCGCCTGCCAAGCACAGGAATACCAGTATCCTCATCACTGTGATCTGATACCCCACCGTCCCCATTATCATCCCAATTAGCCTCTGCCTCCCTTTCTTCAGGATCGTCGTCCGTATTATCAGCATAATAAAGCCGTTCTGGGGTTCCAGATCGGTTCCTTTCAGATTGGACTCGGCTAGAGGACGAGGATGGAATCGGAGATCGACCCCTGTCAGATCGGACCCTACTAGGACCCGCTACGGATGGCGCCCGACTTGGACCCGCTACGGATGGCGCCCGACTAGGACCCGCTACGGATTGCTCGAGCCCCAAACCCTGAGTCAACTGCAACAATTGTCTGGTATTCTGTCTGGAGTTCTGTCTAGGGTTTTGTCTGGGGTTGGCTACCACATATAACTCCAGGAACTTGAAAGGAGTGCTCATATTCATTGTCATTTCGACATATAACCCCCAACTGCTATCGTCTTGTACCGGAAACTGTTGGAACCAGGTTTGGTTGCCTTGGCCAATATTGATCCTTGCGGTAATTACCAGTTCATAATTACGGTGGTCAATACCGAGTTGTTGGTACACTTCCCTATTTATACCTCTAAAATCCAAACCTAAGCCGATATTGAACATTTTCGGCATTTGGTGGCTATAGTAAGCGCCATTTGGTCCTTGTAATACTTCACCACCATAATATAAAGCAATTCCAATCATAATTGTTTGAATGAACCTAAATATTACAAAATAATGCACTAAATTAAAAAATAATACAAAAAATATGTTTTTTTGAAAAAAAAAAATTAAGGTAAAAAACGCACCTATGCAGCAGCTTCGGTGAAGAATGAGTGAAGAATAAAAAACTGGACTGATTTTCTGCATATATAGGTCTAATGTAGCAGGAACGCATAGCCACTGCGCGAACGGGTCAGGATCAGTCCGCATATCCACCATGCGCACCGATCCGTGCGCATATCCACCTTGCGAGCGGATCCGTCCGCATATCCACTATGCGCACGGATTTGGGATCCGTGCGCAGATCCAAGGCGCGTACGTGGCGGAATCTGAATTCTGATTAAACGGGTGGTATTGATTTAATTCCGATTTTCGAGGGTGGTAAGAAAAAAAATTTCGGTAATTGGAGCATTTATTGCTCAATTAATGATGTGACCCATGATTGGGACCCCATTTATTAATACAACTAGCAGCCTCTGCAACGATTTTAAAAAAGAAAAAAGAAAAAGAGTATTTTGGTCATTTCGCCCTAAATATTAATCATATAATAGTAATTAACTGTTGTTGGTCATTATCACAAGTTTATATAGTTCAATGGAGAGAAAAAAAAAGGTAATCATTAAAATTAAAAGTTTAAAATTTACTTGTCACAAATAAAAAATTTCAAATCTCACATATATTAATTGTTTTTGTTTGCATCCTTATGACGCTAATATACTAGTTTTTAATTACGATACAAAATTGGGCAATGAATCATGTGTCACATCAATTCATAAAATTTGTTAAACACCAAACTTATTTACCTTTTTCATTTATTGGAAAACAGAGACACTGAACTCTTCTTGATAGCATATTAGAAAGGAATTCAGATTAGGTCCGATGTCCATCGGACCTACTTTAGTTCGATGGGTGTGATGACCATCCGATCAGCATCAAGTTCGTGCACTCCTCATCAAAATCCGTGCGAGTCTGTATCAATTTCCGTGCGCACAGATTTAATGCTAATCGTACGGTGATTGAGTTAATTGAACCTAAAAGTAGGTTCGATGCCCATCGGACCTGCTCCTATCTCATTAGAAAGCTACAAACATAGTATGACTCCTTTTGTGCACTACAGCAAATTGGGGCTTCAGAGATCGAAGAAATCGGTCGCAGTTGCAGTAGTCATCGTCGCTCTTGATGGAGGGATGACGTTACCGGTCGCTGAATGACGTCATTCCGGTCACGGTTGACTTTTCAGCAATGTTACTCAGATACTCTAATATAGGCTCCGTATCCGTATCTGACACGTATTGGACACTGATACGCGCCTGATACGTATCCGATACGCTAGCTGGTGTATCGACTTACGTGGCGAATCCTTAATCACTTGATACGGTCTCCGATACGGATTGAATCGTTGGGATATGCCTCTGACACGTCTAGATACGTCTGGGATATGGATGGTCAACTGTGCACCGCACATACAACACATACAGCGCATGGTCCACCATGCATCGCGCCAAAACCAAATTATTTTGACGTTGAGGAGAATCGAACCCAGGAACTGTGGCATCGTACTCATACCGCATTACCACTACGCCACTTCGCGTTTGTTGTTAAAAGACCATATCCATTGTATATAATGTATAATTAGCTATAGTTTTGTATTTTAATATTTAATTTATATAATACGATTGAATAATATAATGAAATAATAAAATATATATATAATAGACGTATTGTATCCTTGATTTTTGACAATTGCCGTATCGCCGTATCCGTATCGTATCCGATACAATACCCGTACCTGTATCCATGCAACATAGCTCAGAGTCCCATTTATTTTGGTTTTTGCTGATGTCATTAAAGGATCTACAACTTGTTAAGATGACATCAGCATGGTAGTTTTCAGCTGGTTAAACATGATGACGTCAGCGTGATAGTTTTTCAGCGTGTATCATATCAATTCATGATGACGTCAGCGTGTATCATGATGATGTCAGCGTGGTAGTTTTCACTGATAAATCATGTGTCATATCAATTATTCATAAAAATTGGAAAACACAGACACTGACCTCTTCTTGATAGCAGATTGAAAGCTACATACATAGTAATATAGTATGACCTCTTCCTTACTCGAACAGATTTGGGGCAAAATAATCAAAATAGAAAATGACCTCATTAATTCCCACATAATTAATAAGGAATTCGCATCCTCTGAGATATCTCAACCGTTCAAGTACATTCTACATGAATCTCAAAACTCTAAATAATACTGGGCCCCCACGTTAGTCACGCAAAATATGGGCTCAGCTCATCTCTATCTCCAGCATTTAATGTCGCTCCACAAATTGTATTGAGGGGGAAGGAAGGGGAGGGGTGGGGAAGGAAGGAAGGAAAAGGTTTAAGTGGAATTACTTCCTACACAACTATTTAGAGAGGAAGGAAGATTGTAGAGTAAGGCAAGCCGGAAGCGAGGCGGGAGACGCCACGACACGAAATCGGAAGCACTAATTGGGTAATCGGTCCTATATCTTGATTATCTTTCTCTGATGGCTGCGTGAGCTGAGCCTTGTGGCTATTTTGCTTGTGTTGTTAGCCTTTTTGTAGTAGTGACCATGGTTTGGAAAATTGGCCGATTCCAAGTCAACTCGGTATCGGCTGTGTCCAATCCGATTTTCACCAGAGTTTCCCACCCGTGCGAGTTTTTCAGCAAACTCGGATGAACAGTGCTTGACTCGGCCGAGTTAGCCGATTTTTAGGCCGAGTCAAGCCAATTCAACCGAGTTAAGCCGAGTTAGACCGAGTTTTGGTCGAGTCAGCCGAGTTGTCTCGGTTGGACGAGTAATATGTAGAAAATTGATAAAATCAGGGTTAAATCAAAACAATTGGCCGAATTTTCACTCATTGCCTTGTCTCTGGAGCAAAGTTTTTGTTTTTGTTATTTTTGAGAGATTGAACACTGAGAAAGAAAAAGCTTGAATCTTTTGTATATTTTTTTTGTTATATTTCTTACAAGAGAGATGAGCCCTTTTTATATTTCCAATTTCCTATTGTACCGTTGGTACTCACATAGTACCTAACGGTAACTTCCTATAACTCTCCTATTTACAATTTTATCCTTTTTTCTATTTTACAATTCTACCCTTTAATTATTCAATTATTCTCAACACTCCCCCTCAAGCTAGGATTATAAATGTCGAGTAATCCTAACTTGCTTGTGATTTCTTCAAATGGTTTTGGATCCAGCCCTTTAGTGAAAACATCCGCTAGTTGATCTTTACTTCGAACAAACGGTGTTTCTATTTCCTTGGCTTGAACTTTTTCTCGAATAAAATGACAATCAACTTCTATGTGTTTGGTCCGTTCATGAAATACGGGATTTAGTGCAATGTGACGTGCCGAATTGTTGTCACAATACATTTTCATGGGTTGATCAACGTTGATTCCCATGTCTTTGAGCAATTGTTTGAGCCATATTAATTCGCTTGCGGTTGATGCCATGGCTCGATACTCCGCTTCCGCGCTTGATCGTGCCACAATATTTTGCTTCTTGCTTTTCCATGTGACTAAATTCCCGCCTACAAATGTGCAAAAACCGGTGGTGGATTTTCTATCAAAGCTACCGGCCCAATCTGCATCGGAATAGCCACATATTGCATTAGAATTATTATTCTTCATCCATATGCCCTTTCCGGGATTTCCTTTTAAATATCTTAAAATTCTATTTATGGCCTCTAGATGTGGTGTCCTTGGTGAATGCATAAATTTACTAATTTGGCTTACGGAAAAAGAGATATCCGGACGGGTAACCGTGAGGTAAATTAATTTTCCTACAAGTCTTTGAAATTGGTTTATGTTTTCTAAGGGTTCACCATCCTCGGTATTTAATTTATACTTATTATCTATTGGTGTAGAGGCCGGTTTACAACCTAATTTACCGGTTTCTTTTAACAAATCCAAGGTGTATTTTCTTTGTGAAATTAATAGACCTTTGTTTGAAAATGCTACCTCTATTCCTAAAAAGTATTTTAGATATCCCAAATCTTTTATGTCAAATTTTTCTTTTAATTGTTTTTTGAACTTTTTAATGTGTTCTAGATTATTTCCGGTAATTATGATGTCATCTACATATACTAAAATTAGTGTGGTATTGGTTCCATCACAATGGGTAAATAAGGAATGATCGGCATTACTAATTTTAAAATTGCAAAAAATTAAATAAGAACTAAGTTTGTCATACCATGCCCGTGGAGATTGCTTCAATCCATAAATTAATTTATTTAACCTACAAACTAGGTTAGAAGTATTTTCCATTTTATGGCCCGGTGGTAGTGTCATGTACACTTCTTCTTCAAGTGTTCCTTGAAGAAAAGCATTTTTAACGTCCATTTGGTATAGGTTCCAACCATTGTTTACGGCAATGGAAAATAAAACCCTAACGGTATTCATTTTTGCAACCGGTGCAAAAGTTTCATTGTAATCTATGCCATAGGTTTGTGTAAATCCTTTGGCCACTAATCTTGCTTTATACCGTTCTATTGTACCATCACAATTATATTTGGTTTTGTAAACCCATTTGCAACCAACGGATTTTTTATTTTTTGGTAATGGAACAATTACCCATGTTTCATTTTTTTCTAGAGCATGTAGCTCTTCTTTCATGGCTTTATCCCAAGTTGGACTTTGAACGGCCTCTTGGTAATTTTTTGGTTCTATTTCCTTTTCTATGGTTGTGATGAATGCTTGGTATGAAGGCGAAATTTTGTCATATGAAACGAAATTTTGTATGGGATATTGAACCGTATAGGTCACGTAATCTCTAAGCCTACTAGATGGTTGTGATACTCTAGATGACCGTCTAGGTTCCGAAATATTTTCTAATTCGAGTTGAGTTGTGTTATCATTGTTTTCATCTATTTCTTCTTCATGGTTACTTGTGTCATTTTCATGATACTCATTTTGAAAAAGATTTTGATTTTCAAAGTATGGTATTACCGAATCAATTTTCTCATTTTGACAAGGTACTTGAGTTTCCTCCCATTTTTTGAAATATGATTCATTTTCAAAAAATGTGACATTTCTAGAAATAAATACTTTATTATTAATAGGATCATAACATTTGTATCCCTTTTTAAATGATGAATATCCTAAAAAAATAGTTTTTGTTGACATGAAATCTAGTTTGTCTTTCCTTTTAATGTGTACAAAACTTGTACATCCAAATACTTTTAAGTGATCAAAAGTAATTTTTCGTTGATAGAGAATTTCTAATGGAATTTTATTTTCTAGTTTTGAACTTGGTAATCTATTAATTAAGTGTGTAGCACAAAGTATGCCATCCGACCAATATTTTTTAGGAACATTATTTTGAAATAATAAGGTTCTTGTCATTTCTAATAAATGTCTATTTTTTCTTTCCGACACTCCGTTTTGCTCGGGAGTGTTTATGCAAGTTGTTTGATGTATAATTCCTTTTTCTTTGAAGAAGGTTGAGAAATTTTTATTTACAAATTCCGTTCCATTATCTGATCTAAATATTTTGAGTTTGGCATTAAATTGATTTTCTATGAGACAAAAAAATTCTTTAAATCTACAAAAAACTTCATCTTTAGATTTAAGTAAATATAACCAAGTAGTTCTTGAAAAATCATCAATAAAACTAACAAAATATTTAAATCCATTATAAGATTCAACCGGAGCCGGACCCCATACATCGGAGTGGATCAAATCAAACATAGCTTCACTTTTACTAATAGAATGAGGGAAAGGAAGTCTTGTTTGTTTTGCCAACTTACAAATTTCACAATTAATACAATTTAAATTTTTACAATCCAAAATACAATTTAAAATCTTGTCAGATGGATGCCCAAGTCTTCTATGCCATAGATCAATATTAATGGATTTAGCGGAAGCACAAAGATTTAATTTTTGTAAATCTAAAACATAGTGTCCATTTTCAAGAAAACCTTCACAAATTTTCTCTCCAGTTTTTTGATCTTGAAATATAACATTTTTACAAGAAAAAATTGCATTACAATTAAAATCTTGTGTTAATTGTCTTACGGAAAGTAGATTTATAGGAAAGTTTTTTAAATATAAAACTTTGTTAATTTTCTTATTGAAAAGATTAATTTCACCTACACAATTAATTTTTTCCTTCATACCATTTGCTACTAACACATATTGGTTATGTTCGGATAATTTCAAATTGGTAAGAAATTTTTCATTTCCAAACATGTGATCGGTAGCACCACTATCAATAATTATTTTGTCAAATAAATTAAAATTTTGAGAGTGAGATACAATACCACATGAATTATGAACTTGATTTTGATTAGAAAGCAGCACAGAAAGTTGCTGGAGAAGGATTTGTATTTGATCAGCACTCCGAACCGCGTGCGATTGGGCAGAAAAGCCTCCTCCCGCATTTGATTGAAATCCTCCTCTTGCATGCGTTTGAGTAGAGAAGCTCCCTCCCGCATGCAATCCGTTTGACCCATCTGGAGCGCTACAAATGGACTCCTCCATTTCTGCAGTAAATGGAGGGAGTAACTCCTGGGTATTGATCCTCTTTACTGGATATGTCGCTACCTTTCTTTTTTCTTCTAAACTATCACCGCCGCTCCCCCCTTTCTTCTTTGGCCGTAGAGATGGGTGGAGGAACCAACACCGTATCCGCTCGTGTCCCTCCTTTTTACAGTTAGCGCATCGAACGGTGGTGGAGGCTCCACTCGTCTTCAGCCTCGGGTTAGGGTTCCGGTTGAGCATTTGTTCTTCTTCGAGATTTGAGGGGGTTTTCTGTTTTTGATCTGTATCTGATTTTTCCGGTTTTGATTTTTCCGTTGATTTTACTGGTATTAATTGAAACCAGTTTTTTGTCTCTTTCTTGATGGCTTAGCGGTACTGTACTGATAAGGGTTTTTTTTCTGGTATGGTGTTTTTTTCTGGTACTGATCTGAGAAGGTTTTTTTTTCTGATATTATCTGACTCAGATTTTTTTTTTTGAGCCTTGATGGTGCTGCAGTTCTTAGTTAGCTGCAGTCTTGTAGTTTGTTATTTGCGGAATTGAGACAGGATTAGATATCCAGCTCTGATACCATGTTATTTTTGAGAGATTGAACACTGAGAAAGAAAAAGCTTGAATCTTTTGTATATTTTTTTTGTTATATTTCTTACAAGAGAGATGAGCCCTTTTTATATTTCCAATTTCCTATTGTACCGTTGGTACTCACATAGTACCTAACGGTAACTTCCTATAACTCTCCTATTTACAATTTTATCCTTTTTTCTATTTTACAATTCTACCCTTTAATTATTCAATTATTCTCAACAGTTTTTGTAACTCAAATCGGACCAATTTTGTATTTTTGGCAAGAAAGTGGAAAGAATTTGGGGAGTCGCTATTCAGAAATGGGGCAGTCGCGTTTCACAAAGAAGGAGGAGGTTAAATGATTATAAAATTTTGAATAGTCTTGGTGTACATATGGTGTACAGTTTTGTTTTGAAAATATAACATGGTTTATTGTGGATGTCCATACCGGTTATTAAATAGCTCATGGTTTTTATTTGACTAAAGTATTTTCTTATTAAACATTTGACTAAAGTAAATGGTGAATAGTGGTTTGTTTTATTTATTTTTTATTTTGACTTAACTAAAATAAAATATTTTCTATAAAGAAAAATTAAAGCATGCAAAATAAAATATGAAAATGTAAAAATTAAAATTAAACATTTTATTTGTCAATCTGAATCTATTCAGCCTTTTATTAATATATGGAATAGTCTATTTAATTTTTAAATTACATAAATATTAATTTTTTAAGTAATACATTACAATTTGATTGTTATTCGTCCAAATTTAATTAGTATGAGTGTTGGAGTGGATTATTTGACAAATTTAGTACAAACATGCTTCTGCTAAAAAAAATCCGAGTTTCCAATCCGACTCAGCCGATTCCGACAGATTCACCCGATCCGACTCGGCATAGCTTCTGGCAATAAAAAATGTGTTTTATTTGTAATGCTTGTATTATATTATATAATTAGTGGATTATTTGAGTGTAATATTTTGTCTTAACATAGTTTTTCTACAAATTATTTTTTTACCAATTTTTTCCTACTTTTTGGCTACAAAACAAGCTTTTGCCAAAAAAATCTGAGTTTTTGAGTAAACTCGGCCAATTCCAACCGATTCATCCGATTCCGATTCCACGGTCAAGAACTAGATTCCGATTCCGAGTTTCAGAACCATGGTAGTGACTGTCACTCATCCACTTAACTTACTTTGGCACATAAAATATTTTGGTAAAGTTTGTTTCTCTGACATTTCTATGTGAAATTCAACTATAAATTTTGCTCATGCGTTGGCAGTTCCATATAATATTTGATTCACCAACTTAAATCATTCACAGGTTTGGTTGGTATTTTCAGGTTAAATCATGTTGAGAGATTCATCTGAGCTAGTTTTAGCAAATACCGTCATTGCGCAAAACAATGATTCCGGTATCACCTTGGATGCAACCTTGAGTTATTTGAGCAATATGCTCATGGAGGAAAACATAGATAAAGAGGATATTGCTTTTAAAGAAGGCATAGCTCTCGAGGCCATGGAGAATTTTTTTGCTGATATAATCGGTCAAAAATACCCTCCTTGCGAAGGGTACAATAAAGGAGTTGAGGAAGGAATGAAGTTTCTCCCGAATATTGAAAAATTAATGATTGATTTTCAAGAGAAGAAACTCTCACTTTCTTCTCGTCACAGTTCAAGTGAAAAGGATAATGAAGATCAGGGATGTGTGATTAAGGGGTCTAATAGCAAAAGGAAATTGCACAATGGGAATTTGGAGCTCTTAGAGGGACGGAACTGTAAAATTCCCCTGGTTTATTCTGAGGAACCTGTTAGAGATGCAAAGTTGGATGAAGTGATCCTTTACTATGACGACTATTTCAGAAAGGTTGCTTCTGTTCGTGAAGGAAACACATGCGGTGGAAATGAAGTACGAGAGCAATATACCGATCTTGAAGATCTTCTCATAAGCTGTTCTCAATCAATAGCCACTAATGAGTACCAAGTTGCCAAAAATATAATAAAAGAGATAAAAAAACGAGCTATTCCCAATGGAGATAAGAACCAAAGACTCGCACTTGTGCTTGCCGATGCTCTCGAGGCTCGGTTAACCGGTACCGGTACCGAGGTGTATAATCGATGCATTGCAAGAAGGATGTCAACTGCTGACATTGTAAAGGTCCAGTACCTATTGATGACAGTAACTCCTTTCATGAGATGTTCATATGCTGTCGCTAAATATACTATTATCAGATCAGTGAAGAAAGCATGCAAGTTGCATATAATTGATTTCGGCATTGATTTTGGTTTTCAATGGCCGTCTCTAATTCAGGATTTGTCCGAACAGAAGGGTTCAGCCGTAAAACTAAAAATCACCGGGATAGATTTCCCTCTTTCTGGATTCCGCCCAAGTGAACGGGTAGATAAAACGGGTCAGAGATTGAAGGAGTATGCTAGAAGTTTTAATGTTCCTTTTGAGTACCATGGTATAGCATCAAAATGGGAGGATATTAGTATCGAAGATCTCAAAATTGAGAATGATGAATTGCTCATAGTTAATAGTATGTATCGGTTTAGGCAACTAGGGGATGAAACCGTTGCCTTGGATTGCCCAAGGAATCGAGTTCTTAACCTTATACGGCAAATTAAACCGCATTTGTTCCTCCATGGAGTTGTAAATGGGATATTTAGTCCCTTCTTTGTCACCCGCTTTAAGCAGGTCATGTCCCATTATGCCTCAATGTTTGATATACTAGACACATTTATTCCTCGGGACAATATGGTGAGGCACTTGATAGAACGAGAAAAATTGGCCGGTCAAGTGATCAATCTGATAGCATGTGAGGGACCCGCATGGGTAGAGAGACCAGAGACCTACAAACACTGGCACCTGAGAAACTTGCGGGCTGGATTCGAACAGGTACCAGTGGACCCAAGCATAGTGGAGTTATGTAAGAAGAAATTCAAGGTAATTCATGACAAGAGATACTTTATTGAAGAAGAGCGTTATTGGTTGCTTCTAGGTTGGAGAGGAAAGACATTACATGCTATTTCGATTTGGAGGCCAAGGGAAGCAGTGTAAAGTTGTTATTTTGCTCATCGATCTTTATATGTAACTTGTAAAATTTCTGGTTTAAATGGACTGCACTATAGATATCTGGTTGTAGTTGTTAAGATATTTCTAAAATGTATGTGTGATGTCGAGCTAGCTAGCAAGCATTAATGAGTTATTGTTGCAACGTCTGAATTGTTTGAATTCTTTCTTTCAATTTCATAATAATTTCTAACATGATATCAGAACAAGATTCGATGGGCGAACTAGGAAGAAGAAGGAAAAAAAAGACTGAAACTTCTGCTACTAAAACTACCAGAGAAGCAGCTGGAAAGAAAAAAAAAAGAATTAAAAAAAAAACAAAAAAGAGAGCAAGGTTTGATGATTTTACTAACTTTATAACATCCGAATTGATCCATTTGAAGTGAGAACATTTTGTAGTGCTAGTTTGGTTGCCTTGGATTGTTGTTTTGCAATCTTGATTTATAGGGTGCATGAATTTGTGAAGTTGGCTCAGCTAACATGGTCCAATATTAGGTAATGGAACTAATTTAAAAGAGATGTAGTTGTAAAGAAAAAAATATCACACAACCCCCAAGTTAAAAAAAAAAACAGAAAAAAGATAAAAGAGACTGGTTCAGTATTGGATGTTAAATCCTATGTTGGATCAAATTGAATGAAAAAATGTTACCATGCCAAATATTTGTCAACTAACACTTGATATAGATTGATTTACATGCTCAATAAAAATCTTGTCAAAGTTGTGGAAAAGGAATTTGCATATACCAAAACTCGCATCACATTAAAAAAAAAAAAATTTGTACACAACCAAAATCTACATCAAATTGCTTTCCAACATATTCCTCTAAGATCAGTATTACAGTATTACTGTAATCTGTATAAATCAGGAGAACTCTAGCATAGAATTTGAACAAAAGACAAATGTGGCTATTTTGCAATACTCTCTGAGCTAAAAGGAAACCTGTGTTTCGATAATTGATTTATTTCTGTGGTTGTTGCGGTTTGCCTATGTAGTGTAGATATATATATAGCTATTGAAACAATCCTGAAAGCAAGTAGTACGAAATGTGTCAGCATATTGCCATAACTAATTCTGGCCAATGAGGCTATGATACTATGCATAGCGCAGATTGGTCTCTACTATGGATCAATATCTCCGTTTTCAAGATCCAAACAGTCGATCTGAATAGTTCAACATGATCTCCATATGAAAATGTACTTGCAGATCAAATTTTACATTTTTTACTATATTTTTACTATTTTTTTGGATACATAGAAAACCACTTGATCTTAAATATTCTAGACCATTCAAAAGTAGTGATTTTCTAACTACCTAAAAAAAGAGAAAAAAAATTCTAAAAAATGGAAAATTTAGTTTGCAAGTACATTTTCATATGGGCTTCTTCATGCCTATTTATCAATTCAGAAATATTTTGTATATCATTCTAAACATGGAAACTGTCACAACCTCCATCTAATTTGGGGTTAGCCGTTGGCTATTTTGAATCATCAATCAGCAGTAAGCCAATTGAAGGGATGAAGGGCAAACCGGTCAGAGCATTTAAAGAGAAGGGAGACACTGGGGATGGGCCCAGCTGCACAGAAAGGGCTCTTAACAACTCAATGAAATCACCCTGCCAGTAGACCCCGCAAGACAGAAGTAAGAGAGCAAGATAGCTGTTCGACCGCTGAAAGTTAGTTAGGCGGTTAATAGAATAACGGGTCGGATCTTTATGCTTTAACAATGGTCAGCAAGATCTGAGAATCTGATTGGATACTTTCTTTCTTTATTTGCATCGCCTATATAAGGCAAACCATTGATGGATTCGATTTTTATCAAGGAAATAAACAATTTGGTTTCCACTCTTTTCTCTTGATCAAAGCTATAGTTAGCTGAGATCGGTTCTATCCTTCTTTTCTCAAATTTACATCTCTTAGACCTCAATTGAGGTTGAATCTCATTGTCAGGATCAACATCTGACAAATTGGTATCAGAGCATCGATCTACACTGGGTGAAGCTATTGCGTTCAAATGGCGGTAAGAACCAGGAGTAACACAACAACGGAAGACGAACCAGATACGAGTGCGATGGTTGAGAAGATCTCAAAACTGGAGTCCAAATCCGAGTTGTCACAGAGAGAACTGGGCAAGTCTCAGAAGGAGTTGACTGGTAGAGTGGGTCGAATCGAAGAAAAGCTAGAAGCAAATGATGTCAAACTGGGAAAAGTCATGAAGATGCTTGAATCTCTACTAGTTGCTAATCACCTGGAGACAGGTGAAAATAGCGCTGCAGCCACAGCCGGCCCAGACAATCCAGCAAGAACAAATCTTGATACAGATCAGAACGATCAAGATGATGAGGAGGTGCCCAGGCATGGTAAACAAAGTGAAATTGCAACTCAAAATCAGAAAATTTTCCTTCCTCGCATGGATTTTCCTTCTTTTAAGGGGGATAAACCTATAGAATGGGTAGAAGACTGTGAGCAATACTTTGAGTTGTATCAAGTGCCAGATGAGTATAAAACACGTATGGCCACCATGAATTTTGTTGATGATGCCAAAGACTGGTATAGATCCCTAAAAATAGCCAAGAGAACACCTCCCTGGCCAACCTTGGTAGAGGAAGTGTTGACCTTTTTGAGCCATCCACCTTGAAGATAGCAATAAAGCTTGCAAAGAAGATGGTAACAATAGAAGGCAGTAACAAGAGAGTTCACTATAATTCTAGACCTGTAGTTCACCAGGTTCAGAAAAATAGTGACATTGCTGTCAGAAAATGGGAGGGTAACCCGAGTCGGGTTTAGCCTCAGAAAGCAAATAACATAGCCCCATTAACCAATGAGCAAAAGTAGAAGTTGGGTCTATGTTTCAGGTGTAGTGAGAAATGGCATTTGGGTCACAAGTGTCACAACAAGACACTACATGCTATTGATGGTGAAGGGAATGAAGTGGAAATAGAAGAAGAGGAGGTTAATCCTAGGGAAATAGTAGAAACAGTAATACAAGAAGAGGAGAATGAATATGATGACAAGGAAGAGGAAGAACAAGCTATGATAACTCTATGTGCCCATACCAACCTACAGTCACAGATTGCAAAGACTTTCAAATTCAGAGGCTATATTGGTAATATACCAGTTTGTGCTCTCATAGACAGTGGTAGTACACATTCTTTTATCGATCCTGAACTAACACATACTCTCAAATTGAGAACTACCCAAACTGAACCTATGAGTGTACATATAGCTAATGGCACCCAAATGAACTCCACAAAGATCTGCAAAAATCTCAAGTTTTCGTTACAAAAGCAAGAATTTCACATGGATATGAGGGTGATGAAGGTACCTGGGTATGATATCATTCTAGGAATTGATTGGCTTGCAACTACTGGTGTTATGACAGTAGATTGGAAGAAGGGGGTAATGCAGTTTAACTACGAGGGCAAACCTGTAAAATTGCAAATTAAAGAAGAGAAGGCTGAGGTGAAATTATGTGAGCAAAATGTGGATATGGAGAAAGAAAAGAAGAAGGGAAATCAAGTGATCATATCACACCTTTTCTGTGTGAATGAACAAAAGAAGAAAGAGAGACAAGAATACCCTTTAGAAGTTAGGAAGGCACTAGATGAATTCAGTGGAATTTTTTTTTGAGGAACCAGCAGCTCTACCTCCCTCTAGAGAAATTGATCACAAAATTCCTTTAAAACCAGATGCTAAACCGGTGTCATTGAGACCATACAGGTTCTCTTATTTCCAGAGGATGGAAATTGAGAAAATCATTGAGGAATTGTTGAGAAACTCATTCATTCAACCTAGCTCGAGCCCATACTCTTCCCCTATTTTACTAGTAAAGAAAAAAGATGGCAGCTGGCGTTTATGTGTGGATTACAGAAAACTGAATGACAGTACAATTAATTCATTCAACCTAGCTCGAGCCCATACTCTTCCCCTATTTTACTAGTAAAGAAAAATGATGGCAGCTGGCGTTTATGTGTGGATTACAGAAAACTGAATGACAGTACAATTAAGAACAAATTTCCTATACCTATTATTGAGGATTTGTTGGATGAACTCAAAGGGGCAAGGTATTTCTCTAAATTGGATCTAAGGGCTGGTTACCACCAAATTAAAATGTGTGAAGAAGATAGATTCAAAACAGCATTTCAGACTCATGAGGGGCATTACGAGTTTACTGTGATGCTATTTGGGCTCACTAATGCACCAGCAACCTTCCAATGCTTGATGAATTCAATTTTCAAACCGTTTCTCAGAAAATTTGTGTTGGTTTTTTTTGATGATATCCTCATCTATAGTAAGGATATAGAAGCACATGTATCCCATCTCAAACGGGTATTAAGAGTACTGCAAGAGAATCAGTTGTTTGTGAAGAGATCAAAGTGTGAATTTTGTGTGGAGAAGATAGAATATTTGGGGCATGTAATTACTCATGAAGGAGTGTCTACTGACCCACAGAAAATCAAGGCCATGATTGAGTGGCCTGTGCCTAAAACAGTGAAGGGGCTAAGAGGGTTATTGGGATTGACAGGGTATTACAGAAAATTCATCAAGAATTACGGGTTAATCTCCAAGCCACTAACTGATCAGTTGAAGAAAGATTCCTTCCAATGGAATTCAGAAGCACAAGCAGCCTTTGAACAGTTAAAAGAGGCCATGACACATGCACCAGTGTTAGCTCTTCCTAATTTTACTAAGCAGTTTATCATTGAGATAGATGCAAGCAATGAAGGGATTGGAGCTGTATTGTTACAAGACAGAAAACCCATAGCTTTTCTGAGTCAGAAGCTAGGAATAAGAAATAGATCCCTCTCAACTTATGAGAAAGAATTGCTAGCATTGATCACGGCTGTGATGAAGTGGAGACACTACGTGATGGGAGGAAGGCTTGTGATTAGAACTGATCATATCAGTCTAAATTTTTGTTGGAGCAAAAGGTTAATACCACACTGCAACATAAAGGCCTTAGTAAGCTGCTAGGTCTGGATTATGTTATTGAGTACAAAAAGGGGAAAGAAAATGTGGTGGCTGATGCTCTATCCAGAAGAGAAGAAGGTGTGAGAAAAAGTGAGGAATTGAGTTCAAATGTATTGGCAATTAGTGAGTTAAAACCTCAATGGATGGAAGAAGTACAAAACAGCTATGAAGGGGATGAATGGATCAACAAATTAAAGAAAGAAATAGAGGAGATGTTTGCACAACAGCAAGAGGAAGGAGGAGGGATTCAAGTTCAACCACCTGCACAACCTCCTGCACCACCACCAATTAGAGAGGAGCAAACACTATCTCAACAGCAAGGAATTGTCAGAAAGAAAGGAAGGATCTGTGTGGGCAGAAACGGAGATTTGAGGAAGCAAATTTTGGAAGCATTACATTCATCTTCAGTGGGTGGCCACTCAGGTATAACAGCAACATATCAGAGGATAAAAAGGTCATTTTATTGGCCTAATCTCAAAGAGGATGTGCATCAGTATGTAAGGAAGTGTGAGAATTGTCAGATTAACAAAACTGAGCACATACACTCACCTGGTTTATTACAACCCTTGAGCATATATACCAGATGAAGCATGGTCAAGCATAGGTATGGATTTTATATCGGGGTTACCGAGGTCAGAAGGAAAGGAAGTAATCATGGTGGTTGTGGATAGATTTACCAAATATGCTCATTTTATTGCACTTGCACATCCATTCAAAGCAAGAGATGTGGCTCAAACCTTTCTTGATAATGTGTATAAGTTGCATGGGTTACCTCAGACCATTATTTCGGATAGGGATCCGATATTTACCAGCAAATTTTGGAAAGAGCTCATGGTCAATTTGAATGTTAAGCTCAACATGAGCACCGCTTATCATCCACAGTCTGACGGGCAAACTGAGAGAGTAAATCAGTGTTTGGGAAATTATTTGAGAAGTATGTGCTACAATCAACAAAAGAAGTGGAAGAGATGGCTACCTTTGGCTGAGTGGTGGTATAATTCCTCTTATCACTCGACTCTTAAAACCACTCCCTTTAAAGCTCTTTATGGGTATGATCCTCCCTAGCTTTCAATTTCTAGTAGCCCCAAAAGTCAGGTGGAAGCCGTAAATGAAATGTTGAGAGAGAGGCAAGATTTGATGTGGCAGTTAAGGGAAAACTTGAGAAAAGCCCAAGAAAGGATGAAAAGGTATTTTGATACTAAATGCACTGAACGAAATTTTGAGGAAGGGGATTGGGTATATTTGAAAATCCAACCTTACAGGCAAATGACTATAGGAGGAATGCGTAATCAGAAATTGAGTCCTAAATTTTTTGGTCCCTATGAAGTGCTGGAAAAGATAGGTAATGTGGCTTACCGTCTTAACTTGCCGGTTGAATCGAACCTTCATCCAGTTTTTCATGTGGCACAACTCAAGGCAAGGATAAGTGACACTCAGGCTGTCTCTCCCACTCTCCCAGTTTTTGGGTTACAACCAAGACTGCCTCCCCAACCTGTCGCTATTATAGCAAGGCGCATGGTGAAGAAAAAAAAATGCAGCAGAGACCCAAGCACTAGTTCAATGGGAGAATCAATCAGCAGATGAGGCGACATGGGAAGATTATAGCGTGATTAAAGAGAAGTATCCTGAATTTATTCTCGAGGACGAGAATGGTGTGAAGAGGGGGGGAAGTGTCGCAACCTCCATCTAATTTGGGGTTAGTCGTTGGCTATTTTGAATCATCAATCAGCAGTAAGCCAATTGAAGGGATGAAGGGCAAACCGGTTAGCAAACCGGTCAGAGCATTTAAAGAGAAGGGAGACACTGCGGATGGGCCCAGCTGCACAGAAAGGGCTCCCAACAACTCAATGAAATTACCCTGCCAGTAGACCCCGCAAGACAGAAGTAAGAGAGCAAGACAGCTGTTCAACCGCTGAAAGTTAGTTAGGCGGTTAATAGAATAACGGGTCGGATCTTTATGCTTTGACAATGGTCAGCAAGATCTGAGAACCTGATTGTATACTTTCTTTCTTTATTTGCATCGCCTATATAAGGCAAACCATTGTATGGATTCGATTTTTATCAAGGAAATAAACAATTTGGTTTCCACTCTTTTCTCTTGATCAAAGCTATAGTTAGCTGAGATCGGTTCTACCCCTTCTTTTCTCAAATTTACATCTCTTAGACCTCAATTGAGGTTGAATCTCATTGTCAGGGATCAAGATCTGACAGAAACCAATCCTTAGAATTTACAAGTAATCAGAAAATTATCTATTTCCTATTTCACTAGATGCATATATCTTTGAATATCTTCTTTCCTCTTGATTAGATACAAATCTGTTTCGGCTTGGTCCCCAAGTTGTCAGGATCCAAGTGTAATCTTAACACTCCCCTCACGAGGGTACGTAAATATCTACCATTTCGATCTTCTCCAGTATTTCTTCAAATGGTTTAGTTGCCACCGCCTTGGTTAAAATATCTGCCACCTGTTCTGTTGATCTAACAAAGGGTAGAGAAATAACATGAGAATCAAGTTTTTCTTTAATAAAGTGTCTGTCTACCTCTATATGTTTGGTTCTGTCGTGTTGCACTGAATTATGTGAAATTTCAATGGCAGTCTTATTGTCACAATACAACTTCATCTCCTTTTCAGTTTCTAGTTCTAATTCGGTGATCATTTTTCGTAGCCATAATAGTTCGCAAATTCTTCACCATGCCTCTAAGTTTGGCTTCAGCACTAGATAAGGCAACCACATTCTGCTTTTTACTTCTCCATGTTACCAAGTTTCTCCCAACAAAAGTAAAGTAACCCGATGTTGATTTCCTATCCATGATGTTTCCTGCCCAATCTACATCTGTGTATCCTTCAATCTTTGTATGTCCATTCTTTTCAAATTTGATTCCCTTGCCGGGTGTTTCCTTGAGATATCGTAAGATACGTGTGACAGCTCCCATGTGATCTTCACTTGGATTATGCATAAATTGACTCACTACTCCCACTGCATAAGCTATGTCAGGTCTAGTATGTGACAGATACATTAATTTTCCAACTAACCTCTAGTATTTTTCTTTGTTCGTAGGACATTGGTCAGGACAAATCTCAAACTTCACATTTTGTTCCATTGGGGTACTAACCGGTTTGCAATCCAACATTCCAGTTTCGGCCAAGAGATCAAGAACGTACTTTCTTTGAGAGAGAAATATACCCTTTTTTTATCGTGATACTTCAATTCCTAGAAAGTATTTTAGACCTCCCAAATTTTTCATTTCAAAACCTTTTGACAGCTTCATTTCAAGCTTTTCAATTTCAATTTCATCATCGCCTGTTATAATCATAGATACAGATCTGTTTCGGCTTGGTCCCCAAGTTGTCAGGATCCGAGTGTAATCTTAACATTACCAGTACAGAACCAGAAGCAGGCATCAATAAACACTGGTAGAAATAAGCACCTGTAATAAATTTTTCGCCATATAGAGAAGTGCAGGAATTGGATACAGCTTTGCTTCATCAAATGTCGTACTTAACTTGTTATCTTCGGAAACACCTTCAGTTTTCCATATTCTGGTAAGAACTGCTAGTGACATGGCACATTTCATTGTCTCTACCTAGAGAGAGAGCGAGAGAGAGAGAGGCATCAGTACATATATAGCAGTAATTCAAGTATGGTAACAAATATAATGCCTAGCACCAAGCCAAAGTGCCGTTCATGGTAAGAACTCTTAATCATTGAACTGAAATGAGATATGAAATACAAATTCGAAAGTTACATAAGTAAATTATAAATTTACCATAGAAGGCAAAATCGGCCGTTTCGCAGTGGAATCAGCCGTTCCGGAGCGGGATCGGATAGTGCCGATCCGATTTCAGGCCGATTTACGCAGATAGTGCAGATTTCGGCCAATTTCGGCAGTTCCAGCTCAATTTCGGAGCTGTTCCGGCCTGTTCCAGTCAAATTTCAGCCAGAACGCGAATTAATAAAGAAACATAATTTTTTTTTTGAGCTAGCGTGGATCGAACCCTTACCCTTTGGCTAGGGAGCAAACCTATTTACCACCACACCATCAACTTTTGTTGTTATATAAGACAACTCATTTATATATATTCAATTATAATTCACTAATTTGTAGCAATCCATTCGCTCATAGATTGATAACTGTTTTCTTTTATATATATATCAATTATAATTCACTAATTTGATTGTAATAATTTTTCTAAATTTTTTTATCAATTTTTTCCTATTTTTTTAGTATAAAACAAGCTTCTGGCAAAAAAGTCCGATTTTCCGATCCGATTCGGCCGATCCTGACCGATTTTTCATATCTGGATCGGGATCGGCCCATCCGATCCAGATTCCGATTCCGATTTTTCCTTCTATGAAATTTACTTACCAAGAAATTTGAGGTGGTGACCATAGAAGGCAAAATCGGCCGTTCCGGAGCGGAATTGGCCGTTCCGGAGCGGGATCGGACGGTGCCGATCCGATTCTAGGCCGATTTACGCAGACAGTGCATATTTCGGACAATTTTGGCCGTTTCGGCCATATTCGGCCAGTTCCAGTCAAATTTCAGCCCGTTCCGGTCCGTTCCAGTCAAATTTCGGCCGATTTGCGAATATAAAGAAGCAGAAATTTTTTTTTGCAGCCGTGGGGATTCGAACTCTAGCCCTTTAGGGTGGAGTCTATGCAAGTTACCACCACACCATCCAAGTTTTTTTGACTTATACTACAACTCATTTATATATATATATATCAATTATATCATGGATTGATATTGTTGGGTTATGGGAGAATTAACAGCAGTAAAAGAACACAAGGTTTGTTGCTAATTGATAGAGGAATAGATCATAACAGTAAAAAAAAAATAAACTGTGCTGCTGTGCCAGTATTTTTCAGAGACAGAGAGATTTTTCAGAATAGAAACAACATCTATTTCACACACATCCTGAAAATACATAGTTCTACAGAATTTATAAAGTACAACAATTATCTAAAAATAACTACCCACTAATAACTACCCACTACAGAACATGTACTAAAAGTAATAACTATACTAAAATAACTTGCAGCACTCATAGCAGTTTTACACGAATAATTCGTGATTCGCATTTTATTCGCGAATAAAACGTATTATACATTTTTTAGCGTTTTATTCAGTGTTCAGTTCGGAAACGTAAAAAAAATCGAATTAAATATGAATTATCGCAAATTATGTTATTATGGTATGGTAGCATGTACCAACATGATACAATATGACATGATGCGCCATTTCAATTTAATTTTTATTGTCACATCTCCTGGTGGTGTCTCAGACATGAATATAGCACAGTTTTATATGGGTTATGTCACTATACAATTAATAAATTATATCCTTGTATAATATTAATGTAGAGGAAATTATCCCACTATATATTTTTTTTCTTCTTAAAATAGTAGATGGATTCATCAGTTCCGTTACTAAATCATGAATATTTTAAGAGGAGAGATCCGATTACAACTTTTGAGTTACCACAAAGTTAACCCAACCATTTTTTACATTTTCAAAGTCCAAATCGTCGATCCAAACCGTTCAACATAATCTCCACAATAAAATGTGCTTGCAGATCAAATTTTACATTTTTTTGAATTTTTTTTACTATTTATCAAGTATTTTACAAAAACTAGTCAAATTCAGACCATTGAATTTTGTATCTATCTTAATAAATAATAAATAAATTCAAAAAAATGTAAAATTTGATCTGCAAGCACATTTTATTGTGGAGATCATGTTGAACGGTTTCGATCGACGATTTGAACTTTGAAAATGTAGAAAATGGTTGTGGTAACTTTATGGTAACTCAAAATTGTGGTAATCGGATCCCTCCTCATATTTCAAATAACACTATAAACATATGAGGGTAATTTGGTAATTTCGCCCTAAAAGTTTATCATTAAATAGTAAATTAATTGTTGGTAGTCATTATCACAAGACACAAGCCGTACACATTTTACCTTTTTCATTTATTGGAAAACATAGACATTGACCCGTTTCAATCTTGATAGAAGATTGAAAGCTACATAACATAGTATGACCCGTTTCATGGGGTAGATTTTGAACCAGATTTGTATCAAAATCATCAAATAGAAAATGACCTGATTAATTACCACATTTATTCTTTTTTTTTAAAAGGGGGAATTTCATATATCCCCTCAAAAACGTCAATATTACGTATTTCCCCTCTAAACTTTGAAATTACATATTTCCCCTTCTAAACTTTTCAAACTCACAAATTTACTCATTTAATCAATAAAATATATTTAATATATTTAAAAATACTTAAATAATATTATTTCGGATTCTAAATTTTTTCAGACCATTATACCCCTTCCTCTTTCCAATCTCGTTCTTTCTCTTCAATTCATGAGCGTCTCACACCGTCCCCACCTATGGATTGAAGCAGCTGCGTGACATCTTTCGCCGATTCGACATGGATGGTGCAGCAGCCTGACGTAGCTGGAGCTCGCTGCATTGCTTCCATCCATAGGTGGGGACGGTGTGAGACGCACATGAATTGAAGAGAAAGAACGAGATTGGAAGGAGGAAGGGGTATAATGGTTTGAAAAAAAATTTAGAATCCGAAATAATATTATTTAAGTATTTTTAAATATATTAAATATATTTATTGATTAAATGGGTAAATTTGTGAGTTTGGAAAGTTTAGAAGGGGAAATATGTAATTTCAAATTTTAGAGGGGGAAATACGTAATATTGAAGTTTTTGAGGGGGATACATGAAATTGCCCCTTTTCAAAATCATCAAATAGCGCAGAGGGCCATAATGACAAGATTCGTGAATTATACCCGAATAATTCGTTTTTTTTGTGATGCCGAACCGAACGCCAAATTATTCGGTTGACCGAACTTTGACCGAATTATACCCAAATAATTTGTGAATTTTACGAACTTTTCCCGAATTTTTCCCAGAACATTTTTTTTTTGGTTTTTTTTTTTTGGTTACTTGTAGGACTGAAATCTCTGATCTGGATTATTCTGAATCATTTCCGAATTATACTCGAATTATTTCCGAATCACGAATTTTTGACCTCGCCGAACCTTTCCCGAACATTTAAGTTGTCACTATGCAAAGGGCCAGTATTATTTGTACTTTGAGATTTGTGCAAAGTTAAAAGAACAGTCCGGATCTAATTACTTCACGGAACAATACCTCTGTAGTACTCAGAGAACAATACCTCTGTAGTCCATGATAAGGTTCAAAATAGCACGCTATAGTGTTTTTTCAGCCGTTCCGCTATGACGCGATAAACACTATTTAAACCTTTGGTTTTTATGTTAGTGAAGTAAAGGAGAAGCCATTGCTGTTGCTGGCCACGCTTAATTAGTTTCTCATTCTTCTCTTAAAAAAGAAAAAATAAATTAAAACAGGCTCGGCCTGTTTTCCCTTTTCAAAAGCTGGGCCCTTTGGAAAGATCCAAACTGTTCAAGCTCAAAGATCCATTGTAAGTCCATTTCAAATCCTTCTCACAAAACTCACCAATCACACACCTCTTGTCGATTTTGCTCCATATCATTCCAAATTTACTAGTAAGTCAAAATTCGAATGAGATATGTTTTATAGGCTCAAATGTCCCATTGCTTCATGCTCCAATCGTACTCCAATATCATTATCTTCGATTTCAAGGTTCAAACAAAAGATCTGAACTGCTCAACATGATATCCACGTTAAAATGTGACAGAGCCGGCCCTGGTGCAGAGCACCCAGGGCAACCGCCCCGGGCCCCAAGATCCAAGGGGCCAAAAAAATTAGTTTGTATATATATTAAAAAAATATTAATCTGTATATATTAAAAATAAATAAAATATTTGGGTCCAAATTTTGTATATATAAAGTGTCCAAATTTTTCTATAAATATGTATGATCTATTGGCATATCAATAATAAATGCGACCGGCTAATAGGCTTCCATAAGTACTTCAACACCATATGCTTATAAGTCGTTTTTGTGTTTTAAAAGTCCAAATAGTCGATCCAAACCATTCAACATGATATCCATATTAAAACGTGCTTGGAGACCAAATTTTACATTTTTTTGAATTTTTTTACTATTTTTTAAGGTAGGTAGAAAATCATTGTTTTTTATGGTCCAGAATATTATGAATCAATGAATTTTTTACCTATCTTAAAAAATAGTAAAAAAAAAATTCCCAAAAATGTAAAATTTGGTCTCCAAGCGTGTTTTAATATGGATATCATATTGAACGGTTCGGGTCAACTATTTGAATTTTAAAAATGTAAAAATAATTTATAAGCATATGGTGTTGAAGTACTTATGCAAACGAATTAGCCAATCTCATAAAAAATTGTATATATAAAGGGCCTAAATTTTTCTCTTGCCCCAGGCCCCAAAATCTTCAGAGACACTGAACTCTTCTTGATAGCATATTAGAAAGGAATTCATATTAGGTCCGATGCCCATCGGACCTACTTTAATTCGATGGGTGTGATGACCATCCTATCAGCATCAAGATTTGTGCACTCCTCATCAAAATCCGTGCGAGTCTGTATCAATTTCTGTGCGCACAAATTTAATGGTAATCGTACGGTGATTGAGTTAATTGAACCTAAAAGTAGGTTCGATGCCCATCGGACCTGCTCCTATCTCATTAGAAAGCTACAAACATAGTATGACTCCTTTTGTGCACTACAGCAAATTGGGGCTTCAGAGATCGGAGAAATCGGTCGCAGTTGCAGTAGTCATCGTCGCTCTTGATGGAGGGATGACGTTACCGGTCGCTGAATGACGTCATTCCGGTCACGGTTGACTTTTCAGCAATGTTACTCAGATACTCTAATATAGGCTTCGTATCCGTATCTGACACGTATTGGACACTGATACGCGCCTGATACGTATCCGATACGCTAGCTGGCGTATCGACTTACGTGGCGAATCCTTAATCACTTGATACGGTCTCTGATACGGATTGACTCGCTGGGATACGCCTTTGATACGTCTAAATATGTCTGGGATATGGATGGTCAACTGTGCACCACACATACAACCCATACAGTGCATGGTCCACCATGCATCGCGCCAAAACCAAATTATTTTGACGTTGAGGAGAATCGAACCCAGGAACTGTGGCATCGTACTCATACCGCATTACCACTACGCCACTTCGCGTTTGTTGTTAAAAGACCATATCCATTGTATATAATGTATAATTAGCTATAGTTTTGTATTTTAATATTTAATTTATATAATACGATTGAATAATATAATTAAATAATAAAATATATATATAATAGACGTATCGTATCCTTGATTTTTGACAATTGCCGTATCGCCGTATCCGTATCGTATCCGATACGATACCCGTACCTGTATCCATGCAACATAGCTCAGAGTCCCATTTATTTTGGTTTTTGCTGATGTCATTAGATTAATTCAACCCAGATTGTACGTAGCAGGTTTAAATGCTTTTATCATCAGATTAATTCAACCTGAATCTGAGGGAATAAATAAATCTGGTTTAAATGCTCTTCATTAATTAGTCTTTATTAAATGCTCTTCATCAATTACCTTTGACTACCAGTCAACGACAATAAAATCATGAATTTATATATATATATATATATATATATATAAACGAGATGGACTTAGCTACTTCATGAAGTAAAACGACTTTGTACTTCACGCCATATCTTCATTTTCAAAGTTCAAATAGTCGATTCGAACCTTCCAACATATTCTTCATATTGAAATGTACTTGGAGACCAAATTTTACATTTTTTGGAATTTTTTTACTATTTATTAAGCCACTTTGAAAATCTGAAAATCCTTATGAATAGTAAAAAACAGTAAAAATTTCTGGACCGCCGGATCAGTGATTTTCAAAGTGGCTTAATAAATAGTAAAAAAATTCCAAAAAATGTAAAATTTGGTCTCCAAGCACATATCAATATGGAGAACAACTTGAGCGGTTCGGATCGGTCGTTTGGATTTTCAAAATAGAAATAATGAGGCATGGAGCACCAAGTCGTTTTACTCCATGAAGTAGCTAAGCCCAGCACTATATAAACTCAACCAATCTATATTTCTCTCTTTTCAATCCCATTTGAAGACTATCACTTCTTCATCATTTATTGAAGGTACTCTTTTGCCCCTATTATTTAGGATTGAGGTAAAGATATTGACAGAGCTGGTTTTAATTCATACAATGCTTCCGTGATATACGTTTTCATTTTGTCTCTATTAGTAATGCACTGCGTGAAACCAATCTAGCTCTGTCAATACCTTTACATAGAAATCTGGTTGCGCATGTTCTATTTTGTACAATGAAGTAGAAAAATTGATAATTCAACAAGCTATTTCCTTAATGAAATTGAAAATTCAAACAAATTTAGGAAATTCTGTTAAAAGTAATTGGTCACCTATTACCTAGTGCTTCTACCTTTGAATAAAGAGCAATAGATTTCTCTTTTAATCTACATACACACTCACATGCTCAGCACTATCTATCCAGTACTAAAAAACCATTCAACCCCAGTATGATAATTAGTAGAGGGGGATAAAAATTTTGGATGAGACATCAGACATAATATTATAATTATTTAAATATTAAGTATATTTTTATAATTTTTTTAAGAAAAACATAGAAATAGAAGTATATTTTGAGGAAAATTTTCAGGCGTCAGTAAAATTTTATACTTTTTTAGAATTTTTTTTACAAAACATAATATTTTTTGAATAAAAGGCATAAATCCTATTACATTAAAAAACATGTAGTTCTCAAAAGACATCGAAATGATGTTTTTAAACTCATACAAAACAATGCAAGTATTCAGGATTTCTGTCAGAGTAGGACACTAATCGTTTCAATCTTTGTTTCCTACTTGAATTAAGTCCCTTAATTAATATTCCAATTGAGCAGTTTCATGAGAAACCATGATTTGCCCCTCTAAAATCTCTAAATCCATACAGTATTTATGATTATTCTCCTTAATTTTTCCTGATATATGATGAAGCATACCTTCAAAATTGGATCTATCCATAGTTTGTATTTTACTAACTAGTTATTTTTGATGATCCTTATCTTTGCCTAATTGAATATCATACACATAAAAAAGGGCAACTACTTCCATTGAAAGGAAAATTGGTAAGTAAAGGTATACCTTTGCTGCTAAAGCCTCCTGCATCCATCTGAGATACCCTTTCTTGTGCCTTAGTCTAAAATAGACCTAGCTCCTCCTTGCACAACCAATCTAACACTCCTTCTTGGAGGTTACCAAGGGCAATAGTCCTTCCAGACTGAGATGACTGTCCCCTTACTTTTTGGGTTGAACCAGAGGTACCCCCAGCAGTACCTGAGTTTGTTTTACCAGTACCAGAAATACCAGACCCTCCAGTACCAGAATTACCAGTACCAGTGGGGCCTAGGGGTCTTTTGTTGGATTCATCCTTGTCAGACGGTTGGACCTGCAGGGCTTCTTCCTCAACTTGGAATGCGACATCAAATCACCCGCCCGCATCAGTAAATGTCATCCAGTGAGTAGGAGTGATAAAAAAACATAATATTAGAAGTATATTTTTGAACTTGCCCATCTCTGACTCCACTTGACTCCGCCCCCGTAAATATAGTAGTCACTTATTAGATTTCGAAAGGAAAAATAAAAAACCTATCCGAATTTGCTAAGGACCTCCCTACTGCTATTAATACACAATGACCCCTTTACCCCCAACCCTGAACATAGGCGGAAGAATATCCCTACTGTACTTAAGCACATCAGGTTAGTCAAAGCCAAACCAAAATATTTTAGGGCATATTTAGAATATAGGGAGCCATCTTTAAGATTTGTGCAAACTTAAATTAAACAGTTCGAATCTAACCTGATCATGTCAGATACCTTACTTGATTCGAACTCGACCATAGGCTTGAGGGGTCAATTAGTGGTAAACATGGTTTAGTTATTTTTTACTTCAAATTCAGAATTGCTCTTTTTAGTCTAGTTGTTGAATTAAAGTTTTGAAATACTTGAGACATAAGGCTCTTGCAATTGAGTTCAACACGAATTGCTTAGTTTTTGACAATAGGCACAAAATAATAATGAAGTTGCATTCTTTTACTATCACTCATCCACTTAACTTACTCAGGCACATTAAAATATTTTTGTTTCTTTGACATATCTCTGTGAAATTCAACAATAAATTTTGCTCCTGCATTGGCAGTTCCATTTGGCTATTTGATTTACTAACTTAATTCAATTACAGGTTTAATTGGTATTTTCTGGTTAATTAAATCATGGACAGAGATTTATCTGAGCTAGTTTTAACAAGTGAGAAAGATAGGGTAAATACCGGCATTGTGCAAAACAATGATTCCGGTACCATCTTGGGTGCAACCTTGAGTTATTTGAGCAATATGCTCATGGAGGAAAACAAAGATGAGGAGGATATTGTTGTTAACGAGGGGACAGCTCTCCAGGACATGGAGAAATTTTTTGCTGATATAATCGGTCAAAAGTACCCGCCTTCCGAAAATAGTTCCTTGATTCGGTACCACACACAACCGGAAAACTACCCAATTTGTACCAATGAACCATTGCGAGAAAAAATTAATTCCATTTTAACAAGCATGCCGGCTTTGGAGTACAATAAAGGAATCGAGGAAGGAATGAAGTTTCTCCCGAGCATCGAAAATTTAATGATTGATTTCCGAGAGAAAAAACTAGCACTTTCTTCTCCACACAGTTCAAGTGAAGAAGAGAATGAAGATCAGGGATGTGTGATTAAGGGGTCTAATGGTAAACAGAAATTGGATAATAATGAGAATTTGGAGCTTTTAGAGGGACGAAACAGTAAAATTCCCCTGGCGTATTCTGACGAACCTGTCAGAGATGCAAAACTGGATGAAGTGATCCTTTACTATGACGACTATTTCGAAAAGGTTGCTTCTGTTCGCGAAGGAAGCACATCCGGTGAGAAGGAAGTACGAGAGCAATATACCGATTTTAAAGATCTTCTCATAAGTTGTTCTCATTCAATAGCCGCTAATGACTACCAAGTGGCCAAAAATATAATAAAAGAGATAAGGAAGCAAGCTTCTCCCAATGGAGATTGGAACCAAAGACTTGCTCTTGTGCTTGCCAATGCTCTTGAGGCCCGATTAACCGGGACCGGTATCGAGGTGTATAATCGATGCATTGCGAAAAGGATTTCAACTTCTGACATTGTAAAGGTGCAGTATCTATTTATGACAGTAACTCCTTTCTTGAGATGTACATATGCTGTTGCTAAAATTACTATCCTCAAATCAGTGAAGAACGCATGCACGTTGCATATAATTGATTTCGGCATTGATTTCGGTTTTCAATGGCCGTGTCTAATCCAGGAATTGTCCGAACAGAAGGGTTCAGCCGTAAAACTAAAAATTACCGGGATAGATTTCCCTCTTTCTGGATTCCGCCCAAGCGAACGGGTCGATGAAACGGGTAGGAGATTGAAGGAGTATGCTAAAAGTTTTGGTGTTCCATTTGAGTACCATGGTATAGCATCAAAATGGGAGGATATTAATATCGAAGATCTTAAAATTGAGAACGATGAATTGCTAATAGTTAATAGTATGTATCGGTTTAGGCAACTAGGGGATGAAACAGTTGCCTTGGATTGCTCAAGGAATCGAGTTCTTAACCTTATACGGCAACTTAAACCACATCTTTTCCTCCACGGAATTGTAAACGGGACATATAGTCCCTTCTTTGTCACACGTTTTAAGCAGGTTATGTCACATTATGCCTCAATGTTTGATATACTAGACACATTTATTCATCGGGACAATACGGTGAGGTATCTCATTGTCACATCCTGAAAATTAAAGCATAAAATCATAAAGGGCTAAGTATAAATTATAAATTTTACAATAAGCTAAGTACAAAATCACATAAGATGATTTATCTATTAAAGCACTAAAAAATTCTAATTGGATCGTACCTTAGTGGATGGGCCTTAGCTGGACTCAATTAAGACAATAAAATAATAAGGTCAAACCTTACCTTTAGAAAATTTTGTTAGAAATTGTTTCTTTATTCGGGGTAAAACCACTTTTTCTCTTTTTAAAAAGAAGATGGAAGATATAAAATTGATTTCCATCATGGGTGGTGGTACTCTCTCTCTTAGAACCAGTATTTTCTTTGGAAGTAACGAAAAGAGGGGGAGAAGGGAAAATTGAAGGGAAGAAAGTAAGAGAAGAGGAGAAGAAGAAAGGGGACGATGAAAACTCACAATAAAGGATAGAGTTCGACACTGTCACGGTAAATCGATCACGGGTCAGGTGCGGATGTTGAATTTATTTAGTCTTTCCTTTAACCTGATTGTGTGTTTATTTTTCTTAAATTATGTCCAATTGCTATTTGTTCTTGAGATTCTTTTCTTTATTGCTTTTATTGCTAAATTGAATTCCTCATTAGAATTACGAAATTTTGAATTTCTTGATAGAGGACATGAATTGAACCCTATTTATAATTGGTTTGTATGGCACCCATGATTGACCAGAAAGAAATAAGAAACTGAAAGTTGATATTTGAGTTGCGTTACTTGCATGTTAGTATAATGATAAACAGAACCTATGTGTGAGTCGCCAAGTTAAGGCTGCGTAATATAGACAACTTATATGGTCTGGACTTTGAACAAAACTTGAGTTATGGAACATGCATGTAGGATTTGAGATATACCATAGTATTGAAATTGCATGACATGCATGAATATTTCACTGAAGTTGAACCTCAACTTTTGCATGATATGACTTGCATGTATGTTGCATGATTTGAACCATGATATATCTATAGAAGAGCTCTGTTATTTTCATAGGCCTTGTATTAATAGAACATTTGGATTTGCGTGTATATATATAATGCCTGTTATGTACTTTGGTTAGAACTGAAGCACGAAATTAAGTCATCTACTTCGCTGAAAATATGTTAGCTTTGCATTAAATGAACCTTGGATAGAATTGTGAATATGCCTTGCATTCATAGAACACATTTAATTGCTATTATATGGAATGTCTTGTATGTACTTTGGTGGGAATTGAAGCATGAAATTCGATGGTCATGTAGGCGCCATATTCGGGTAGCGCATAGCAAGAGCTGTGTAGGCGCCATATTCGGGTAGCGCATAGCAAGAGCTGTGTAGGCGCCATATTCGGGTAGCGCATAGCAAGAGCTGTGTAGGCGCCATATTCGGGTAGCGCATGACCGGATTTATGCTTGGTGCAAGAGCTTGTAACGCATGACATATGAAGGAAAATATCGGAGAATTTATACTTGAAAAAAATGGTGCATATTGAGAATTGATATATTTTAATAACTGTGCATTCATTTCTTCACATGTGCATTTCATCTGAAATTTGGTTTTACCTCATAATAGGCCCAACAGATTATTGAACTTTAGTACTAGCAAATGGGTAATTGCTTGATACTACTCAGTGTGAGTTTAGTTCTATTGTATGTTTTGATTTGAGAAATTATGGCTGGAACTTAAAACCGCACTGGGAGATTTTATTTTCTCTCATCATTCCATTTTGTGGGTTCCAGGATTTAGGAGCGACGTGGAGCAGCATCGAGACTAGACGATAGGAGCGTTGGCTGTCATATTGTACAGATTTTGGTATAGTTTCTACATATATGTATATTTTAGTTGGACAGTCATTTTGTCACAGCTCTTATACTTGAATACTTCTCGCTTAGTTTGCCTTTTTGTCATATTTGCATGAGAAGTTTCTTTTGTAAATATTCAAGAGACTGTAAAACTTAAATATATGTGTGTAGTTTTCAACATGTGTGTATGATGCCTATGTTGAATGACTATATTGTATCTTGGCAGCGTTAAGCAGTGGTATTGCCATAACCTTAAGTATTATTGCGCCTTGTAACGCTTAGTCGGGTGTGCTGTTGTTAGCCGCTTGACATGAGTGTTATGGCAAGTTGTCTACTATCAAAATGGTGACACTCATAGAGAGAGAAATAATGGCCCGACCAGTGATCAATCTGATAGCATGCGAGGGGTATGCTTGGGTAGAGAGACCAGAGACCTATAAACAGTGGCACCTAAGAAATTTGCGGGCTGGATTTGAGCAGGTACCAATGGACCCACATATAGTAGAGGTATCCAAGAAAAAATTCAAGGAAATTCATGACAAGAGATACTTTGTCGAAGAAGATAGTAATTGGTTGCTTCAAGGGTGGAGAGGAAAGACATTACATGCTATTTCCACTTGGAGGCCAAAAGAAGCAGAGTAAAGTTGTTATGATGTTCATTTTCATATATAACTTGTAAAATTTTAGGTTTGTATGTACTGCACCATATATGTTATTTTATGATTTTGTTGTGATCCTATAGATATCTGGTGTTTTGTTAACCTTTCTTCTTTGTTATTAAGCAATGACTTTATACCATTTTGGAATTGTTGTGGAGTTAAAAAATAATAAGATTCCATTTGTAGACCACCACAGAACTACCTGTTTTTGATCAAATATATAGTACTATAAAAGAATTCTTTGTTTTCATTCAATAAATCTTTTCAAAATTACATTCTATGAGATGTGAGTGCACTCTTCTGTTTTTAACCTTCCAGCACTAGAAGTTGTAATTATCAATTTTTTTTTCTATTTTAGTTCATTTGAGTTTTGAATATTTTATGTCAATATATGCATCAAAGAGGGATGGTGTATTGCTTGGCCTTTTGAACATTGGAGAAGCACAAATAGAGAAATGTAAAAGAAGGTTAATAGTTGATATTTATGAGTAGGGTTAAAATGTCAAAGAAGGTTAATAGTTGATATTTATGAGTAGGGTTAAAATGTCAATGAAGGTTAATAGTTGATATATTTGTTTTTATGTTAGTGAAAGCAAAGGAGAAGAAGTCATTGCTGTTGTTGGCCTCGCTTAATTAGTTTCTCATTCTTCTCTTAAAAAAGAAAAAAATAAATTAAAACAGGCTCGGCCTGTTTTCCCTTTTCAAAAGTTGGGCCCTTTGGAAAGATCCAAACTGTTCAAGCTGAAAGATCCATTGTTAGTCCATTTCAAATCCTTCTCACAAAACTCACCAATCACATACCTCTTGTCGATTTTGCTCCATGTCATTCCAAATTTACTACTAAGTTTAAAGGACAATATCTTTGATTCGACATTCAAATGAGATATGTTTTATGAGGGGTTCCAATACCTCATTTTCTTCATATCTCATCATACTTTATATTTTATATCTTCGTTTTCAAAGTCCAAACTGTTGATCCAAACCGCTCAACATGATATCCATACTAAAATATACTTCGGGATAAAATTTTATAATTTTTTAAATATTTTTACTATTTTTTAAGATAGATACAAAATCACTGTTTTTGGACCGTTAAAAAAATAGTGATTTTCTACCCATCTTAAAAAATAGTAAAAAAATTCCAAAAATTATAAAATTTCATCCCCAACTATATTTTAGTATGAATATCATGTTGAACGGTTCGGATTGACAATTTAGACTTTGAAAATGAAGATATAAAATATGAGGTATAATGAGGTATGAAAGGCATGAGGCATTGGAACCCTCCTCATATTTTATAGATATTAAAATTTGAAATACTAAAATATCTTTTTAAAATAAAAGTAAAAATGGATAGTAATGATAATTTTGGTACAAATTACTTATGTTGAAGATTGAATTATTTTTTTTTGTCAAGAACTAGCCTTTGGTCTAGTGACAAAGGTACATAGTTTTCTACCATTAATTCGAAACCTGGATAGGGGAAATTCTTTGTTGTAATAACAAAAATATTAAATAGTTGGGTGGCTTGATTTCCAACCTTTACTAAAAAAAAATATTTTTTTGATCAATTTTGATTTTTTAAATGAATATTGAATAATGATAATTTTTTGTTTTTAATGTTTGATAACTCTATGCCTATTTTCTAAACACATATGTTCATATTCACTTATGCATCATCTATTTTTAAAGTTCAAACAATAAATTTGAATTGTTCAACATAAGATTCTAGACCATTCATAAATAGTAGTAATTTTCTATCTATCTAAAAATATATTAAAAAATAATAAAAAAATAAAAAAATTTAGTCTGCAAGTATATTTTTATATTATAATCATGTCAAAAGTTCAGATCGACTATTTAAACTTTAAAAATGAAAATATTGAGCTGTAGTACAGACCAATCTGTGTTATGTCACTACAACCTTGAGCAATCAGTGCTTCTACACCAAATTCTATTTCCATTTCTTGGCTAATGTGTAGAAGCACTGATTGCTCAAGGTTGTAATTGGAGCACTTATTGCTCAATTAATGATGTGACCCATGATTGGGACCCCATTTATTAATTCAACTAACAGCCTCTGTAACGATTTAAAAAGAAAAAAGAAAAAGGGTATTTTGGTGATTTCGCCCTAAATATTAATCATATAATAGTAATTAACTGTTGTTGGTCATTATCACAAGTTTATATAGTTCAATGGAGAGAAAAAAAAGGTAATCATTAAAATTAAAAGTTTAAAATTTACTTGTCACAAATAAAAAATTTCAAACCTCTCATACATTATTTTTGTTTGCATCCTTATGACGCTAATTTACTAGTTTTTAATTACTAATAAAAAAATTGGGCAATGAATCATGTGTCACATCAATTCATAACTTATTTACCTTTTCATTTATTGGAAAACAGAGACACTGAACTCTTCTTGATAGCATATAGAAAGCTAAAAACATAGTATGACTCCTTCTGTGCACTCCAGCAAATTGGGGCTTCAGAGACAGGAGAAATCGGTCGCTGAAACATCAGTTGCAGTAGTCATCGTCGCTCTTGATGGAAGGATGACGTTATCAGTCGCTAAATGACGTCATTCTGGTCACGGTTGACTTTTCAGCTATGTTACTCGGATACTCTAATATAGGCTCCGTATCCGTATCTGACACGTATCGGACACGGATACGCGTCCGATACGTATACGATACGCTAGCTGGCGTATCGGCTTACGTGGCGAATCCTTAATCACTTGATACGGATTGACCCGCTGGGATACGCCTCTGACACGTTTAGATACTTCTGAATATGGATGGTCCACTGTGCATTGCACATACAACCCATACAGCGCATGGTCCACCATGCATCACGCCAAAATCAAATTATTTTGACGCCAAGGAGAATCGAACCCAGGAACTGTGTGGCATCGTACTCATACCACATTACCACTACGCCACTTCGCGTTTGTTGTTAAAAGACCGTATCTATTGTATATAATGTATAATTAGCTATAGTTTTGTATTTTAATATTTAATTTATATAATACAAATGAATAATATAATTAAATAATAAAATATATATATAATAGACGTATCGTATCCTTGATTTTTGACAATTACCGTATCGTATCCGATACGATACCCGTACCTGTACTCAGAGTCCCATTTATTTTGGTTTTTGCTGATGTCATTAAAGGATCTACAACTTGTTAAGATGACATCAGCATGGTAGTTTTCAGCTGGTTAAACATGATGACGTCAGCGTGGTAGTTTACACTGATAAATCATGTGTCATATCAATTATTCATAAAAATTGGAAAACACAGACACTGACCTCTTCTTGATAGCAGATTGAAAGCTACATACATAGTAATATAGTATGACCTCTTCCTCACTCAAACATATTTGGGGCAAAATAATCAAAATAGAAAATGACCTCAAAATATGAGGATTCGCACTTATGACGGTTCCTCTACAACAGGATAGCAAGTATTGGAAAAATCTGATTATATCTATACCGTTAGATTTATATCCGACGTCACAGGGATTAGTTGAACCGCTGGGCTACTCAACTTAGAAGATTGTAGCAGGTTAAATGTTTTTATCATCGGAATAAATAAATCTGGTTGGCTCAACAGTCACTGTCCCTACCCTAATCAGAGTAGGTCCGATGGGCATCGGACCTACCTTGGTTCGATGGGTGTGATGACCATTCGATCTGTATCAAGATTCGTGTGCTCTTATCAACATCCGTGCAAATATGTATCAATTTCCATGCGCATAGATCTTGATGCTGATCGTACGGTCCTAAAGGTAATTGAACCTAAATGTAGGTCCGATGCCCATGGGACCTACTCCTATCTCCTACTTTCTTTTCATTTCCGATTTTCTTTCTCTCTGTCTAAGAGAACGATTGGGCTCAGCTCATCTCTATCTCCAGCATTTAATGTCGCTCCACAAATTGTATTGAGGGGGAAGGAAGGGGAGGGGTGGGGAAGGAAGGAAAAGGTTTAAGTGGAATTACTTGCTACACAACTATTTAGAGAGAAGGAAGATTGTAGAGTAAGGCAAGCCGGAAGCGAGGCGGGAGACGCCACGACACGAAATCGGAAGCACTAATTGGGTAATGGGTCCTATATCTTGATTATCTTTCTCTGATGGCTGCGTGGGCTGAGCCTTGTGGCTATTTTGCTTGTGTTGTTAGCCTTTTTGTAGTAGTGACCATGGTTTGGAAAATCGGCCGATTCCGAGTCAACTCGGTATCGGCCGTGTCCGATCCGATTTTCACCAGAGTTTCCCGCCCGTGCGAGTTTTTCAGCAAAACTCGGATGAACAGTGCTTGACTCAGCCGAGTTAGCCGATTTTTAGGCCGAGTCAAGCCGATTCAACCGAGTTTTGGTCGAGTCAGCCGAGTTGTCTCGGTTGGACGAGTTATATGCAGAAAATTGATAAAATCAGGGTTAAATCAAAACAATTGGCCGAATTTTCACTCATTGCCTTGTCTCTGGAGCAAAGTTTTTGTTTTTGTAACTCAAATCGGACCAATTTTGTATTTTTGGCAAGAAAGTGGAAAGAATTTGGGGAGTCGCTATTCAGAAATGGGGCAGTCGCGTTTCACAAAGGAGGAGGAGGTTAAATGATTATAAAATTTTGTGTAGTCTTGGTGTGCATATGGTGTACAGTTTTGTTTTGAAAATATAACATGGTTTACTGTGGATGTCCATACCGGTTATTAAATAGAAGAGGTCAGCTGTTCTGAAATGTGGACTCGGTTTTTAACATGATTTTATTAAAAAGGAGTGTGCGGTCTAAACAAGAACCAGTTATTAAATAGTAAATAGGGACAGTAATTAATAATAACATAGTTTTATTATTATTTTTATTTGACTAAAGTATTTTTTTATTAAACATTTGACTAAAGTAAATGGTGAATAGTGGTTTGTTTTATTTATTTTTTATTTTGACTTAACTAAAATAAAATATTAATTGTTTATAAAATAAAATATTTTCTATAAAGAAAAATTAAAGCATACAAAATAAAATATGAAAATGTAAAAATTAAAATTAAACATTTTATTTGTCAATGTGAATCTATTCAGCCTTTTATTAATATATGGAATAGTCTATTTAATTTTTAAATTACATAAATATTAATTTTTTAAGTAATACATTACAATTTGATTGTTATTCGTCCAAATTTAATTAGTATGAGTGTTGGAGTGGATTATTTGACAAATTTAGTACAAACATGCTTCTGCTAATAAAAAAATCCGAGTTTCCAATCCGACTCAGCCGATTCCGACAGATTCACCCGATCCGATTCGGCATAGCTTCTGGCAATATAGATTGTGTTTTATTTGTAATGCTTGTATTACATTATATAATTAGTGGATTATTTGAGTGTAATATTTTGTCATAACATAGTTTTTCTACAAATTATTTTTTTACCAATTTTTTCCTACTTTTTTGGCTACAAAACAAGCTTCTGCCAAAAAAATTCAAGTTTCCGAGTCAACTCGGCCAATTTCAGCTGATTCATCCGATTCCAATTCCATGGTCAAGAACCCGATTCCGATTCCGATTCCGAGTTTCAGAACCATGGTAGTGACTGTCACTCATCCACTTAACTTACTTTGGCACATAAAATATTTTGGTAAAGTTTGTTTCTCTGACCTTTCTATGTGAAATTCAACCATAAATTTTGCTCATGTGTTGGCAGTTCCATATAATATTTGATTCACTAACTTAAATCATTCACAGGTTTTGTTGGTATTTTCAGGTTAAATCATGTTGAGAGATTCATCTGAGCTAATTTTAGCAAATACCGTCATTGCGCAAAACAATGATTCCGGTATCACCTTGGATGCAACCTTGAGTTATTTGAGCAATATGCTCATGGAGGAAAACATAGATAAAGAGGATATTGCTTTTAAAGAAGGCACAGCTCTCCAGGCCATGGAGAATTTTTTTGCTGATATAATCGGTCAAAAATACCCTCCTTCCGAAGGGTACAATAAAGGAGTTGAGGAAGGAATGAAGTTTCTCCCGAATATTGAAAAATTAATGATTGATTTTCAAGAGAAGAAACTCTCACTTTCTTCTCGTCACAGTTCAAGTGAAAAGGATAATGAAGATCAGGGATGTGTGATTAAGGGGTCTAATAGCAAAAGGAAATTGCACAATGGGAATTTGGAGCTCTTAGAGGGACGGAACTGTAAAATTCCCCTGGTTTATTCTGAGGAACCTGTTAGAGATGCAAAGTTGGATGAAGTGATCCTTTACTATGACGACTATTTCAGAAAGGTTGCTTCTGTTCGCGAAGGAAACACATGCGGTGGAAACGAAGTACGAGAGCAATATACCGATCTTGAAGATCTTCTCATAAGCTGTTCTCAATCAATAGCCACTAATGAGTATCAAGTTGCCAAAAATATAATAAAAGAGATAAAAAAACGAGCTATTCCCGATGGAGATAAGAACCAAAGACTCGCACTTGTGCTTGCCGATGCTCTCGAGGCTCGGTTAACCGGTACCGGTACCGAGGTGTATAATCGATGCATTGCAAGAAGGATGTCAACTGCTGACATTGTAAAGGTCCAGTACCTATTGATGACAGTAACTCCTTTCATGAGATGTTCATATGCTGTTGCTAAATATACTATTATCAGATCAGTGAAGAAAGCATGCAAGTTGCATATAATTGATTTCGGCATTGATTTTGGTTTTCAATGGCCGTCTCTAATTCAGGATTTATCTGAACAGAAAGGTTCAGCCGTAAAACTAAAAATCACCGGGATAGATTTCCCTCTTTCTGGATTCCGCCCAAGCGAACGGGTAGATAAAACAGGTCAGAGATTGAAGGAGTATGCTAGAAGTTTTAATGTTCCTTTTGAGTACCATGGTATAGCATCAAAATGGGAGGATATTAGTATCGAAGATCTCAAAATTGAGAACGATGAATTGCTCATAGTTAA
This sequence comes from Carex kokanica, assembly GCA_025461125.1. Taxonomy (NCBI): domain Eukaryota; kingdom Viridiplantae; phylum Streptophyta; class Magnoliopsida; order Poales; family Cyperaceae; genus Carex; species Carex kokanica. Next base: position 153,769 of record JAJGRX010001329.1, read on the forward strand.
TAGTATGTATCGGTTTAGGCAACTAGGGGATGAAACCGTTGCCTTGGATTGCCCAAGGAATCGAGTTCTTAACCTTATACAGCAAATTAAACCGCATTTGTTCCTCCATGGAGTTGTAAATGGGATATTTAGTCCCTTCTTTGTCACCCGCTTTAAGCAGGTTATGTTCCATTATGCCTCAATGTTTGATATACTAGACACATTTATTCCTCGGGACAATATGGTAAGGCACTTGATAGAACAAGAAATATTGGCCGGTCAAGTGATCAATCTGATAGCATGTGAGGGACCCGCATGGGTAGAGAGACCAGAGACCTACAAACACTGGCACCTGAGAAACTTGCGGGCTGGATTTGAACAGGTACCAGTGGACCCAAGCACAGTGGAGATATGTAAGAAGAAATTCAAAACAATTCATGACAAGAGATACTTTATTGAAGAAGAGCGTTATTGGTTGCTTCTAGGTTGGAGAGGGAAGACATTACATGCTATTTCGATTTGGAGGCCAAGGGAAGCAGTGTAAAGTTGTTATTTTGCTCATCTTTATATGTAACTTGTAAAATTTCTGTTTTAAATGGACTGCACTATAGATATCTGGTTGTAGTTGTTAAGATATTTCTAAAATGCATGTGTGATGTCGAGCTAGCTTGCAAACATTAACGAGTTATTGTTGCAACATCTGAATTGTTTGAATTCTTTCTTTCAATTTCATCATAATTTCTAACATGATATCAGAACAAGGTTCGATGGGCGAACTAGGAAGAAGAAGAAAAAAAAAAGACTGAAACTTCTGCTACTAAAACCACTAGAGAAGCTGGAAAGAAAAAAGAAAAAGAGCAAGGTTTGATGATTTTACTAACTTTATAACATCCGAATTGATACATTTCTAGTGAGAACATTTTATAGTGCTAGTTTGGTTGCCTTGGATTGTTGTTTTGCAATCTTGATTTATAGGGTGCATGAATTTGTGAAGTTGGCTCAGCTAACATGGTCCAATATTAGGTAATGGAACTAATTTAAAAGAGATGTAGTTGTAAAGAAAAGAGATTGGTTCAGTATTGGATGTTAAATCCTATGTTGGATCAAATTGAATGAAAAAATGTTGCCATGTTAAATATTTGTCGACTAACACTTGATATAGATTGATTTACATGCTCAATAAAAATCTTGTCAAAGTTGTTGAAAAGGAATTTGCATATACCAAAACTCGCATCAAATTAAAAAAAAAAAAATTGTACACTTAACCAAAATCTACATCAAATTGCTTTCCAACATATTCCTCTAAGATCAGTATTACAGTATTACTGTAATCTGTATAAATCAGGAGAACTCTAGCATAGAATTTGAACAAAAGACAAATGCAGCTATTTTGCAATACTCTCTGAGCTAAAAGGAAACCTGTGTTTGGATAATTGATTTATTTCTGTGGTTGCTGCGGTTTGCCTACGTAGTGTAGATATATAGCTATTGAAACAATCCTGAAAGCAAGTAGTACGAAAAGTGTCATCATATTGCCATAACTAATTCTGGAATGAGGCCATGATACTATGGATCAATATCTTTGTTTTCAAGGTCCAAACAGTCGATCTGAATAGTTCAACATGATCTCCATATGAAAATGTACTTGAAGATCAAATTTACATTTTTTACTATATTTTTACTATTTTTTTGGATACATAGAAAACCACTTGATCTTAAATATTTTAGACCATTCAAAAGTAGTGATTTTCTAACTATCTAAAAAAGTAGAAAAAAATTCTAAAAAATGGAAAATTTAGATTGCAAGTACATTTTCATATGGGATCATGTTGCACCGTTCATACTGACTATTTGAACTTTTATATGAACTTTGAAAACAAAGATATTGATCCATAGTACAGACCAATGAGCGCTATTCATAGTACCATAGCCTCACTGGTATAAGAATGTGAAAGAAACAGAGCTTTACTTACATGGTACCAATGTAAAAGGTCGGGGTTAATGTGAAACCAAACATATGAACAGAGACGAAAGCTGTCAGAAATATTGCCACCGAGGTAGAATAAACCTGGATTGGTTTATAATATAGACAAAATACAACATGTCAAAAATAAACTGCAAAAGTGCTTTGTGGTTTCAATAAATACATGGGGGTGATTTAGGAGTTAGTAATATTATACTTCCTGCTGGGTTTCTTTGAAAAGACAACAAAGGTCTTTCAATTAAAACTTTACAAGTTCGAAAGTAGTGGCAATAATTATGTCAATACAAAATAATTAGATAAAGCAGCAATGCTATTATGTTCTTTTACATACAATATAATTATTATGGGATCTTACCTTGACAATATTGTCACCATATTTAATGACAGCTGATACAGCAAGCCCACTACAAAAAAAAAAATATCATGATTTTAAAACTAACTAGCATTTATTAACATTTGATTTCAATGAAATGACTATATTAGCATTTATTAGCATTTATTAAAAGGAAAACATTTCTTAGGAGTTTTCACTTGGCTGTCCCCATGAAGCCAATGAGACCGCATCCTCTGAGGTAACAGATTTTTTTAGTTTCAATCCGGACTATCGGATTAGAATCCGGGTCAATCCGGCCCAAGCCTGAAATGAATGGACCGGATTCAAACTAAAAAAATTCTTTTACCTCAGGTGATATGAATTCAAAGCCAATGAACTTTCCTTTTATAGATAGGAAGGGGCAATGGAGAAGTCGGAAGTAGATAGAAATAAGGAAAGAAGCACTTGAATTTCGGGATAAATCAGTTGAGGTATGGCTGTACGAGTAATGTCATTAGGTATAGTTCACTGAGTTCGGATCCTTTGAAGTAACTCAAATTTTGAGTTTAGATTCGGACTGCCCAATAAGAAGCCCAGCCAATCTGGCCCGAGATGGAATGCACAAGGCCCCTTTAATATTCGTCCTAAAGCAGATCAGACGGTCCGGATCTAAACTCAAAATTTGAGTTAACTCAGGTGATATGAATTTTTGTTCACTGACCTCCCATGAAATTTTAAACAAAGAAAAATAACCTGAATGCTTGGTTCATGATCATGGCAACGGTGATAAGTGAATAGCCATGAAAGAAGCCTCTGTTAATAAGATGAAAGTAGATAGTGATTCGTAAAACAAATGCAGTTATATATCATTATCTAAGATATTTACTTCTTTAGAATGTCATCAAAATCATGAATCCAAATCCAGATGAAATTGAACGCCATGCCAAAGATATACAGCCAGAAATTCTGCACATTTATATTTCTCGAAAGCCGCTTCTTCATAAATGCCTGTATTGGATATAAACACCAAAAACTGGTTGCTAGTGAAAATGAGAAACTAAAAACTCACATTTATATCTGCTAGTTGGTCAGGGTCAAGATTTAATTCAACATTTTGTGCTTGATTATAATTCTTTGTGAAGTAAAGAGCGTAAATTTCTTAATTAATCCATTAGATGTAGTATACATATTAATGCATACGAAAGCCTATTATCTAAATTGTATCCTAAAAACCAAACCAAACTTAACAGTTTAACAATGCAACCAAGTGGTTCGAATCAACACAATATTATTTTCAAATGAAATTATTATTACATAAAGAGTAATGGGGTTTTTTGACAGCATAGATGGATCCGGAAAAAAAAAAAATTCTGATCCAAACTTTGGAGCCGAAATTTGTTTTGGATCCAAAGTGTATTTTTTTTTCAGTCACTCTTGCTGTTTCAGAAAAAATTCCAGCCACTCTTTCTGTTTAAAAAAATAAACCCAGCCACTCTTTCAGAGAAAAAAAAAAAAAACACTTTGGATCCGAAACTTATTTTTGGATCCATTTATGCCATAAAAAAACCCCAGCACTCTTTCTGTTTCCCTTTACTATTTAATAATAATTTCTATAAATAAAATATTCTCTTTCTGCAGGTCAGGCCAATCCCTGTCTAATTTTTTTATTTAAAAAAAATAATAATAGCCCAACCTGAACCCTATCCCTACGCAATGTTAGACAAGTAGACTAAAGTATAAGAACAAACCTCAGTGTATACCCCAGCAAGGCCACTTAGGAGTGCCATAATCTCATAAATTGAAAATTGAGGTGGTGATTAAGTTATCAGGGCATAATTGCAATAATAGACAATGGTATAATCAAGGATATAATCAAGGAATAGTTAGGAAGCTCACAATTGCATAAGCCCAACCATATATATTTGACATATCCTCCCTGACACTGCATTTGATGCAACAATTAAATTTAAGATGCTCATATAGCATAGAATTTTTTTTTACAAAATTGCAATTTTGTATCATTTAGAAATATTTGAAAAAGAAAAGAAAAAAATACACCAATTTTTTTGGTTGTGCTGACAAAGGGATATTTCCATTAAAATTTGGCAATATTGGCTTGAATTCCTTGTGTTGGCTTACAAGGTAGGGGCAATTTAGTCATAACCGAACAAATATAAGGCATTATTTTTACAATTTCAGACTTGCCAGAATAGAGTCGACATGAAATATGATGCCAATAGTGAATTTTCGAGTTGAGAGTGCTTACGTAGGATTAGTCCGGAGTTGGGCATTAGTGCTGCCGAGAAATAAAAGAAGAAAAGCAGCCCATTGAATGTTACTTAACCTGAAATAAGAAACCAGAAAAGGATTATTACTGGTACAGAACCAAACGAAGTGCTTCTTACCAGCACATTTTGGTACCAACCCTAACCTTTTGGTCTATATATAGTTAAAAGTAGAGATATTTAAATCTCTATAGTTAAAAGTGATTTCTGATAGTGTTATAGAATCCAAACATAGAACTCACTGCCAGAAAGAGGTGCCTGCACTTCTGCGTCCTCCTACAACAATCAAGTTTCAAAATTCCAATATCAGTAGTAGTTCATAGAGATTACTTGAAATGATGAATGCTGGTACAGGACAATGATGAATGCTGGTACATGTCCTTGTTGGAATTTCTTCAGAAAATAAGAGGAAAAAAACAGAACACAGCAAGAGCACAGCAAGAACACAGCAAAATTAATTTATCTCACAACTTTCTTAATTTTAACAACAGATACAAACATGGTATTTAAGATAGTGCATATTCTAAATTTAGCACCCACTAACCCCAATATACCGCTGCTATAATTAGCCTACAACCAGCCCACTACATGACACACTAAATATAGAAACTACCCTTTCTAAACTTCTCCCTGCACACGTCTAAACATAGAACGTGCTGCCTAAATTAACAACCAAAAATAGACCTACAACTAAAAACGTAGCTTCTAGAAACTGCAGTTTTTATGCACCTTGCTGACTTGGCTGCTGACTTGGATTACATTCAACACTCCCCCTTAATCCAAAGTCCAGCACATTCATCATGTCGCGACACCAGTTGAACTTCTCTCGTGGGAGTGATTTGATCAGCACATCTGCAGCTTGCTGGTTCGTGTTCACATATTGTAATTCTATCATCTTTTGCTCAATCAGGTCTCGTATGAAATGGAGCCGAGTGTCTATGTGTTTTGTTCTGTTGTGATGCACTGGATTGTTACCAATTGCAATTGTCGACTGATTATCACAATAGAGTATTGTTGCACCTTTCTGCTCACAATCTAACTCTTCCAATAAGCGCCTTAACCATACACCTTGGCATGCTGCTGATGTTACTGCATTGTACTCAGCTTCTGTGGTTGATAGTGCAACTGTTGACTGTTTCTTCGAGCTCCAACTTATTACGCTGTTGCCAAAGAAGAACACCTGACCTGTTGTGCTTTTTCGATCATCTATGCTGCCTGCCCAGTCACTATCGCTGTAGCCTGTCAAACACGGTTCATCAACACCCTTGTACCACAGACCATAGCTTGTTGTACCTGCAATGTACCTAAGAATTCGCTTTGCTGCTCCCATGTGTTGTTTAGTTGGATTATGCATGTATCTCGCAACCATTCCAACTGCATGTGTGATGTCTGGTCTTGTGTGCGTCAAGTACAAAAGACCTCCCACCAAACTCCTAAACCGAGTTTCATCTGCTGCTCCGGTTCCATCACTAGCTGTCAACTTCTCGTTTGTATTCATTGGAATTAATACAGGATTGCAATCTTTTAATCCAAACTTTTCTACCAAGTCTCTTGCATATTTGCGTTGGGACACAAAGATTCTTCCCTTCTCTTGTTCAACCTCTAGACCTAGAAAGTAATGCATTTTTCCTAGATCGGTCATCTCAAACACACGCATCATTTGCTCTTTAAACTCCTTCACCATTGCGTCATCTGTGCCAAAATAAATCATATCATCAACATAGAGACATACCGCTATTAAACCTCCTTTTTCTTTGCGTTTGACATAGAGATTAGGCTCATTCTTGCTTCTCTCAAATCCCAATTTCTGAAAATGTGCATCAATTTTGCTGTACCATGCACGAGGGGCCTGCTTTAAGCCGTATAATGCTTTGAACAAACGGTACACCCAATGTTCTTTGCCCTTCACCACAAACCCTTCCGGTTGCTCAACATAAACCTCTTCTTTTAGTTCACCATTGAGGAATGCTGACTTCACATCAAATTGATAGATAGGTTGTCTCAACTGGGCAGCCATTGCAATCAACAACCGAACTGTTTCAAATCTGGCCACTGGGGAGAACGTCTCTTCATAGTCTATGCCTTGCTTTTGCGCATATCCTTTTGCCACTAATCTTGCTTTGCATTTTAATACACTACCATTTGGACCAAATTTAGTCTTGTAAACCCATTTAACTCCAATTGCATTGCGATCTTTTGGTAATTCTACCAACTTCCAGGTTTGGTTTTGCTCAATTGAATTCATTTCTTCTTTCATTGCTTGCACCCATTCCTTTCTTTCTATAGGTTCTTCATAGGACAATGGATCTGCTACATACAAAACCTGAGTTGTTTCATACAATTCTTGTAAGGATCGTACCTTTCTTCCTTGTGTATCCGGATAAACCATCCGATTTGAAGTGCTACTCGAGCTTGGGCTGCTTTGTTGCTGTTCAATGCTGTCTTCTTCTTCTTCATCTTCTATTTCAGCTATTGGTGTATTGTTTTCCATCATAGACCAACTCCAACTAGCATTCTCATCAAACATGATATTTCTACCGACTATAATCTTCTTTGTCACCGGATTAAACAACCTATAACCTTTAGATTGTATGCAATACCCAATGAACACACACTTTTCAGATTTTGAATCCAGTTTTTTTCGGTTTTGTGTACTTATGAGAGTGTAAGCAATGCACCCAAAAACACGCAAATGCCCCACATTGGGCTTCCTTTCAAACCATGCTTCAAACGGTGTTTTGTTCATCACTGCCTTGGTTGGTGACAGGTTTAGAACATATACCACTGTTGCTACTGCTTCAGCCCAAAAATCATTCGGCATACCTTTAGATTTCAGCATACTTCTTGCTAGTTCTACTACCGTGCGGTTCTTGCGTTCAGCTACACCGTTTTGCTCAGGTGTGTATGGAGTGGTCAGCTGCTGTAACACCCCTTCTTTCTCACAAAACTGCTTGAATTCTTTTGATTGAAACTCACCACCACGGTCTGATCTGAGAGCTTTTAGCCTAGTCCCAGTTTGCGTCTCTGCCATGGCTTTGAATCTTTTGAACAGCCCAAATGCTTCACTTTTATAACTAAGAAAATATACCCAGGTCATCCTGCTGTAATCATTGATAAATAACATGAAATACTTACTTCCTCCCATGGATTCAACCTCCATAGGCCCGCACAAGTCAGTATGCACCAGCTTGAGTACCTTGGTTGCACGCATCGATTGATCTTTTGGAAATGGCAGCTTCGATTGCTTGCCAAACACACATCCTTCACATAACCCGATTTCACTAATTTCGGGTAACCCATTCACCATTTTCTTTTGATTTAACACCTTCAAACCATTCATGTTTAGATGACCATACCTTAAATGCCATAACTCACTAGAACTAATCTCCTTGGCTGCAAGTGCCTTGTCTTTAACCTTGGCTATCTCTAGAGGGAACAAGTTGTTTTGTGTCTTCTTGATTGTTGCCATCGTCTGATCCATGGCTGCATCTACAATTCTGCAATTGTCGCCTTCAAACTTGATGGTACACCCGCTGTCCATCATCTGACCGATACTTAGTAGGTTATGGGACAGTTGAGGAATATAGTACACATCATGTAGCATCCGTGTATTGTGACTGCTGGTCTGCACGGTTACTCTTCCTTTTCCTTCAACATGAATTTCTTTATCGTCACCAAGCTTTACTACCTTCTTGTATGACTCATCTAATTTATCAAATAGATGTTTGAAACCCGTCATATGGTTTGAGCACCCGCTGTCCAAAAACCAGATTTGACTCACATCTGATTCTTCATCAGTTTTGTCCATGAACAATCGTGCTTGATTGCTCTTCTCTTCAACAAAACTTGCCTGTCCTTCTTCTCTTTTCTTCTTGTAGCAATCGGCCTGCATATGACCGGGCTTGTGGCAGTAATAGCACTCCACATCTTTACCTTCTTCTCTTTGTTTCTTGTAGCAATCGGCTTGCATATGCCCTTTCTTGTGACAATAGTAGCATTCTACATCTTTCTTCGGTTGATTAGAGTGCGGTTGATTGTAACTTGGCTTGCCTCTGCCTCTGCCGCCTTGACTACTTCGACCTCTGCTGTTACCTTGGCCTCTACCTCTACCTTGCTGTTGGTTTAATGAGGAATCGCCTTTGGTATAGAAAGCTTTGGTGTCGTCCTTCACTTCTGATCGGTTGAGACGAACTTCATGGACCTGCAGTGATCCCATCAACTCATCAAATGTGTAGGTGGACAGATCTTTGGACTCTTCGATCGCTGCCACCACATGATCAAACTTGGTTGTTAGGCTGCGCAACACCTTCATCACAACCATGTTTTCTGGAAGATCTTCTCCACAGCTTCGGATTTGGTTGACTATTGTTGTAACTTGCGTGAGGAAGGATTGAACTGACTCGCCTTGTTTCATGTTCAATGTCTCAAACTCCCGTCTCAAGCCCTGTAACTTGATAGCTACTACCTTGGAACTTCCCTGAAATGCAGTTTTCAGAGTAGACCAGGCCTCTTTTGCTGTTTCTGCTGCTGCAATCTTCGCAAACACCGATTCGTGTATGGCTTGCTGAATGAAGAAGAGCGCCTTTGCATCTCGCTTGGCTGTGTCGATTGGTGTTGGATCAGGATTCGGTATTCCCTTGTCTACTAGTTCCCACAAGCCATGAGATTTCAGCATAGTTCGTATCTTTATGCTCCAGAATTCGTAACTCTCACCCTTGAACAAAGGTACCGTCTGATTAGACATGCTGATGGTTGTGTTGTTACCTGCTTCGGCCATTGGATCAACTTCGCTCTGATACCAATTTGTTGGAATTTCTTCAGAAAATAAGAGGAAAAAAACAGAACACAGCAAGAGCACAGCAAGAACACAGCAAAATTAATTTCTCTCACAACTTTCTTAATTTTAACAACAGATACAAACATGGTATTTAAGATAGTGCGTATTCTAAATTTAGCACCCACTAACCCCAATATACCGCTGCTATAATTAGCCTACAACCAGCCCACTACATGACACACTAAATATAGAAACTACCCTTTCTAAACTTCTCCCTGCACACGTCTAAACATAGAACGTGCTGCCTAAATTAACAACCAAAAATAGACCTACAACTAAAAACGTAGCTTCTAGAAACTGCAGTTTTTATGCACCTTGCTGACTTGGATTACATTCAACAGTCCTGTACCAGCAAAGGTGCTATGTCTGGTATCTAATCCCTTTTAACTCTTTGATTTCAATTGATATCTGTCAGGTTTTTCGCCTCACTTCAATAAAAAAAAAAAAATTGGCTTATACCATATCATAACCTTGTCACATGCCTATTTGCAAAGGTTTATATTGGAAGGCAGAAATGCAATACAAGGTTTTGGAGCAACAATAACAGGAACTGGTATTTGCAGAGTAACATATGTTGGAATTATGGAAGAGTAAACAGAGGAAGAAGGATTGACACAAATAATTCTACTTTTCCTTTTTGATTAATTCGATTACAACATGCTGAATTTATAGCCCTACAACAACTAAATTTGGATCATCTAAGTTTAGTACCCCACTACCTTATTCTAAACTTAATATCCACTACCTATCCTCCTATTACAAGCAGTCCCCAAAATAGAGCTGCACCTATCCTGCTATTACAAACATTACCTACATGACTAATTATAAAACCCACTAACTCCACTACACGCTCCTTGACAGAACTCCAAATATAAAGGACTAGTTTTTGGAACAACTCTCAACTGAACATTAAATATGGAAAGCTAATTTTGGATCAACTTTCAACACTCCCCCTTGATTCAAAATTGGTTATACCAGGTTTGATTCTGAATTCCTCAAACTTTTCTCTTGCCAATGCCTTCAACAGAATGTCAGCCTTCTGTTCTTCAGAACTTGCACGTTTGATTTCCATTGTTCTTGTTGCTACCAATTCTTCTTTCAATTCTTGATGCCATGTTTCATTTCCTGCTGCTTCTTCAAAGGTTGTAGGCTCCCTACTGTAAACTCTGACTTTAGATTTCAGCATGCTTCTTGCTAGTTCCACTACCGTGCGGTTTTTGCGTTCAACCACACCATTTTGCTCAGGTGTGTATGGAGTAGTCAGTTGCTGTAGCACCCCTTCTTTCTCACAAAACTGCTTGAATTCTTTCGATTGAAACTCACCACCACGATCTGATCTTAGAGCTTTCAGCCTAGCCCCTGTTTGTGTTTCTGCTATGGCTTTGAACCTTTTGAGCAGTCCAAACGCTTCACTTTTGTAACTAAGAAAATATACCCAGGTCATCCTGCTGTAATCATCAATGAACATCATGAAATACTTGCTTCCTCCCATCGACTCAACCTTCATAGGTCCGCACAAATCAGTATGTACCAACTCGAGTACTTTGGTTGCACGCATCGACTGATCTTTTGGAAATGGCAGCTTCGATTGCTTGCCAAACACACATCCTTCACATAGCCAGATATCACCAATGTCGGGTAACCCAATCACCATTTTATTTTGATTAAGCAATCTCAAACCATTCATGTTCAGATGACCATACCTTAAATGCCATAAGTTGCTGGAACTAATCTCCTTGGCTGCAAGAGCCTTGTCTTTCACCTTTGCTATGTCCAAAGGGAACAAGTTGTTTTGTGTCTTCTTGATTGTTGCCATCGTCTGATCAGTGGCTGCATCTACAATTCTGCAATTGTCACCTTCAAACCTGATGGTATACCCGCTATCCATCATCTGACCAATGCTGAGTAGGTTCTGGGACAGTTGAGGGATGTAGTACACATCATGTAGCATCCGTGTGTTGTGACTGCTGGTTTGCATGGCTACTCTCCCTTTTCCTTCAACATGAATCTCTTTATCATCACCAAGCTTCACTGCCTTCTTGTATGACTCATCCAATTCATCAAACAAATGCTTAAAACCTGTCATGTGGTTTGAACACCCACTATCTAAGAACCAGATGCTGCTTGCATCAATCTTGCCTTCTATGCATGCCATGAATAGGGTTGGTTGCTCATCTTCCTCTTCAACATAGCTTGCTTGACTCTCTTCTCTTTGCTTCTTATAGCACTCAGATTGGTAATGCCCAAACTTGTTGCAATAGTAGCATTGGATGTCCTTCTTGGATTCATCATAGGAGTCAGCATGGTTGTTTCTACCTCTTCCTCTTCCTCCTCTGCTGGAGTCAGCATGGTTGTTTCTACTCGAGTTGTTTCTTCCTCTGCCTCTTCCTCTTGTATAGCCATTTGACCTGCCTCTAGAAGTCTCCCCCTTCATGTAGAAGGCCTTTTTCATCACCACTTTCTTTTGATCTGGACAGCCTTAATTCATGGGTCTGCAATGATCCCATGAGTTCATCAAAGGTGTATGTTGCGAGATCCTTTGATTCTTCAATTGCTGCCACCCCATGGTCAAACTTCGTTGTTAGACTTCTTAGCACCTTGGCCACCACGGTTTGCTCTAAGATGGTGTCTCCATATGGTCTGATTTGGTTGACACTTGCTTGTAATCTTGAAAGAAAATTCTGCACCGACTCTTCTTTGTTCATCTGCAATGTTTCAAAATCTTTGCGTAGACCTTGAAGCTTGATTGCCATAACACGAGAACTTCCTTGAAATGTTGTTTTCAAGGTTGTCCATGCCTCCTTTGCGTTGGTGGCTGCTGCTATTTTTGAAAAGATTGTGTCGTGTACTGCTTGTTGAATGAAGAATAGCGCCCTTGCATCTTTCTTCTGATTTTCTTGCTGGTTTGGATCTGGATCTGGTGCACCATTTTCAACCAAATCCCATAGGTCATGAGACTTGAACAAGGTTGTCATCTTGATGCTCCAAAAGGCATAATTCTTGCCTTTGAACAGCGGAATTGCTAGTTGCGTCAAATTCACCGTTTGGCCGTTTTCTGCCATTGAAAATGCCCCAAGTATCAACTTGCTCTGATACCACTCTATTGAAATTATGGAAGAGTAAACAGAGGAAGAAGGATTAACACAAATAATTTTACTTTTTCTTCTTGATTAATTCGATTACAACATGATGAATTTATAGTCCTACAATAACTAAATTTGGATCATCTAAGTTTAGTACCCTACTACCTTATTCTAAACTTAATACCCACTACCTATCCTCCTATTATAAGCAGTCCCCAAAATAGAGCTGCATCTATCCTGCTATTACAAACATTACCTACATGACTAATTATAGAACCCACTAACTCCACTACACGCTCCTTGATAGAACTCCTTGATAGAACTCCAAATATAAAGGACTAGTTTTTGGAACAACTCTCAACTGAACATTAAATATGGAAAGCTAATTTTGGATCAACTTTCAACAACATAACCACAATTTTTCACATACAAATCAGTTAAAGCAAGAGATCACTATCTAACAGCTACATTACCACAGAATAAAAGGCTAGATACCAAACCACTGGTATCAATCTTTGATATTTTTACATATAATAACTACATTACCACAGAATAATACTGCCTATTGTTCACTACTCACAAAATATGTAAGACACATTGCAAATAAACATCAAATAAAATTGTATGTACCAGACCACTATCCAACGTTCGCCTCATTCTCCCTTCCGATTCCTCCCTCTTTTACTCTCTTCTCTCTCTCTTGTCTCTCTCCTGCTTTCTTTTTCTCCGTCGGGGTCTGAGGGCTCGTGCTAGGGGCTCCGTTCTCGTCCCGTGAGACGTGGAGTAAAGAGCGACGCGTCGGTTGCTAATCGTGAGTGGCTCAATGTGAGCAGCGGTTGGGTGGCAGCGGAGATCGGGTGCGTCGGATCTCGCCGGTGAGTCGCGGGTTGAGGTGGTCGGGTTGATTTTGGGATCGGGAGGAGAAGAGCGATGCGCGCGAGAGAGAGAGAGAACGAGGGAGTGAGCAAAAGAGTGGTGGATTAAGGTAACAGAAGGTGGTACGTATTAACGGAGATTAATCAAAATATAATCAATAATTCAAATGAGTTCCTCAATTAATCGAATCGAACCAGTACCGCACTGAACCGAACTCAAAACTCATGAGTTAACAATGAGCCGCTGGTAAGGGAGTGCGTATTCGGGCATAGCGCAGTGGGTCAGTATTATTTGTGCTTTGAGATTCGTGTATAACATATTTGAACAGTTGAGATTTTCCATAAAAAATACACAAAAATACGAGATACCTCAGAGGATGCGAATTCGGGGGTGTGGGCGTCTTGATCAGAGCCGTCCGATCCGCATCCAGATCCGTGCGAACATTTTCTGAGCCGATCTCAGACGAAATGCGAATGAGTTGCATAGTAAATGAGCAGTCAACACTCTACACAGTGTATTTATTTCCGCACGACAAAAAAATTCTCGGTGATATACAAATGGTTAATGCTTAAGCTAAGCACCGACACAACAATTCCTATGTTCTTTGATATGCATTATAATAGCAAGTTCGTGCAATTTTTAATGTCCATCGATCAGCTGCATCTCCCCTTACAAAAGTTATCATAAATTATAATTTATCATGTAAACCATCAAGAAACTAGATTATATTATTTGTGAAAAATCTAATCGGACTGAATTTTATCTTTCACAAAGGAAGTATTACATTGCTTAGGAATGATAGTGTTTGCAGATTCAGTGCTTTTGAACAGCAGGAGGAGGAGAAGAAAAGGTTGGATTAATATCATTGCTCAAAATTGGAGTTTGTGGGGTTCATGTCCAAGCAAGAATTATTATAGATCCACCACAGGAATGTAGTGACATTGCTTATAATTCATATATAATTGATGAATAACTAGAAATTGGTGCATTATTGCAGAATATAAATGTTTGAAAATTACTCAAACTCAGTATTCAAATTACATCAGGTAAATAAGTACACCAATTACAAAAAGACAAAACATCAATATTCAAGAATAATACATATAATTTCTTCAGGAATATAAGGAAAGATAAAAAACTACATTTATCAAGTATTATGCAACTCACATTACAACTAAAATTTGATAATTACTCACATTATATATTATAACTAAAGGCCTTCTTTTGCCGAGAAAAATTTAGATGATGGTTGTGGCTGTTCAATTTCCAAAGTGGAGTAATGTACCCTACGTTGCCTCTCCTCCAAACTTTGAGACGTCAGAGGATGTTTTTGCTGTTGGTCGGACCGCCACAAGACATCGAGCTGTACCTCCACTTCCTTCATTGTTGGCCTTTCTTCTCCTTTCAATCTCAGACACAATTCTGCAAGCTTGGCAACGGCTTCAAGTTCTGTTTTGTGCTCCTCATTCACAACTTGGGGATCAAGAATCTCAAAAAGACGGTTCTCTTTCATAGCATCACAAAAATATCCAATGAGATTACCCCCTTCAAACATCCTAGAGGAGAATAATGGTTTTTTTCTTGTGAGCAATTCAACTAGAACGACACCAAAGCTGAATACATCACTTTTCTGGGTTAACCGGGCAGTGGTATGGTACTCCGGGTCCAAATACCCGTGTGTGCCTTGGATAATTGTATCTATGCCTGTTTGATCCATTTGGACAGATCTTGAGATCCCAAAATCTGACACTTTTGCTGTGAAATAATCATCCAATAGAATGTTTGCGGATTTTATGTCTCGGTGCAAAACTGATATAGAGGCTGCAGATGAGTGAAGATAGGAAATTGCTCCTGCAGCCTCAAGGGCAATTCTTAACCGATGTTTCCATGTTAAGGAACAATGTTCCTCTACATGGAGATGATTAAAAAGTGTTCCATTCGATATGAACTCATAAACGAGCAGCGGGACTTCGGTCTCTAGGCAACATCCATAGAGTTTCACAACATTCCTATGGTTGACTTGTGAAAGAATGACCACTTCATTTATGAACTGATTGATTTCGGCCTGCCGATCAGCAGCCTGCTGAGCAACGGACCTCTGATCATCGGCCTGATCATCAATTTTGGACCTTTTTACGGCCACAACACGTTGATCTGATAAAATACCTTTATAGACATATCCATGACCTCCCCGACCAAGAATGAGTGCATTATCGAATCCGTTTGTTGCCTTTTTCAGCTCTTGTATTGTAAGAATTCTCGTATTTTGTGTGGCCTCTTCATTTGAAGCTATTAGTT
The DNA here is from genome assembly GCA_025461125.1 of Carex kokanica. Taxonomy (NCBI): domain Eukaryota; kingdom Viridiplantae; phylum Streptophyta; class Magnoliopsida; order Poales; family Cyperaceae; genus Carex; species Carex kokanica. Next base: position 169,424 of record JAJGRX010001329.1, read on the forward strand.
GTTGGAGAAGCGACCCCTGATTTTGATCGAAAAACTTCTTTTTTAGCATTTCCTGTTTTATTTTTATAAACAAGTTGATACGCTTGGCTATAGCAATACATAAGTATATCATGCTACAGGCAGTAACAAAACCCAGCGGGATCGATGTACCTGTGTACATTAATAAAGCATATAAATGTTAGAAATAAAGCAATAAATTTGTTATATTTTACATCATTTTCTTTTATTAACAAAATCAAAATTCCCTCCTTTTTTTTTCTATTGTTTTATGTTTATTAGCTCATCCTTGCATAACCTAAGAAGACAACTATTGTCCTATATATGTATGGATCATTAGATTTTGGAACGAAATGGTAGGAATCTGTGTGCTAAATAGTAAGAATTTAGTTGATACTTGTCAAATGCTGAACTATATGTGCCAAATAACAGTAAGAATTTAGTTGATATTAAGACGTATCAGTCTTCAAATGCTGAACTATATGTGCCAAATAACAGTAAGACTTTAGTTGATACTTGTCAATTTTTTCTTTAGTTGCAAGGTTTGGTACATATTACCTTTTTTTCTAATTTGAACTCTAAAAAGGCTAGGGGTGCAAATGGATCAGATATGGATCGGATAGTGGTAAAACCATATCCGTATCCTCTTTTATTTTTCGGATACGGATACGGATCAGATATCCATAGATATATATATATATATATATATATACATAAATATTTTCATAATTTATATTAAACTATATGGTATATATCTACTATTTGAATACGGATAATTAAAATTCAAAACCAAATCCGTATCTGTATCCGCACGGATATTCGGATATCGGAATCCGTATCTAATTTTCGGATACAGATGGATATTATCCAACCTGTTTGCACCCATAGCCGGGGGACTATAAAGCTAATACTAATAGTGCGCGTTTTGTGTTGCTTTTGTTCTGGACATTTCTGTTTGATGCTTGGAAACTTAAATTGATGCTGTATATATATTGTAATTCAGACTTAAATTGGATAGATACAATTATAAGTTTGGAGTTGGTCGGACTGTTTTATTTTGATCAGAACTATATTTTTAGTTTCATCGAACTATATTTTTTATTTATCCTGAAAAGCAATTAATCCTTAATTACTCCCTATTTGTTTACTTCTAACAACATTAAAAACTTGATAAATTAATGCTATTTATCCTGAAAAGAAAACAACGAACCTATTACTATTGCCGAGTTGAGATGGCATCCTTCTTTGTCATCATTCAGACTCCATCCAGAAGGACAACTGCACCAATAAAATCCTTGAAGATTGTGACACTTTCCTGGCTTGGAGCATGGTTGGATGTCGGCACATTCGTCAATATCTGCATGAATATACCACAATGAGTTGATGTATAATAAAATAATTAAAAAGAGAGCAACTGCAAGATCAGAAGAGAGTGTGTGAGAGAGAAAGACCTTGGCAGCCTCCATCCAGGTAAGGATTGCCTTCATAACCATCCTCGCAGTGGCAGAAATAGCCACCAGAACTACTGAATGAGTTTGAACAAACACTGTGATTGCTTCTGCATGCATAGGATGATTTGTTGTTCTGTGCGTCTTCACACGTTGTGTTTCCTATGGCCCAGTCAAGCAAGCTCGGCATTGTTAGGTTAGCCAGCTCGTCAATGGTGTAGTAGGGGTTATACTGGGTCATAGCCCCAAACACCACCATAGCATAGCTGCAACCACTAGAGTCATGCACCTTGGAGTTGTTGATCAATCTCTCATCAAAAGTAGCATAAAAGGTAGATGTTCCTATGGGGATATCTGTCTGGCAGCAACCAATTCCAGAGCAGGAATATTCAGAGGAATATCCATAGTTATTCAGTGTATGTTGGCTACGACAGGAAGAAAAGCACCCTGCTAAGTAATCACTACTGTTGTCAAGGTGGAGATAGGCAAGTGTATTACACCCAACAACTACAAATTTGTTGTACTCGGTGTTGAGCCGGAATGGAGTGATATTACTAAAGTTTGTTGTTGTTGGTGTGCTGCCGCACGAGGAAGCTATAGGAAGTCTTATAAGGGCCAGGCCAAAGTTTTCTATATTCTCAATCATAAATGAACCACGGTAAGGACTAGTGTTTTTGCAATTGACAACGAATTCTTCAGACAGGGAGCAATTTCGGCCAATGCCGAAAGGGTAAGGGATAGGAATATTGCTGCCCTCACAGCTCTCTCGGCACCCGGGCAAAGCGATCATGGTGTTATAAGCAGATTCAATGTTTTTGAACTGCAGGAGGAGAAGAAAAAAAAGTTGGATTAATATCATTGCTCTGTGCATTATACTGATAGTGTTATGAGCAATTCCCTAATTTTTCTAGTTTCTATGAACAGCTCTTTATAAAACATATGCACATTCATATATAATTGATTCAATAATTCAGTGGGGCCCGATGAAAGATCCGAGAAAAGTATTGTAGCTTGGACTTTCCTCGAATTGGTTAGAAAACCGTGTCTAGATTTTAATGTTTACGTGTAGAAATTAATGTACTCTACAAGTTTCCACAAACTTTCCTTCTCAACTCTCACAATCAAGCATCCAGCACAAGTTTGGCTGACTAGAGACCATAAAGATTTTTTTGAATTGACAATATCAGAAAAAAAAGTTATCCGAGAATCTTGAAAAAATCATGCAAGTTATTTTTTGTTCCCTAATAGTACTTGCATATCTTCATAAATACAATTACGGTTCTTGATTTTTTTTTTTTTTAGTTCATGTTCATACAGCCAATCGATGAATCATAATCCTGGATGTGATTATACCAACACAAAAGCACTGGATTCCATCGGAACTTCGCAGTTAAGTGTGCTTGGGCTGTAGTACTAGGATGAGTGATCTTTTGGAAAGTCCCTGGGTTGCATTCCTTGACTCCGAATATTGAGTTTTATTTCTAGTCTACCCCAACTTGTTTGAGACTAAATGTTTAGTTATTGTTGTTATTAAATTATTGACAGAATTGAGAAAAATATTATAAGCACTGCACTGCTGAAGATAAATATTGTGTGGTGTAAGACAATATGAACGCAAATGGCATCAAGATAAACATTGTGTGGTGCAAGACAATATGAACGCAAATGGCATCAAGATAAACATTGTGTGGTGCAAGACAATATGAACGCTAATGGCACCAAAATGCATGTTTATATATGTTGCAAAAAAACCAAAGTTTAAAATGAAATTACCATCCACGTCCACGGTGGTGGTTCTCTTCTGAAGTGGACCGCCACACAGTGGAGCGGTTGGTTCTTTTTCAAAATTTTGAAACACCGAGGGCATATTTTGAATTTTCTATTTAATTGAGGGTATTAAAAAAATTGGCCCGTATCTGATAAGCTAAACGAAAAAAAAAATTATTTCTACCCATCGATATTATCGAATACATACGGTATGGGTCAAGCCAACGGGTATAGGACGTCATTTAATAGATACATATGAGTTGTGAGTAAAATTATATCATATCACATTCATCATCTCCATATACATGTTTTGGAATTTTTTTACTATATATTAAGATGATTTGAAAATCGCTGTTTTGAAGTATATTGTTCAGCACCATTGAAAACAGCGATTTTCAAACCATCTTATAGTAAAAAATTCTAAAAAATGTAAAATTTGGTCTCCAATCACATTTTAATATAGATTGAACATCTAATGGTTTGGATCAACTGTTTGAACTTTGAAAATCAGAAAACGACTTGGTAGCACCGCAGGGTTAGGAACAAACGTTTTGATATTAGTCACTCTCTCTCTTTATATATATATATATAGAGGTTGGCTAAGATCAAAGTGATATGACCAAGGCCTTGGTACTACCAATTTGTTTTTGCGATTTTTAAAGTTCAAATAGTCAATCTGAAGTGCTCAATGTGTTCTCCATATTAAAATGTGTTTGGAGACCAAATTTTACATTTTTTTTATTTTTTTACTATTTTTTATGGATTTTTGAAAATCACTGTTTTTCAGATTTTATTTATTTATTTTTTATTATGAAAACAGTGATTTTGAAAAATACATAAAAAATAGTAAAAAAAATTAAAAAAAATGTAAAATTTGGTCTCCAAGCACATTTTAATATGGAGAACAGGTTGAGCACTTCAGATCAACTATTTGAACTTTATATATATATATATATATATATGTATGTGTGTGTGTGTCTGTGTGTATGTGTAATTTTATAATTTGTTTTTACTTTTAATTGTTACCGTATAGAATAACGGGTAAGTAATGGTTTTTACCCGTACTCTTACTCATCTTATTAAATACGATACGGATTGGATAAATGGGTAAAAGGGTGTCATTGACAGGCCTACTTGGAGTGGGCCGGACTGTTTTATTTTTAATAGATTTGGCCACCTTAAGCTAAGTAGGCAAAATTCAGCTAGTCTCAGCGAACTGCATTTTTTTATTTATCCTGAAAACCAATTAATCCTTGCTCTCTATTTGTATACTTCTAATAACATTCAAACTTGATTAAAGTTATTTATTCTGAAAAGAAAATAACGAACCTATAACTATTGCACGTTGAGATTGTGACACTTTCCTAGCTTGCTTCGATTTTGGTTGGCACATTCGTCAATATCTGCATGATATATTCCACAATGAGTTGATCCAAGCAATTCATCCGCTTCCGATTTCGATTTTCAGAACCATGCCAGCGCCTCACCAGCATAGCATAGCTACAAGGACTGAAGTCGTGCACCTTTGAGTTGTTGATCAATCTCTCATTAAATTAAGCAAAAAAGTTTATATAGATATACAAAAGTTGTCTTACCTATTTTTTCAAGCCAAAAGTTCATAAAAGTTCACAATACATCATACTACTATTTAGATTCTTATTCAGGAAACATATAATAAAACATATACTTCCAAATTAAAACTAAAACAAATGGTCCTTCAACTACCCCTTTTGAGTACAAGCAGCTCCATTCTTTCTAGTCGAAAGGACAACCTTCACGTATATCATATCACCATACTGGTCTACCAAAGTAAACAAAGCATAACGCCAATTTCTCTTGAAATAAAGAACAACCATGAAGCACCAAAAACTGACCACAAAGAAAAAGGAGAAAGAACCGAACAATATGAGAAAATTGGGGGGGCCAAAAATTGACCACAAAGGCTGCGTTGTGTTCAGAGTAGAGACACAACTTTTTGATAGGGGGGGCCAGTAGAGATTCAGATTGCCTTCATAGCTGCAATTATCAAATGTACTGAACTGTGCTTCCGCGCCTAACGTAGGACCAAATAAATCGTTATATGCCACAGAGAAGGATTCTAGTGAGGTTTGTTTAGTCAGTTCTCTCGGTATTTCCCCTATCAAAGAGTTGTGATAGAGATTCAAACTTTCTAATTTGTGCAAATTGGATATGGAATTCGGTATTGCCCCGCTGAAATGGTTGTTCGACAAATTCAATGTTATCAACCAATTCATTCGACCGATATCTTTGGGAATGTTGCCTATTAGTTTGTTCGAAGACAGATCTATTATACACTGGATTTGTACAATTTCTACCAAATAGGAATCTAACCTTCCTTTTGAAATAAATTCCAAACCAAAGTTTGGTAATTTTATGCCATCCGAGTAGACATAATTTTCAATGTGTAAGAGTAAATTGGCATCACTAAAGTTCTGCCCCCTCACTTCTAAATAATATCCATTTCCTACGTAAGCAACCGAAGGGAAATCGTCGGCTGTTGATCCCATATCTATAATGCATGATGGTATTTCTCCAGAAAGACTGTTGTGGGACAAATCTAGTATGCTTAAATATCTTAATTGACATATTTGTTCTGGTATAGGTCCTACAAACATATTCTCTCTTGCTAGGAGCATACTCAGATTGGATTCCATACCAACCTAAGTTGGAAGCTCTCCAGATAAATAGTTTTCCCCAACGTCAATGGCATATATATAAGAACTATTAAGCCATGTTATCGGAAAGTTTCCTGTTAGATAGTTTTGTCTCACATTTATAATTTCTAAGGTTGAGTCATTAGAGCAAGGAGGAATTGATCCAGAAAGCATGTTATTTGAAAGGTCAATCAACTCATGGTTTTGATCAACACACATCTCCAACGCTAAGGATCCCTCTAAATGATTTCCACTTAACTTCAACTCCCAATGATTAGCTCTTCCAATGCAATCAGGTAAAAAACCATTTAGTCTATTGTTACTGATATCCAACACCTGGAAACTGGTATTGCAAATGCTAAAAGGAATCTCTCCACTTATATTATTATCATTTAAGAATAATTTTGAAACTTGAGTAATGTTCAAGTAGTTAGTGATAGATCCATAGAATTTATTATTTGATAGAACCACAAAAGTGAGGATTGAAGGCTGAATCCTTGAAAAACTATTATGTATATCATCAGTGAGATTGTTACTGGATAAATCTAAAGTTTGGAGATTGCTTGTAGGCATGAGAGGAAGAGGGCCTTGAAAATAATATTTTGATAAGGCCAGGGACACTAAATTTGGAAGCTTAGAGGCAATGTTAGCTGGTAATTCGCCGCCAAGATGGTTGTCATATATATCCAATAGTGAGAGATTTTCATGAGTTAAAAATGGAAGTTGAAGAGGCCCTGTGAAGAAGTTTTTGTGCAAATCTAATTTAATCAAGTTCGTATTGTTTTCTAACAACAACCACACAGCTGAAAGTGGACCCTTGGAGCCAGTATTAGAGAGGTCCAACGCTCATAATTTATACTGAGAATACAAGAAAGTGGGCTCAAGGTCAAGAATGCAATTAGCGAGTTCAAGAACCTAAAGCTGAAAAGGCAAATCCACAACTTCAACTCGGAATGTAATATTTGTTGAGAGCCTCAACACTTCAAGATTATAATGATTCCAAAATGACCACATGTACATGGTCCCCTCGAACTGGTTATAGGATAAGGAACGGTATCTTAGGGACACAAGTCTATCAAAAATGGAGGAGGGAAATTTTATTTGAACTTGATTATATGACAAGTCAACTAGCTTAAGAGAGGAAAAATTTCCCAAACAAGGAGGAAGATTTCCAATAAATTTTTTTTATGAAAGATCATCAAATAAGATTAATATTAACGAGAAAGATCATCAAATAAGATTAATCTAAGTGAAACCAATGAGGTAAATTATTAGATGGCTTTTCTTCATTTCTATGTTTTCATTTTTTGTTTTTATTTTTTGTTTTGTTTTCAGACTCAGTGTTATGCCTAAAACACATATATAGAACTAGCTACAAAAAGAGATTAAAATAAACACTAGTTTTAAGGACTGAATTACATAAAATAAAAATATATGTTGATTGTGCAGATATGAAATAGGGAATGTATAAGGAAGACTCTTTAGATTATTTTAAAGTGCCCAAGCAATGGTTGAAGTCTTCAAGAGCATTGTTATGTTGCTATTCTTTGCAGCCCTACCACTAGTAAATGACTAATTAAGATCTATTACCACCAGATAACAAGAAAACTATTGTTATGTTACTGTTGTATATTATACCATTTTTACCAAATTCTATGATGTCAAACATCTATGATCTGCATGCAGAAAATATAACTTCTTTCATATTACAAGAAGACGAATGTCCCAAATATAACTTCTTTCCTATTGACAACAAAGTTTAATTCTGTATTACATTGTAATTAACTTCTAATGATAAAGTATCATTTAGAAAATTGGCCGCCAATGTAAGAGCCTTTAGAGAAGACCAATATCCGCAATTAAGAAAACTCCAATTAATATTGTGTGACATTAATTGTAAATAATTACCTGTTGATGTTAAAGTGCCACTCAGATCATTTTCTGCCAACGAAAGGGCTTTAAGAGAAGGCCAATGTCCCACATAGGGAGAACTCCCATTTAATCCACATGCTTTTAGACTAACCACCTCCAAATTTAGTGCACCAAGCTCTGTCAGATTATTCCATTGAAATATCGCTCAAATTTAAGAAAATAAAAGAAGACTTGTTGTTTTCATAAATATAAAATGGTTCATTTATGAGAGGTTACCATGGACAGCGACATTAAAATTGCCTTCCCTAGAATTATAATCCCGATAAATAAAATTATAATCCAGATAAAGTTCTCGAAGTGATGATACTTTGGCTAAGGAGGAAATGATGCTTCCAGGCAGTCCGTTGTCTGAAAGATCTAGCATCTGTAACTTAGTCAAATTGGACCAAGATTCAAATCCTGACGAAAAGGTGCTTGGATCAGCAAACAGAAACAACTCATTTTTCTCTTAATAAGCTTGTCAGGAATGATTACATTAGGATTTGCTCATTTCTTTCTGCTCTTCTTAACAGGAATAAACCTTAAATTAATCAATTATTCTTAACAGGTAAATATATATTTTTGAGCTTGTTTCAGTTTTTTTTTTTTTTTTTTTTTGCACTTGTTCTACTAGAAAATTCTCATCAAAGAAAACAATTGGAAAGTGGAAGTAATTTATTATGACCTTTCCCTAGAATCACGTTAGATATCAATAATAAGTATGTACGTTGTCCTAAAATTGGAGCAATTACAGTTGAGTAGTTTTATAGTCTTCATAAATCAAGCAATATGTTCGTATCCGTAACCAACACAAATTCTAAAGAAAAATGACAACTACGTTATATAGTATACAGTCAGGCCGGTTATACATAATTCTTAAATTCTTAAACAAGAAAGAAACGTGAGGATACATACCAGCACCATCTGTACAATTGTATATGCCATGTCCAGATAATGACAGAGATCTTAGGTGACGGATAGGCAAGAACAAAGTGGCATTTCGTAAAATACCCCCATGAACATAATCAAACTCGTCGTCATCATCATCGTATACACCGAGGTCAAGTTGAGTGACATGGCCGGTGATTGGATGGCAGGTGACTCTTTCCCATCGGCAGCACTCCTTGCCTTCCCACTTGCCATCTAAAGAGTGAATAGTTATGGACATTGAAGCATTGATGTGTAGAAGAGCCAACCTCTCCTCTTTCCTGCACTGTACTGAGTCTGACCCGTTCACACTCATCTCCCACTGTACAGGAACCAAAACCAGAACGAGAAGCGCTATTGCCAATAATAACTTCATTGCTTCTGTTGTGTGATTGGATATGTCTTGAACAAACTACATATGTGGCCTGATTTATAGGAGGATGAGAATGATCTTATGTTGAGAAATATGATTTAATTAATTAATTAATTAGGAATTAGAATAAAATATATAGGCTATACTGTAGAGAGCTAATAAATAACTCTCATTTTTCTTACCGTTAGAATAGAATAATATTACCGTTAGAAGCTTTATTATAAATACCCATTTAACACTTGTAATAAAGTGACACAACAAAATATAGAATACAATTTCATCAATCTCTGTCTCCTCTCTCGGTTACTAAAAATCAACATGGTATCAGAGCCACACATGTAATCTTGTTGCAAATTCCGCAAACAACAAGAAGACTGTAGGTAACAAAGAACTACAGCACCATTCCAAATCAGAGCAGACCTAACTTGCTCCAAAAAAAAACCATAAAAAAAAACTCAAGCTCAAATAGAGCCAACCCAATCAGATAAGGGAGAAATCAAGCTCGCTGTTCTTATCAAGAGCAAAATCCAACAAAAATCTGTTCTCTCAAAAAAAAAAAAAAAAAAAAAAACAACGAATCAATAAAACCAAAAACTGACTCCTATACCAATAACCCCAAAAATACCAACATTCTTCCTCAAAATCAGCAAAAATCGCATCAATCACTGAAATCCATCTTCCAACCCCTCTCAAATTAGCAAACCTCAAAAAGATGCAGCTTACTTCCAACCGAAATCCTATTTTGAGATCGGAGACGAGTAGAGCCGTCAACACCGTTCGATGCACCCACTGCAAGAAGGAGGGACACGAGCAGAAGTGGTGCTGGTTCCTGTATCCGTCTTTACGGCCAAGTGGGAAGGGAAGAGGTGGCCATCGAAAGGGGGAGCTTCAAAATCGCGAAGGAAGAAACAGAGAAAAAAAGGAAGAGGTGCTGGGAGAAAAGAAAAGAGAAGGAAATGTGATGTTGGGAGAAAGCTATTCCTCTGGATCCAACTCATGTGCCACAAGAGATCCGAATTCAGATCCTGTGCAACTACTCCTCTTACAACTTTTGGTGCTGCTACTTCAACAAAACAATAAACATAATTCTGGTATGGCTACAAATTTAATTCATAATTGTAAAAAAACCAAATGGATTTTAGATTCCGGTGCAACTCACTACTACAGAAATGGTCATTGTACACGGCACATTGTACACGGACTTGGCAATTTTATAGAAAAACCGTGTAGAAGTTGTAATTTTTTGGATGCCTGAAATATCTGTAGGATCTCTACACGGATATTTACAAAAGAATCAGTGTAGAAAGACGTGAGAGAGCTACACGGACGTTTACTAGAAAATGTACACGGCTTATTGTTTAAATAACAGTGGAGAAAGCCTTGAGAGAGCTACACGGATATTTAATTAAAGAACCGTGAAGAAAGGTAATAATTGTACACGGATGTTTGTTTAAATGACCGTGTATATAACCCGTAGGAGCTACACGGATGTTTAATAAAGAGCCGTGTATAAATGTCGAATTTGTACACGGTTTTTTGTTTAAATGACAGAGTAGAAAGCCTTGAGCGAGCTACACGGACGTTTAATAAAGAGCTGTGTAGAAAGGATATTTTAGGTTTTTTGTTATATAAAAGGCCTTCTCCCCAGCGCCGTTTTGATCAACTTATACTCTCCCCTCTCACAGTTAACAATTGGGTTGAGATGTAGGTTTATCAATTGTTTCAGATCGCAAAATTAGATCGATATGAGCTACTGTTTTGGGAGCTCACAGATGAGCGATCTGGTACAATTGATAACCTACATCTCGAATTCCCATGCGATCGAAGTATTGAAAAAAAAATTATCTCTCTATTCTGATCAATTTTACTGGACGAAGAGTTGGGTGAAGAGTTGGGTGAAGGACCTTCAGAGCCGGATTTGAAGAGGTGAATGTGACCTTCAGAGCCGGATGAAGAGTCGAATGAAGAGTCGGAGATCATCCGACTCTTCATTCGACTCTTCATCCGGCTCTGACAGTCCTTCATCCACATCTTCCCTTTGCTCTGAAGGTCCTTCATCCAACTTTTTACTCAACTCTTTCTTTAGTAAAACATGTATCTTCATATTACCCTCTGTAAACCCTACTGGCACCAAAAGGAAAGAACCACCCTATTCTAGTCCTTAATGGAAATTTTTAGTTTACAATATGACTTTTTATTCCAACTTTTGTAATGCTCTAATTTTGTATAATTTAGGGTACATGAATTTTTAGTTTAAATGTCTTCCTCTGTTTTGGAAATTGTTTGTTCTGAAAAACATAGGGAAAAAAACTAGCTGACAGACCAAAAAAAAAAAAAAAAAAAAAAACAAATGATACACGGACGTTTAATAAAGAGCCGTGTAGAAACGAGAAATAGTACACGGATTTTTGTTTAATTAACAGTGTAGAAAAATAATTCGATGACTGTTTATATAAAAGTCTGTGTGTCTTTCTACACGGATTTATAGCTAAATATCCGTGAAAACAAAGATACTTGCTCGAAATAATGGAAGGCTAAACCAAAAAAAATAAAACAAAAATTAGGGAAAAAAAAAGAATTCTAAATGTCCGTGAAGAAAATTTATCTTTTATATTACACACGGTTGTTTATATAATTGTCCGTGTATAAAGGTTATCTTTTATAAACGGCTACATATGTAAAAGTCCGTGTAGCTCTCGTAATGCTTTTTTTACACGGATTTATAGATTATCATCCGTGTAGAAAGGTTATTTTAGGGTTTGGAACTATATAAAAGGCCTTCTTCCGGCGCCGTTTTGATCAATTAATACTTCTCTCTCTCTCTCTGTATTGAATTGGTCTGATTTCTGCGCACAAGGAACGAGGCCGGATCTGAGATATAGCTTGGAAGTTAATTCGCATTCTCCTCTCTATTGCCAAGGTTAGTCATACATATATATATTTCCCTCTTCTTTATCTAATTTTCTGTTACTGATTAATATTGCTTAATTATTTCTGTCAATTATTATTTAATGCTTGATTTGTTAAGATAATGTAAATAATTAGTGTATTGTGGTCCAATAACCGACCTACTGATGCTTTTAGGTCCATGCCCGTTCAAAATTAATCCAATAGGGATTAATTTTGGATAGTCCCCCGTTTGGGACTGCTCTCTGAATATTGTGTCTCATTTAGGATGTGAACACGTATTAGCGGGATTTAATTAGTATTTGAGGAAAGTTCGACAGTATTTCTCCTTATTGCTCCTACGAGTATGTGGTTTTTACGCATACTTGGGGAGTTAAGGAGAAATGCTGCCGAATTTTTCTCAAATACTAATTAAATCCCGCTAATATGTGTTCACATATGAGGCATAATATTCAAAGAGTGGGTTAGGATTGTAAACCGGCCCTTTATAAGCCAAGAATTTGGAACAATATATATGCTGACCACCATATATGTTTAATTGGAATTTTTTTTTTTTTACTTTAATTTACAGATGGATCGAAGTTGGATGTACGAATTGCGACGTGATAGTGCAGAATACTTGGCTCGCGTTGATGAGTTCCTAAAATTTGCTGAGAGTTATAGAGTGGACAGAAAAGAGAACGACATCTTGTGTCCTTGTAGAGATTGTAAAAATTATATAAGATTTGGGGATTCGGAAGAAATTAGAGCTCATTTGATTTGTCGGGGATTTAAGAAAAACTATACATGTTGGTTTATGCATGGTGAGAAAATTGGGGAATGTAGTGGAACCAATAGAAATTTTGTTTTGGACGAGAATGATGATAATGTAGAAACTGTTGATAATTTTGAATTTGAATGCAACGATGATTTTGAGAATGTCGAAAATTTCGATAATGCTGGGCTTGATTGCAACGAGGATGATGAGGTGGAGATTGATGAAAATGCAGAATACAATTTTACTGAGAATCTAGAGGACATGTTACGTGATGTGGAAGATGAAATTAGTGATAAAAATTTTAAAAAATTTCAGTATCTGTCTAATGAATCTAAAAAGCCGTTATACCCCGGGTGTACCAAATTTACAAAACTATCAGCTGTGTTGAAATTATTGAACTTAAAAGCAGACAACGGTTGGAGCGATAAGAGTTTCACGTCCTTATTAAAGCTTTTACGAGAGATGCTCCCAGATAACAACGAGTTACCCTGTACAATATATCAGGCGAAGAAGCTGATCTGTCCAATGGGTTTGAAGATTGAAAAAATACATGCATGTCCGAATGATTGTGTATTGTACCGTGGCGAGTACGAGGCCATGCATGTTTGTCCTAAATGCGGTGTTTCACGGTATAAACGCAAGGACCAGGACACTGACGATTGTGATGGAGGAAAAAAGGCAAGGCCTCCGGCTAAGGCGGTGTGGTATTTCCCGATAATACCGAGATTCAGACGGTTATTTGCAAATCCCAAAGATGCGAAATTGTTGCGTTGGCATGAAGAAGAGCGCAAAAGAGACGGTAAACTAAGACACCCTGCTGATTCAATTCAATGGAGAAACATTGATAGACATTTTGAAGGATTTGGTGGCGAATCACGAAACCTTAAGTTAGGGGTGAGCACAGACGGAATGAGTCCGTTTGGAAGCATGAGCAGTCAGCACAGCACTTGGCCAGTTCTTATATGCATCTACAATCTTCCTCCTTGGTTGTGCATGAAACGCAGGTACATAATGATGTCATTACTAATCCAAGGACCCAGACAACCCGGAAATGACATAGATGTGTATCTCGCACCATTAATTGAGGACCTCCAGAAATTGTGGCGTGATGGCGTCCCGGTCTGGGATGCGTACGGCAAAGAGCAATTTAATTTGCGGGCCATGGTATTCTGCACCATAAATGATTTCCCCGCGTACGGTAATTTATCGGGTTACACTTGTAAAGGAGCAAAGGCGTGCCCCATCTGTGAAGATGACACGCAGGTGCTGAGGTTGAAAAATTGTAAAAAGAATGTTTTTATGGGGCACCGTAGGTTTCTTCCTGTTAATCACCCATACCGTAAGAAGAAGAAGGTATTCAACGGGAAAATTGAGCTTGGAGTGGCGCGTCGTCCGTTAGATGGGAAGAATGTCTTCATGCGGGTTAAACACCTTGCTGTTGCTTTTGGAAAACGTGCCAAAAAACCACCGAAAGATATTTGGAAAAAAAAGTCCATATTTTGGGAGCTACCATACTGGGAATATTTAGAAGTGAGACATTGCCTAGATGTCATGCATGTTGAAAAAAATGTCTGTGACAGTTTGATTGGCACATTATTGAACATTTCGGGGAAGACGAAAGACGGTCTTAAAGTTCGAGAAGACATGAAATTAATGGGAATACGACCCGAGCTTGCACCGCAGGATAAAGGGAAGCAAAAGGCATACCTCCCCCCGGCAATGTGCACAATGTCGAAGATCGAGAAAACGAGCTTTTGTAAGTGCCTTCATAGTATTAAAGTCCCATCAGGGTATTCTTCGAATATTAAGAAGCTGGTGTCGATGAAGGACCTGAAATTGATTGGTCCGAAATCCCACGACTGTCATGTTTTAATGACACATATGATTCCTGTTGCAATTCGGGGAATTTTACCGAAGCCCGTGCGGCAAACCATTACGAAGCTTTGTTTTTTCTTCAATGCAATTAATTCCAAGGTGATAGACCCGCTCAAATTGGACGCTTTGCAGAAGGAGGTCGTCGTTACCCTTTGCCATCTTGAGATGTATTTTCCGCCATCTTTTTTCGATGTTATGGTTCACCTTGTTGTTCATCTCGTGAGGGAAATTCAGATCTGTGGCCCCGCGTTCCTGCGGTATATGTATCCATTCGAGAGATTCATGGGTATTTTGAAAAGTTACGTAAGGAACCGACATCGCCCCGAAGGTAGCATTGTGGAGGGATATTCCACAGAAGAGGTAATTGAGTTTTGCACCAACTACATGACCGGTGTGGGTCCTATTGGCGTTCCAAAATCTCGATACGAGGGAAGGCTACAAGGAGTAGGGACAATAGGGTTGAAAGCCATAGTTGCTGATAACGATGACCTGCGAAAGGCACATTTTATTGTACTGCAGCACATGGCTGATGTTGCTCCATATATAGATGAGCACATGACGATCCTTCGACAACAGAACTACACGAGAAGTCAGAAGTGGCTTACTGACGAGCATAACCGTTCTTTTATAGGATGGATGAAAGACAGAGTGAAATCACACCCCGAAATGTCCCCCGTAAATGAAACTGTTAAATTGCTGGGCGAAGGACCCCAAATGGTTGTTAGAACATTCCAAGCATACGAGATTAACGGATATACATTTTACACTAAATTACAGTGTGATAAGAGCACGATGCAAAATAGTGGGGTGACGTTGGTGGCGACGTCCCAAGAATTCAGTAGATCGGGGGATGCCCGGCCTGTAATAGCTTCAAAGTCTTATTACGGCGTTATTGAAGAAATTTGGGAGCTCGTTTACAATCCTCACCTTAGCATTCCCTTGTTTCGGTGCCAATGGGTCGAAGACCGGGGTGTTAAAGTTGATAACGACGGGTTCACCCTCGTTGATTTTGACAAAGTCGGGTATGTGGATGATCCGTTCATACTTGCCAAGCAAGCCACCCAAGTCTTTTATGTCACTGACCCGAGTGATGATAGGTGGAGTGTCGTCCTATCCGGAAAAAGAAGGATTGTTGGGGTAGAAAACGTCACCGACGAAGAAGAGTACGACCAGTTCGAAGAGATACCTCAATTTTGTACCGATGTGCAAGCTGAGATAGCAACAATTGCAGAACAAGACGAAGCAAATTACATGAGATCTGACCACAATGAAGGATTATGGGAAGATGTTCAAACAGTGGAAAAAAAGAGAAAAAGGCGAAAAAAATCCAATGTATAATATTTACTCCTTTTAAACTTGAAAATTTTAATATTTCTTATTTGGAAAAAAAAAAATCAATGCATAATATATATTTCTTTTATAATATTTCAGATAGCCCAATGAAGCTAAAGACTCAAGGCCGGTTTATCTCTGGATATTTCTGTCTCATGCATTGTAATGTTTTTATTTCGTTTCTAATATTTCTTTGTTGCATCAGGAGCAAGAACCAGATAGATTATTTTAGATATGTGGGCAGAGTGGTTTCAACAGTAATTTTTTTAAACTAGAAATATGGATTTGTATAATTTAGTGTAGGTTTTTTTGTATTAATTTTTGATATAATCTAGACATGAATTTTTGTATCATTTCTGATATAATTTAATTAGTACGTGAAACACCCATCTTTCTAAGAATAATTTTTAATTTCATTAGAAATTCAAAGGGAGCAACACGGACATTTAATTAAACATCCGTGTACAAATACATTTATACGTTTCATAAAATGTCTTAGTAGAAATTCAAAGGGAGCTACACGGATATTTCATTACACATCCGTGTAGGAAGGTATTTTTTCCCCTAAAATTATTCTCAGAGAAAAAGTTATCGAAACGGGGGAGTGATTATTTGAATTCGTTTTCGTCTTTTCAGAATTAAAAAGATAAGGCAACTTCTCGAATTAAACGTTTTCTATAGTTGGACACGGACGTTTAACAAAAAATCCGTGTAAGAAAAGTTTTCTCTACGGTCGTTTAATTTTCAATAGTTTTTTGGCCTTTTAAGAAACGTACACGGGCGTTTAATGAATAATCCGTGTACAAAAGGGTTCCTACACGGATATTTAATGAAACGCCCGTGTAGAAATTGAAATAATTCAAATTACATTATTCTTGAAATACTTTACTTGAACAACAGGGACTAAATTGCATGTTATTTTGAAATATTTTGTTGTAAAAAATATTTTGAAATAATTACTTGAACAGAAGGTATTTTTTTTCCGAAAAATTATTATATGGTTGTTTTGTAAATTTGTAAACCCAGATAAGGTCATATCAAGTAAAGTGTTCATTTATGTTTTCAAATCGGATTATTTAGAGAGCATTAGGCATCCTATGATATTATTTAGACAGATTATTTAAGTTAATTTTAAATAATTTACTTTTTAGTGATTACCCATGAATTAATTGTTTGTTGGTTGTTTTGTACTGCTAATTCATATCTATAACAGTACTTATTTAGATAGCATGAAGTATTTAACAAAATAGATAAACGGAAAGAAAACAAAATGCTGATTAAATTAAGAAGAAAAATATATTACATCAAAACAAAACGAAAAAAAAAAGCTAACTTAATGAAACACTCCTTCACTGGCCTGGCTGGATTGCTCCTTGGCCTGACCCCCTCCTTTTAATCCAGGGTCTCTTTGGCCTGATCCAGGGATTGCCCCTCCTTTTGTAGGGCTTTGGTGGTGGGTGCTCCCTTGGGCTTCGTCGTGGCACATTTGAGGGCGGCCATGGCCATGTCCTCCTGTAGTTGGGAGGAGGCATTTCATAGCCGGGAGGGACTTCGGGAGCATCCTGGGGGGGCAATGGCCATGGCACATTTGCGTCTTCTTCCGGTGGCACCGAAGCGGCCATTTGTTCTTCCAAATTCTCAGAGAAAAGTAATCGAAAAGGGGGAGTTTCTCAGATTATATTGAATTTTGAAGTCGTTTCGTCTTCTTAATTAAAAAGATAAGGCAACTTCTCGACTTCCGTGTACAAAAAGGCTTTTGAAGGTCCTTTAATTTTGAATTTCGTCTTATAAGAATCATACACGGTCGTTTATTTAAAAATACGTGTACAAATGGCTTTTAACACGGTCGTTTAATTTTCAAGAGTTGTTTCGCCTTATAAGAAACGTACACGGGCGTTTAATAAAAAATCCGTGTACAAACTGTTTTATACACGGATATTTACTTAAACGCCCGTGTAGAAATTGAAATATTTATTTGCATTTATTATTAAGTTCTGCTAGATACTCGAAGATATAAAATAATTTTCAAGCTAAATAAAACTGAAATCAGGTTCCTTTTTATATTTTGGAATTTCCATTTTGAAAAATATGGAATTTGAAAAACATGAAACTTTGGAATTTGAAAAAATTAATCTAGAGAACCATATGTAGGCGCGCATTTCATAATTTCGCGTAACCTAATTATACACGGGTGTTTAATTAAACGTGTAGCTCTCTGACGTTTCTACACGGGTGTTTATTTAAATGTCCGTGTATATTTAGTTTACGCGAAATAAAGTGCGCGCCTCGTCTCTGTCGCTCGATATCTTTTCAAAATCTCCTCGTCTCCCCTAAAACCTAAACCCCCTAGTCTCCTATCTCTTTCTGTGGTGCTGCCATCGTTATCTCTCTCGGTGCTTGCTCGGTCTCCTCTGTCGCTCTCCTCTGAACTCGCCAACTGAATCTCTAAGCTCCTCTCGCGCGGTTGCTGTTCTGTCCTTGAAAGGCTCTCTCTCTCTCTCTCTCTCTCTAAGTTGCAATGCTCCCTGTATATTGGTTAAATCAAAACCCTTATCTCTGATTGTATTTTGGTTAAGTGAAAAGTTTCCTCAACTGACCTATTCTGGTGACATTGACACCTAATTAATGTTACAGGGACTAAATTGCAAAACCAACACTATGATTGAACAAAGGACCCAACAACACATAAGTTAACCCTAAATTTTACATTTCATAGCATTTGTAATAATGTTTCTTTTTTGTAGAAAGAACCATGTCACAGCCAGGTGAGAATGCAGATATGGTTTTGGAAACAGTGGAACCGCAGGTAGATATGATAGTGGAAGAAGAGGACCAGCAGTCTCAGACAGAAAAGAGGAAAAGAGGTCCGACAATGTGCACGAAGACCTCAGAGGCGAAGGATTTGCAAATCGAGTTCGACAAAACCGGATGTCCGAAGGGTCCACGTAGGGCAGAGTACACAAATTGGTGCAACAATTTGGTGAAGCAGAAGGCATCTATCTTGGTTGAGAGGTGGGACAAATTCGATGACGAAGATAAGAACGAATGGTGGAACATTGTGAAGGTAAAAAAAAAAAAATGTACATGCATTATATATTCATTTTTCGTATTCTGTTTGTTATTTCTTTTTTTGTTGGATACAAGTTTTCTAGCATGTCTTAACCTTTGGTATATTTCTAGGGGTGTAGGTGATAATTCTTGCTTTGTAGGACTATATCCCAAATTCTATCATTTAGCAGTTATATATACAGATATAGAAAAATTCAAAACCAAGTATATATTACCTGCTGAATGAAATTAATCAATGTAGCTAGTGTAGTGCACCATGCTTGAACTGGGTACCGCCACCAGGAAAGGTAAGGTAATCGCCAGACACCTTGACCCAATTCTGGTGCCCTACACTATTATCATGACAGATAGCAAAATCAGCAAAGAAATATCACTAACAAACTCAGCTAAATACAACACATTATTTCACTTTGATTTGGTCATAAAGGTTAGATTGCATGTAGGTAGTGACATAGGTTGTGCCCCAAAGTTTCCTAATATACAGAAAACAATTTGGTAGAGCAAGTGAAACACAAATTATTTTCAAGCTACTTATTCCCCGTACTTTTGGTAAGTGCAAAGAAATATATGTCTATACCTGACCTGAAAACTTGAATGAACTTACATGCAGTAATTTTGTTGTCAATCATGCAGGCTCATTGGAACATCCAGGATGACGACCCAAAGTCCGCGAAAAAGAAAAAGACTCTGAGGAAAATGAATGAAGCTTGGAAGCAATTCAAGAGCACGTTGAAGACGGTTTTCATGGAGGAAGGGAGAAATCCGGTAGGCTACTATAAATGGCTGAAACAAGAGGACTGGGAGGCGTTTCAAGCTTTGAAGTCCACAGAAGAGTTCAAGGTATATAAATTCAGCCAATTAACTTTCTCTCTGTTCTTTCTCGATATGTACTTATCTTCCTTAAACTAGCTAATTGATGTGCCTTGATGTGTGAAGGTAAAAAGTGACGAGGGCAGGAGGATCGCGAAATTGAACAAGTACCCGCACAAATTAGGGTCAGGTGGCTACGAGGGTAAGTCACTCGAATGGGCTAAGGTACTGGACCAAAACAAACATTCTGACTCACCTGTGGTTAGGATCCAAAATCCTAGGGCCCAATGCTGGCTCATGGGAAGATCTGAGGTAACCGCTGACGGGACGATAGTACTCCCAAGTGACGTGCAACCCGTGGCTCAGAAAATGGTAAGAGTCTTTGTGGTAACTTCGTGTACATTACTTTGTCTTTTGCTATAACTAATTTTTTTTTTAACAGTTGGATGTGGAGGAGGAGGTAAATTCGGGCTCCATGACTGTCGACAGAGTGGATGATTCCTTGTCCGCAGCGCTCGGGACTAAAGAACACACGGGTCGAGTTAGGGGTGTCTCGGTCTACTGTGGCTGGAAGGATGTATACGACGGACCGAAACCAAAAAGAAGACCGCGTGCCAAAGTTAGCACGGAAGAGATGGAATCAAGGTTGGCGCAGGTACGCCAGGAGGTATGCGAGGAGTTCAGAACGGAGTACGATGGAAGGATTGCTGAATTCGAATCAAGGTGGATCAACCATATTACATCTCTGACGCAGCAATCCGAGCAACAACCTCCCGTTTCGCCGGGATTTCGGCGAAGCAGTCAAGCATCCGGGACCGAAGTTCTGGGCGTGTTGGACAATCTACAGGTAATCACTACTTGTTCATAATCTACCCGTAATTGTGACTTGTTCATTAACTAATTTCTGATAATTATTAATTGCAGGAGGCCACATCATGCGACCTCGTCATGTGGCACGACAAAACTCCTCTGACCCTTGCTAAGGGTATTGTACATCCTCCAGCCGGTTCTCAGCTAAGGCCCAACCACCTCCCCGTAACGGTTGACATGATTGTGGCCGATTGGGCTGCCCGCATACCTCTTCCTGTCCCTACCGACGACATGGGGGTGCTTGATGATGCCCGTAGACAGATCATCCAATGGCCCAAGTGTCAGATTATTTTGGATCAGGTAATCTCTAAATAAAACACGGATATCTTATGTTACGTTCAAATGATTATTTTGAAATACTTGAAAAAAGGTTCAAAATCTGATACAGACCCGAAGAGGCGTTGGAAACGCTGCGGACGAAGCTTTGTCACCGGTACGGCGAGGCTTGGAAGTAGTAGTCGGGGCTGATGCGCAAGAATCTCCTGCTGCGCCAGCGGCGGCACCAGCGGAAGCGCCAGCAAATGCGCCAGCGGATGCCCCAGAGGCTGCGCCAGCGGCTGCGCCAGAGGCTGCGCCAGAGGCTGCGCCAGAGGCTGCGCCAGCGGCTGCGCCAGCGGCTGCGCCAGAGGCTGCGCCAGCGGATGCCCCAGTAGACCGTACGGGGCTCTCTGAAGAAGAGGTTAGCCGTTTGCCCGAGGATTTGCGGAATCTCCACGCCTGCCTGGTTAAGGCACCAGATGATATGGAGGACGTAATGTTCGAAATCCCCCCCGAGGTTCTCCTACACAAAGGCAGGACGGTCGTGCTGCCTTTCAAAGAATTCAAGGACTTTCTACATGCCTCATCAAGCGATAAATGGCTCGATGTGGGAGTCCTCACCGTTTTCGTCATGTTAGTGACCAAAAAATCATATATATCATGTGTATAGCACTCAAATATATATTCTAATGTGAAATGATGATTTTTCAGGATGATACAACGAAAACAGTCTGTGGCTCATGGGAAAGATAGGGTGAACTCCTGTGCATTCTTGGACCCCGCTTTTACTAGTGGTACGATGGTGAAATATCAGGAGGAAGATACTGTCCAGTACATGCGTTCAGCGATGCGTAAGGCTGTTTCGGAGAATAAGAAATTTATTCTCGTGCCATACCACCAGAGTGGCCACTGGTGTTTGATTGTGATTGTGCCACTTGAGAATTTGGTTTTCCTCATGGATTCTTCATATCCCGGACCGGGCATCACTCCTCAGGAATCCAAAAAGATCTGCATTCCAATAAGAAAGTAAGCAATAGTAATTCACTTGGTTTGATTTTTTCCCAATTACATATAACAAATTGTGGAATTGCTAATTACATTCCTCAATTTTGTAAGGGCTTTTCTGCAATATCTTAAAGATGGAGGAAGGCAAAGCACGATTCCGAAGCGTAAAAATAAGTTGTGTTTCAGGTGGCAGCCGGTGAGCACATGCACTATAATTTTTATAATTTCATATTTTTTGTTCAAAAATTAATTGTCATTCTAACATAGGCTGCTAAATGAAAATTTCAGTGCCCGCAACAGTATCAGGGTTGGGAATGCGGTTATTACACGATGATTTATATGTTTCACTTTGTTGAACGCTTACAATTCGATTGGCCAGATTATCCGGTATGTAATTCATATGTTTGCCTTGACTTGTCCATATAATTAATATTGATTTCCTCTAATATTTTATTCTACTAAATTTGTTTTATTAGTTGCATTGTTATAATTACAATATTTATTTTTATAAAGCAAAACAGAGATGCAGTTGTTATATTGTATTTTTCTAATAACCTACATATTTTGAATTTTTGGCAGCATAAATCGAACGAGAAGGCAGGGCATTACAGCAATGAAGATATAGATTATTTTAGATGTATGTGGGCAAAGTGGTTTCAAAATGAATTTTGTAAACCAGAATATGGATTTGTATAATTTTGTGTGCATGAATTTTTGATATATTTAGTGTACATGAATTTTGTTTAGGGGTTGTATTCTGATATATTGGAAATTCTTTGTTTGGAATTGATTTTTAATGGCTAGCAAACTGGAGGCTAGCCAAAACAAAAAATAAAAATTGAAAAAAAATATAACCATTCTACACGGATGTTTAACAAAAGTCCGTGTGGAAAGCCAAATAAAGAGCAAATAAAAATATAAGATAGCTACACGGCTGCTTATGTAATGATCCGTGTAGAAATAGTTATTCTACACGGATATTTTGATAGACATCCGTGTAGAAACATGATCGTACACGGCCTTTTAGTTAAATATCCGTGTATAGATCTCAACTAATGTACACGGTTGTTTATGTAATGAGCCGTGCAGAATAACTATGTCGACACGGATATTAACCTAAAAGTCCGTGTACACAGAGACATCGTACACGGTTGTTTATGTAGTGATCCGTGTAGCTCGGCTTTGGAGAGCGCCACTTGGCAAGGAATTGGACACGGTTGTTTATGTACTGATCCGTGTAGCTCGGCGTTGGAGAGCGCCACTTGGCAAGGAATTGGACACGGTTAATTATGTAGTGATCCGTGTAGCTCGGCTTTGGAGAGCGCCACTTGGCAAGGAATTGGACACGGTTAATTATGTACTGATCCGTGTAGCTCGGGTTTGGAGACCGCCACTTGGCAAGGAATTGACCACGGTTGTTTATGTAATGATCCGTGTAGCTCTCAGGAATTGCACACGGTTAAATATCCGTGTATAATTTATTCAGGGGATTATACACCCTCGCACTCCACACGGCAGGAAATCCGTGTAGCTCCCCTGTTTATGTCCGTGTACAATGACCATTTCTGTAGTAGTGACTGATCATATGACCGGGAACATAAATTTGTTGCATAACTATAGAACATGTAAAACCAAACAATTTGTGACCGTAGCTAATGGTGAACAAATGGAAATATTAGGAATTGGTACAATTAACCTCTTCTCCAAAGAAATACCAAATGTCTTGTATGTACAAAATTGTTCATCAAACTTGTTATCCATAAGCAAAATTACCATAGAACTAAATTGTGAAATTATTTTTTCATCAAAAAATGTGTTCTTTCAAGAATGTATAACCAAAAAGATGATTGGTGAAGGTATTTTAGAAAATGATCTCTATATTTTAAATTATGAAAAAATCAATTTAAATATTAGAAGACAAGAGAATTTAGGTATTCTTTGGCATAAAAGATTAGGACATCCTTCCGACAAAATTCTAAAACATATTCATGATTTTCCAAAGTTAGATTGTAGCAATTGTGAAGTATGTAAATTAGGAAAACATACTAGATTACCATTTCACTTATCAAATAATAAAAGTGAGAAACTTTTTGAGTTAATTCATTCGGATGTGTGGGGTCCCACTCCAATTGAATCATTTAATGGATACAAATATTTTGTAACTTTTATAGATGATTATTCTAAAATAACTTGGTTGTATTTACTAAAAAATAAAAGTGAAGTATTTTCTCGCTTTCAAGAGTTTTATAATTTTATAGAAAATCAATATGATGCAAAAATTAAAACATTTAGATCCGATAATGGAACGGAATTTATAAATCAAAATTTTTCCAAGTTTTTCAAACAAAAGGGAATTTTACATCAAACAACATGTGTCTATACACCCGAACAAAATGGTGTTTCCAAACGGAAAAATAGACATTTGCTTGAAATGACCCGAGTTCTTTTATTTCAAAATAATGTACCAAAGATTTTTTGGTCGGATGCCGTACTCACCGCCACATATTTAATAAATAGATTGCCTAGTGCCAACTTAAATTATAAAAGTCCATTGGAGATCCTTTACCAAAGAAAAATTATAATGAATCATTTGAGAATATTTGGGTGCACATGCTTTGTACACAAAAACAAACAAGATAAATTGGATTGTACGTCAATTAAAACCATTTTTTTGGGATATTCTTTACAAAAAAAGGGTTATAAATGCTATGATCCAATTAACCATAAATATTATATTTCTAGAGATGTAACATTTTTAGAAAATGAGCCATATTACAATGAGGTTGATAATAAAATTAATAACCAAGAAATACCAAACATATTTGTATTACCACAAGTTGATAATACAAATATAGAAAATAATACTCCGATACAAAGTGATACCACTCCGGAAGAAAATACCACTTCGGTACAAGATGAAAGTGAGATACAAGAAATCTCACAAAATGAAGAAGAAGAAGAAAACTTGGAAGAAACAAATGGAGAAAATACACAATTAAGAAGATCATCAAGGCCAATTCAACCATCAACAAGGTTAAGGGACTTTGTGACATACGAGGTACAATATCCTATTCAAAACTTTATTTCATATAAAAATATTTCAAAAACACACCACGCATTCCTTAGTTCAATTTCAAAAATGGATGAACCAAGAAATTTTGAGGAGGCTATAAGCCAACCGGTGTGGTGCAAGGCTATGAAAGAAGAACTTCAAGCCTTAGAAAAAAATAACACATGGACCATTGAACCATTACCAAAAAATAAAAAACCCGTTGGATGTAAATGGGTATATAAAATTAAATACAATAGTGATGGTACCGTAGAACGGTACAAGGCAAGATTAGTTGCCAAAGGTTATACCCAAACATATGGTATAGATTACCATGAGACTTTTGCACCGGTGGCCAAAATGAATACCGTGAGAATTTTATTTTCTATTGCGGCAAAACTAAAATTGGAAATTATACCAAATGGACGTCAAAAATGCCTTTCTTCAAGGAACACTTGAAGAAGAGGTATATATGACTTTACCACCCGGTCATGGAAAAGAAAAGAATCATGAATTAGTTTGCAAATTGAAGAAAGCTATTTATGGATTGAAGCAATCGCCAAGAGCATGGTATGGCAAGCTAAGCTCTCATTTAATTTCTTGTAATTTTAACCGATCATTCATTATTTGTAAAACTTGAAGGAAATAATACTACCATTATATTAGTATATGTTGATGACATTATAATCACCGGAAATAACCAAGAAGAAATTAATAAAATAAAATTTCAATTGAAAGAAAAATTTGACATTAAGGATCTTGGTTATTTAAAATATTTTCTAGGAATATAAATTGCACATTCTAAGAAAGGTCTATTTATTTCCCAAAGAAAATATACTTTAGATTTGTTAAAAGAAACCGGTAAACTAGGTTGTAAACCGGCCTCAACACCAATAGATGGTAAGCATAAATTAAATACCGAAGATGGTGAACCTTTAGAAGATATAAATCAATTTCAAAGACTTGTAGGAAAATTAATATACTTAACGGTAACTCGTCCGGATATTTCTTTTTCGGTAAGTCAAATTAGCAAATTTATGCATGCCTCTAGAACACCACACTTGGAGGTAATAAATAAAATTTTAAGATATTTAAAAGGAACACCTGGAAAGGGAATTTGTATGAAAAATAACAATTCTAACAATGTATGTGGCTATTCCGATGCAGATTGGGCCGGAAGTTTCGATAGAAAATCGACAACCGGTTTTTGCACATTTGTAGGCGGAAATCTAGTCACATGGAAAAGCAAGAAACAAAACGTTGTGGCACGATCAAGCGCCGAAGCGGAATATCGTGCCATGGCGTCCACCGCAAGTGAGTTGACATGGATCAAGCAACTCCTTTCGGATTTGGGAATTAAAATTCATGAGCCAATGCAAATGTTTTGTGATAATCAAGCGGCACGGCATATAGCATCCAACCCGGTGTTTCACGAAAGAACAAAACACATCGAAGTCGATTGCCATTTTATTAGAGAAAAAATTCAATCAAAAGAAATTGAGACGCCATTTGTACGAAGTGAAGACCAATTGGCGGATATATTTACAAAAGGTTTAGACCCGAGACCTTTCGAAGAAAATAATCGCAAGTTAGGGCTAATTGACATCTACAAGCCCAACTTGAGGGGGAGTGTTGAGAAATATGATTTAATTAATTAATTAATTAGGAATTAGAATAAAATATATAGGCTATACTGTAGAGAGCTAATAAATAACTCTCATTTTTCTTACCGTTAGAATAGAATAATATTACCGTTAGAAGCTTTATTATAAATACCCATTTAACACTTGTAATAAAGTGACACAACAAAATATAGAATACAATTTCATCAATCTCTGTCTCCTCTCTCGGTTACTAAAAATCAACATCTTAATTTGTTAGAAATAAATAAACTGACCAGCAATTGGGGAATGGACCTGTCACAGTTGACGAGTGACTTGAAAATTGAAAAGTCTTAAAGAAAACGTATCACCCATTTCACTTGACGAGTCAAAGAGCCTTTTTCTCCTGGCAGCAGAAGTTTTTGGGAGAGATATTAAAAGGCTCCAGCGCACGGGCATATTATCTCAGCAAAATATCGACCAAATTTCAACTTGGAAACCTCTTTGGATAAGACTTCTATTTTTACATTAATTAGCACATCTCAATTAAGTCCAATTCACTCGATCACATCCATTCACTGCGTTTGACAAGTCTTGTGGGCATCCTACCTAATTCTCTTCCACCCGATTTTGAGGATTTTTAACTGTTTTATAGCATTCACTCGTTCCCAGTCTTCATTCAAAAAAATCAATTTGATTTCTTTAATTTCTATTATTAGTAATACTTTTCGAGCGTTATAATAAAAGTTAGTCCAGGAATTACTTCTACTAAAAGTAAATTTTATGACTTTAGCATGTATTTATTTAGATTATTTAATTTATGGTATGTAATTTAGGTATCTAATTTGAGCAAAGCTAGCGTCTGATGTGCTTACCAAGAGTGGTTGGTGAGCATGCAGCGAGAATAAATCACAGCAACCTTAATGGGTGCTATATGGAGGCACGGATCGAGGCCTAGATGTGTTTCTTGTGCGTAATCTTAGCCGTTGATCTAGCTTGGATGAATGGCCGGTGGCTCTTAGCTAGTGAAAAGAAAAACTTCAGAACCTTTACTAGCCTACACGCTGTAGTCTTGGAAGTTGAAACTATTAATGCATTGATATCTAGAAACAAGAAATTTATACACCGTGTCTATTTATAATATTTGTCGATTAATCTTTCTCCTTCAAAGCTCAAACGTTAGTCTTTCTTCAGAAAAAACGAAAATGGCAGCCAAAACCCGGTCCAACTCGGCCAAACTCGGTCTGACTCGATCTTACTCGGCCTTAAAATCAGCCAACTCGGCCGAGTCAAGCACTGTTCAACCGAATTTTGCTGAAAAACTCGTACGGGCGTGAGACTCGGGTGAAACTAGGATCGGATACGACCGAGTCCGAGTTGACTCGGAATCGGCCGAGTTTCCAAACCATGGTAATTTCCTAATTTTTCTAGTTTCTATGGCTCTTTATAAATCATAAGCACATTCATATATAATTGATTCAATAATTCAGGGGTCCAAGCTGGTGACAGCAACAGCGACTGAGGGAATCCGGTACTTGCTGTGCAATTCTGACGAAAGATCCGAGAAAAGTATTGTAGCTTGGACTGATAGGGCCATGTTCCACAGGCCCTTTAATTTAAACTGGGCCATGAACGACTGGGATTCGGACCTCACTAAGAGGCCAACCCGAAGTCATATGAAAGGCCCAAATATCCACCAAGTCGGGGCCCTATACAGCGGCCCCAATATGCCTTAAATGGGGATCGTGTTAACCGACATGCGGGATGATAGTGGAAACGGCTAACTTAAATGCCTCCCATCCCGGTAACGGTTGACATAACTACCCCCGTCCTCCATAACTGCCCGAGATAGCAGTTATGGACGGACTATATAAGGCAGTGATTCCCATGAAGCAGGGACACTTTTTTCCAACCACAAGAGAGATCATACAGGATAGAGTCAGAATCTCTCACAATCCACCCCGAGTTCACAACTCACTTCACACCTCGGCCTGCCATCTTTTGGCAGGACGAATCCGACTCAGCCCAACTTCCCATACGGCCTCATCTCCCGAGATAGGACGTATCAACCACCGTGGGGCCACGCCTTTGCTCATACAGAGATTTAGATGGCTCAGCAAAACACGTCAGTTCCGCTCCCACCAGGAGTTACAATCCCGCTAGGTGCAATGATCACACCACCTCCCCTTGTAACCCCGCTTACAGGGAACCCCTCCCACAGTCAGCCTCACGCGGCGAGGCCTAACAATCCGATAATACGACCTTCTGGTCCTCAACCGACACAACCTCGCCACACAGGCCTCGACATGGCTGCTCACCCTTTGTTTACCGAAGGACACACGAGCCGGCCATTGTTTACTGAGCAAACACCGCTACTCAGTACTTATCACCCACCATACATACCGCACTACACTCAACAGACGCCATTTTACCCTTATGGCGCGACCACCTACACACCATACACCCCGATGTACCCCCAGTATCCTTATGCGACACCACCTGCACAATGGGGTCCGGGAGGCGCTCAAGGGGTATATCCAGTGACAGGTCCAACGCCACATTCCCAACAAGTGCCGCTGCGACCTATAATCCAGACTGTGCCACTAACTGCCCCGGAGGCACCACATTCCCGGCCTCTATCAGCAAACCGTGTCCTTAGTCGACCAGTTAAAATTCCTCCCAGAAATTTGAACTCTCAGTTCATAGATGTTCGAACTGGTAGTGAAACAGATACGCCCATCCTGCCGGACCAACAGGTCCAATCCAAACGCCAGGACCAAAACATTCCACTGACAAGAGCTCAACAAGCCGAAAGAAGACAGCAGGAAGGGCAAGGCGAAAGTAGGGAACCTGATCCCGAAAAACAGCCCCAGGTTGAGCAACCCGAAGTTCACCATAACAATGAGCGCGAATCAGCCAACCAGGGCAGAGGTTCCAGACCGTCACGCCGAGAACAGTCGCGCTCCCGCAGGGAACGCGAACGAAGCCCACCCCGAGGTCGGGATAAAAATCGCCGAGATGATCATAGAAGAAACAGGCGATCACCTACCCCGACCCAAGGCGTAAATATGGCTCAAATAGAAGAATTGATTCAGACAAGGCTTGCGGCTAAATTGGCCGAGATAGAATCCCAGAAGACAGGTGCCACCTCTCGACCTATGGGGATCAACGATGGCCCACTTTCTAGAGACATCTACCGTCATTCCCTGACGGATTTCAAGTACCCAACAACTCTTCCCAGCTTCCGGGGCAGCGGTGATACTCAGGATCCGCATAATTTCGTGTACGGATTCCTTGAGCGACTTCGCCTCCTGGGAGCCACTGACGCCATCATGTGCCGCGTCTTCACCACTTGTTTAACAGGTGAAGCATGGGACTGGTACATGACGCTACCTCGGAGATCCATTAACAAGTTTGAAGACTTCGCAAAACTGTTCCTGGAAAGATACACGATTATTAAGCCACCGCAAGCAACATGCGAGATGCTCCTAGACATTGTCCAAGGACAGCATGAAAGGACAGGTGCGTTTGTTAATCGGTTTATCCAAGCATCTCGGCGAATTCAGAATCTCAACGAAGAATTCGCCTTGGCTGCCATCAAAAAAGGACTTCGCAAGGGGGGTCCGGGTACTTTGCGTTACGAGGCGCATATGAAGAAAATGACTACTTTGAGGGAATTTGTAGCCTTTGCTGAGGGTTACATCCGCGCTGAGGATGACAATGGCAGTCCCACGAGGTTCCGATCCCGATCTCCTCGTCCAACAAACAAGCAACAGACTCAAGATAGGTCTCGCAATCAAAGAGAACCTCGGCAAAACCAACCAACCGAGCACAATTCCGGTACCAAAGGGTACCGACAGCATTTTGTGCGATATGCTCCTCTCACTAAGAAGCGGCATGAGATGTACAACATCATAGAAGGCATGTTCGATCTACCCCCGCTGCTGCCAAAGAGCATTTTCACGGTGGTCGACAACTCGAAGAAATGTGAATACCACGGATTCAACGGGCATTCCACCGCAGAATGCCTCCAATTGAAAGACATCCTGGAGAGATTAGCCCGAGAAGGAAAACTAGTCGAGTTCATCAACCCCGACTTCTTCAAAAAGTTTTTCAAGAAATACAATGGTCAAGGTAAAGTTTTTAAGAAACCCATTCCATATAGACAGGATTACACGGGACCTCGGGTTGGGGAGGACAATCCCCAAATCCGAGATGATTCCGAGACAAGACGCCCGGAGCGGCAGGGTAGTCCTGTCATTAATGTAATCAGTGGAGGCCATCGTGGTACTGCCCGGCCAATCATACCACGCGACAATCGAAAACCGTACCCCACTGTCCTACCGGTTGAAACCATGAATGATAAAAAACGGCCTCGACCTGAGGAAGTGATATCTTTTTCTGAGAAAGACCTCGGTACAATTTCGGGTCCGCATGATGATCCCATAGTGCTTAACCTCAAGATCAACACTCACCGGGTGAAAAGAGTGTTAGTTGATACTGGCAGCTCGGCCGACATCCTGTATTTACCAGCCTTTATGCAAATGGGCCTCAACACTCGCGCCCTCCAACAACACATATCACCCTTGATAGGCTTCACGGGGGACGCCCTTCAACCTCGGGGAATGATGCCACTTAAAGTGACATTCGGTACATCCCCCCGAACAGTGGAAGTCATGGTGGACTTCCTCATCGTAAATGCCCCTTCTGCGTACAATGCGATCTTGGGTAGAGCGACTTTGAATAAAATCGGTGCTATCATTTCTCCTTCCCACCTCAAAATCAAGTTCCACACCGAAAACGGGATAGGGGAAGAATGTGGCCAACAGCAGGTAGCTCGCGACTGCTACATGACAACCATTCAAGGTCATGGAGGTTCTGTTCACCAAGTCGATCAGCCTGATGTAAAGACCACTCCACAGCGGTTGCGTTCTAGTACTGACTTTTTGCCTCCAAACACCGACCTCGCATTGGACCCAATGGATAAAGCTGAGGCAAAAGCTCCCCTTGAGCCCGTTGATGAAGTCGAACAAATTGAATTAGGTGACGGTAAAACACTTAATGTAGGAAAGGCGATCCAAGGGTCGGCACGGGCCGAGTTAATCAAATTCCTCCAAGAAAACCAATCTGTTTTCGCTTGGACTGCAGCCGACATGCCAGGAATTCCTAGGTCAATTGCCGAGCACCGATTGCACATCAAACCAGGCTCAAAACCAGTCAGACAGAGGAAGCGCAATATGGGGGATGAACGACAGCAAGCCGTCAAGCGCGAAGTACAGAAATTACTTGACGCTGGCTTTATAAGAAATGTCGAATGCCCAGAATGGACAGCCAATCCCGTGCTTGTCAAGAAATCCAATGGCGACTGGCGTATGTGTATCGATTACACCGATCTCAACAAAGCTTGTCCCATGGATCCTTTCCCTTTGCCCAAAATCGATCAATTGGTCGATTCAACCTCGGGACATGCTTATCTCAGTTTCATGGATGCCTTCTCCGGGTACAATCAGATCCGGATGAGCCAAGCCGACGAAGAGAAAACTGCTTTTACTACTAATTCGGGACTTTACTGTTACCGGGTTATGCCTTTCGGGTTGCGCAATGCTGGGGCTACATTCCAAAGAATGGTTAACACCGTTTTCCAAGGCCAGATTGGACGAAATGTAGAGGCATACGTAGATGATCTACTCGTCAAAAGCATGTCTGACCTCGACCATGTCCGAGATCTCCGCGAAACCTTCGCGACATTAAATTCGGCCAACATGAAGCTCAACCCAAAGAAAAGCTTCTTCGGTCTAACTGGTGGCAAATTCCTTGGCTTCATGGTTTCTATGCGAGGCATTGAGATTCATCCCTCCAAATCACAAGCCATACTCGACATGAAGCCCCCCCGAAATCTCAAAGAGCTGCAATCTCTCACAGGTAAACTGGCCGCTCTCAACAGGTTTATTGCGAGATCTGGGGATGTGTGTTTTCCTTTCTTTAAGGCCATGCGCAAGTCGGCCAAATTTGAATGGACAGATGAATGTGCGATAGCCTTTGACAAGGTCAAATCCTATCTCGCCAATCCACCGTGCCTCAGCAGGCCAACCGCGGGTGACACCTTGGTGTTGTATTTGGCAACAACAGGACATGCAGTAAGCGCTGCCCTTGTTCGCGAAGAGGGACGCGATCAGAAGCCGGTCTATTTTGTCTCACATGTACTTCGGGACGCCGAAACCAGATACTCCCAAATTGAAAAGGCGGCATATGCTCTAGTCATAGCTGCCCGGAAGTTGCGACCTTACTTTCAATCACATCCCATAAAGGTTTATACCGGGATACCACTCAAAAAGGCCTTCGCAAATTTTGATTCATCCGGGCGATTGCTAGCTTGGGCACTCGAGTTATCCGAGTTTGATGTCTCTTTCCATCCCCAAAATGCCCTGAAGTCCCAGATCTTCGCCGATTTTATTGCTGAATACTCTGGACTTCCTCCCGAATCTGAAGGACGCTGGGTAATTCATGTTGATGGTGCTTCTTCATTACAAGGAGCGGGCGCCGGGGTATCTCTCACTGGTCCACAAGGGGAAACCCTGAATTATGCTCTTCACTTTCAATTCCCGGTAACAAACAATACCGCGGAATACGAAGCCATGATAGCAGGTCTAAAGTTGGCTAAAGAATTAGGAGCCCGCGAGGTTCACCTCCGTAGCGATTCCGAGTTGGCAGTCAAGCAGATCAATGACGAATGCCGAGTCATGGATGACAACTTGCGCAAATACAGACAGCAGTTCCACCAGCTCAAGAGTCACTTTGACGAGGTCAACATTCAACATGTTTCTCGCAACAAAAATTGCCAAGCTGATGCTTTATCCAAGCTCGGTGCTTCGGGCAACCTTGACAAAGACCGACCCGTGATTGTTATGGATGTTCCTGAATCCAGCATTCACATTGATACCACGGCTGTTCTCACCATCATTGAACCCGGAGATTCCTGGTTCACACCGATGTGGAATTTCCTTAACACGGGAGTTCTACCCACAGACCCATTGGAAGCCCGACGTCTGAAAAGGATCGCACCCATGTATTCTATTTTCAACAATCACCTCTATAAACGAGGATATGTGCGACCTTGGCTCAAGTGTATCAACGAAGAGATGGCATCAAAAATGTTATCAGAGGTACATGAGGGCATCTGTGGGAGCCATCAAGGGGCGAAAACTCTTGCAAAACGCATTCTCCGAGCTGGTTTTTACTGGCCAACCATGCAACATGATGCGGCCACTTTGGTCCGAAAGTGCGAACGATGCCAATACCACAGCAAGTTAAGTAACATTCCGGCATACGACCAGATATCCATCTCGGGGGCCTGGCCTTTTGACTTATGGGGAATAGACATAGTCGGGCCATTTCCCACAGCTGTTCGACAGCGCCGTTGGATAATTGTCGCAGTGGAATATTTCACCAAATGGGTTGAAGCTGAAGCACTGGCAACAATTACAGCCGCAGCAGCAGAGAAGTTCATTTGGAGGAACATCATTTGTCGCTTCGGCATACCACATGCACTCATCTCGGACAATGGAACTCAATTCAATGCAGCCCGCACCATCGCATTCCTGTCCAACTTGGGTATCCAAAACAATTTCACCTCGGTCAGCCACCCGGCTAGCAATGGATTGGCCGAAGTCACCAACCGTACAATCTTAGATGGTCTGAAGAAGAAAGTTGCAGAAAACAGGAAAAACTGGCCCGACATTCTTGATGGCATCCTGTGGGCTTATCGTACAACACCCAGAGAGGCTACACAGCAAACACCATATTCTCTGGTATTCGGAATGGAAGCAGTCACTCCAATCGAATTGATGGAACCATCTCTCCGTACTTTGACATATTCCGCTGAAGCGAACCACGATGCACGTGCTGCTGACCTCGACCTCATCACCGAAGATCGGGAGAAAGCTCGCATACGCACCATGGAATATCAACGACGAGTTAAGCGTGCATTCGACAAACATGTGGTACCTCGTGCGTTTCAACCTGGTGATCTGGTTCTCAAAACTGTTGAAGCTACTGGCAAACATGTCAGTAAACTCGCTCCTCAATGGGAAGGTCCCTTCAAGGTCATCCGACCCCGAGGAAAAGGCGCATACGAGTTGGAAGATCCGAGTGGTTTCATACTTACTCGACCATGGAACGCTTGTCACCTTCGGAAATTCTACACTTAATGTATGATTTTACTTTCACATTGTTTTACTTCCTATATTCCATGTAAAGTTCGGGCGAGATAAGCCTTTTCTGTTCCATATTATGTATTTTACCTAGGCCGAGATACAAGTTTTTGTATGGTCCTAGGCTGTTATCAATATATATATATGATATTTGATTGTGTTCTTATTATTTGGGTACGAGATATATGAACGAAAGCCTTTTTTGGCAACGAAATAAGTCTTGGTTAACATTCCCGAGATACACAACAAATAAATGTAGTCTTCCGAGACGACGACTGTTAAAACAGTAACATAATTTGTGTTCGCGACATTAATCGAAAACCCCTCGGGGTAACGTATATGTTTCTCGCGACCTCTCCTTTCCCTGATGTCGAATAAACAAAAAAAAGGGGGGCAAGAGGTATATATACAAAGCATAGAGGGATATATACAAAGCATAGATCGAGATAAAAGTTGAACGAAACATCTCAGACAAATCAACACAAGTTAAAGAACTAGGATATAATATTTAAAACAGGTTACAAAAAGATCTGTTAAAACCCCCCACATCTCGGGGTCTGAATAAATTAATACATCACATTTCTGTTAACCCCCACATCTCGGGGGTATAAAATCATTTACTCCTAAACAAATTAAAATTCTGTTACTTCCTTGGCTCGATATGATCCTGCATATAAACAAAAACAAGGACTTAATGAGCATAGGCCAGAATACAATATCTCGAGGAATAGGATATATAAATTTACACTTACAAATAGATGGGTCCACCGCTCTGGGACTTTCATTTCCTCCTTCACGAGGTGAGATGTGAGCATCTAAAATCGCCTCATTTCCTTGCTCGTCTGGGTTGGTCTCATCTTCTTCAGTTGCCCTCATTTCGAGGTCCACACTGTTATCTTCCGACTCAGACGGCAAATCATCCTGTCCTTCAGACGGGGCATCTGGCAAGTCGAGATGCTTGGGCCATTTAGCCTTGGGCCAGGGATGGACGATACCCAAAACCGGATGATTCTCCAGCATAAGGTCCTGATTAATAGGAGTCCCATCCGGGTTCAAAAATAAATCACCCTCTTCATCCCAGCGGTAACCCGACAGATTTTTTGTAACAACTTTTTCGGGGTTCACCTCGGTAAACCCTACCTGCTCGGGTCTAAACGGGTAATGGTCAGCTAGTGCCGAGAGATAGCCATGCACGGTTGCTGTCATCATGTCAACACATGCATAAGGGACAGCTTGTGTGAAGGCTCTGCTGCCCAGAAATTTGTTAAGTGTTTTCTTTGGCAGCTCATGCATCTCGGCCTGAAGTCGGGCGTTCTGCCCTCACGTCCTCCACCTCTTTAGTTCGGGCCTCGAGTTCGGTTTTAAGACGTGCCGACTTGCCCTTGTAATCCTCGGCTTTGCGTTTTTGATGCTGCAATTTCTCCTCTGCCTCCTTACGCTTGGCATCCGCTTGCACGCCCACATGCGTTGCAAACTCGAGTTTGGCCTTAAACACAGCAGCTTGGCCATGCGCTATTCTCATTTCCTTATCCTTTTTTGCGGCCGTTTGCAAAAAATAGTTCCTCTCTAGGACAGCCCTGTTCAACGCCTCTTGGTCAGTACGAATGACGAGGGAATCCCGTTTGTCCAGTGAGTCCTTTAGAAACCCGAAATACACCCCGGCATCATGCAGTAAGCTCGATACATGACCAATAACTTGGTCGGGGTGTTCCTCAGCCCATTTCCTTTGGT
This sequence comes from Carex kokanica, assembly GCA_025461125.1. NCBI lineage: Eukaryota > Viridiplantae > Streptophyta > Magnoliopsida > Poales > Cyperaceae > Carex > Carex kokanica. Next base: position 205,996 of record JAJGRX010001329.1, read on the forward strand.
ACTGAGTGGTGGTTAATCTGAAGGTCTCCCGAGCAAAGGCAGCATGAACCTCGGGATGGTCTACCTCGTCCTGCATAAGAGAGTATCCGGGGAGATAGGCCAAAATACTGTCCGGGAAACCCCGAGAAATATTTGTACCCCACACAAAACCAGTTTGTTGCGCCTGGTCAGAAACTCGCGACTTCAGGTACTCCCTATGTTCCTCTGAGGGATCCCACACGTTGGCGGCTGCGTCGTCAATAATTTTGTCTAATTCCCCTTGAGCAGCGTCAACTTGGGCTTGGGAAGGTTCCTCTACAACCTCCTGTGGTCTACCCGATACAATCTCGGATTGAATCTTTTGCTTTTTGGCTTCGGGATGACCAGAAACCGGACCCTTTCCCTTTTGCTCCCTTGTCAGACGTGGATGTGGAGGAACGTCTGAAGATACTTCCTTCCTCTTTTGAGACCCCGCGAGTTTGGAAGAACCGGAGGTGTTGCCCTTGACACTCTTCCCGGTATGTGCCGATCTCGGCTCACGAGTTACCGGGGTAGAAGACGACTTCGGTGTTTTTTGAACTATAGCCGCCTTTGGCTTGGATGGGTTCTTAACCCCTTTCTTCTGAACAACCCCGCCCTCCGGGTTAGCTACAAGTGGGAAGGAACTAGCGGCCTTCCACGGCAATGCCATACAACCGTGACCTGCGACATAAAGGGTATGCGAAAGTTAGTACATTATTCATGTTATTACGAGTTAGATCAATAAATATGATGCACAGGTATACCGGTGTAAATTAAAAGCAAAAAACACTAACTTGTGAAATAATAATCAAGAATTTCTTTAGCCTTTACATCAGCTGGAGTCAGGGGATCAGGTGAGGTCGGCATCAATTTTTTCTTTTCTAGACGGCGCCATTCCTTTTGTACCTTCAAAAAACATTTCAGTTCCTCCGGGTTCTCGAGATATACCCACCCGTGGTTCCACTCGTCCGCTTTGGACAGTTGCTCAAACAGCGCCAAACCATTAGAGCGCTTCCGTATCGCGAGATAACTTTCACTGTTATATAACACGGTGAAGTAATGGAAGAATAACCCGACACTCGGGAAATATTCCTTTAACTCGGGCAAGTAGTCGAATACATATTTGAAGCTCATGATGTAACACCACGCGGGTGCGGTCAACTGTGCAGGAGCCACTTCGAGATGTCGCAATATCTCGCGTGCGAATTTGGACAACCTTATCTTGAACCCGCACTTTGGCATTTTCCAATATATGCACATGCCGCGCTCTGAGTCGTGAGCTCGGTCATTGGGACCCGGAGCTACCATCCGAACTGCCTCTCGAGAATACTCTTTTCTGCTGGCCTCCAGCACAAGTTCGTTGTAGAAGGCATTACAATAATCTTCACACTGGACAACCAGCTTGGGTGCAATACCAGCAGATGTAGGGAAGTTCGTATCATTGGCGTGGCCATCTCGGGGAACTATTATTTTCTTGGCCTTCTGGTTTTTGGTTTTCGAAGGCCCTTGTGATGTTCCCACGGGGGTGTCAACTAGTTCACCCCGAGATGAACTTTCGTGCTCATCTCCTTCCGCATATTCCTCCTCCTCATTTCCTCCCGACATTACGTCAGAATGTGCGGGAATCATTCCATATAAACTCTTGCCCCTACCAGGGCAGGGGGGTGAAAAGGATAGGGGAGACACCGCCTCATAGGTATGGGGGGATTGGTCCCGAGATCCACCTTGTTCTTCGGCCATTTCTAAATTTACGAATAAACAGGATTGGCTTAAGTCACCGACCTTACTATTACAATATCAGTTTCTAAAAGCATTCATGTTACTAATGCACATTAGATGTCACAGTTATGGTAGGCAAATAGACTCCTATAACATTACCATACTAATGTTATTCATTACTTCACTCCCTAACTTCGGCCAATAAACATTATAACATGCCGGATGTGCTAATTTAATGCCAGTTACCGAGGTGATAAAGGCTTACCTTTTTGGAGGTTGAGATGTTCGACTTTCGTCCGACGTCCACTTCCGAGATTGGCAGCTCCTGAATTCCGAGATTGTTTTTGCTCTTTCACTCCGATATCAAATGATTTAAGGAAGCAGTACTGAATAAGTTGGGGGGGGGGCCGAAATATATACAGGTTTTCCTTTTTTCCCGCTCGATATTTGCGTAGTTTTCGAAACGACGCCAAGAAACGTCGCGCTGTCTCCTTTCATCATGGCGACGCTTCGATTCCCGCGCTCGTTCAACGGCCGCGAGTTCTCACCGAATTAACGAATGCCACGTGTCACGCACGGATTGAGCCATCACCTCGACTTACAGACTGATTTGATGGCTGACTTGATGGCTCACGGCGGTTAACGGAAGACGAAGCGTCAGGCATTTAATGCCGATATACTATATATACACCCTCCGTCTTTCTTTAACGATCCATCAACCGTACAATTATCCTCCTCTCTCGCACTATCACGAAATGAATGATCCAGTGAGCAACGAGATCGCCCTTGAAAAAGATGATATTCCGTCATCTCGTCTATGTCCCGCGATTACCATCCACAAGTCCAATGATGCAGACGACCCATTAGCTTGGGACCGATGTGCGATTTGCAAGTTGAGGGGATATTCTCCGCAAATGTTTCATTGTGACAGCTGTGAAGAAGCCTTTCATCCCGGGTGTTCGGCTCGAAGATCACCTCGGAACCATAGTGATCCTCGCTTCACATCCTTCACTTGTAGACAATGCCTTCACCACGCACGTCGGATCAATAAGGTTGCCGACGACATTGTTTAATCCAATGGTGTGGTCTTCACGCTCAACAGTAAAGGAGGCTACATTAACTATCTTTGTGTCCATCTCTTCCAAGATCCGATGTTCTTTAGTATCAATAGGCTTTGTTATTATATCAGTTTGAGTTAGATTTTGTATAAGTTTGAAATATCAATGAACATTTAATCTATTTTTTCATTGTTGTCCTATTTACCTCGGGTTTCCATCTCGTTTTACTTACAAACCATTTAACACGCGCAAAAAAAAAAAAAAAAAACAAAAAAAAAAAAAAAAAAAAAAAAAAAAAAAAAAAAAAAGAGAGAGATGGCGGTTTAAAACCTGCCTATTTTAAAACCTGCCTATTTAATGATATACAGTTGGGCAGATGGCGGTTGAACGACTATAAATAAGGTACTCCTTCCAGAGAGGGAGATACTTTTCTCTACATACTTTCCCTTTTGCTTTTGCTTTTTAGAAAAAAAATTTTCCACCTCGCATCTATCATGTCTGTTAACCGACATGCTTTAGAGTTCCTAGAGGAACGTGCAAGGCAACGTCGAGCTATTGAGCGTCAAATTATCCCATCTCGCCCTGTTGGTTCATCCAGCTCCAGCCGAGGTCCCCAGCGACGTGTACTTACAACCGAGGAGAGGGAGGACTTGATCCAAGACTTTCCCAATGACTTGGATTGGATGCTGGATAACGAGTCCGTCACCATCCGAGACCTTTTAAATTACAAGCTGGCAGTATTCAGGGAGGTGGGCGACGAATTTAACATCGTCGAATTCCTCGGACCTCTTCGCGATTGCCTGGCATGTGGGAAATCTGCCCTAAAAGAAGACATGGTCAAATGTCGGGGCTGTCGCACGTGGTGGCATCCCTCTCATTTTTTGATTCATGATCGGTCAGATCCTCGACGTCGATTCTTCAGATGTCAAACTTGCCAAAACCGACATCCCAATGCACCCACATTGGCTACAGCTACTCCGGACCAGATTTGGGAAGACGATCATTTTGATGATCCAGATAGTGAGATGATGGACTTCATCCCTTCACCTCCGGGATTTCATTAAATTACTTATAAGAATAAAAGCTAATAGGCTAAGTAGATCCACCTTTTGTTTTTTGCTTCAAGCCTTAATTCATCTCGAGTTGTAGCCTTTATTTATGATTGAATCTTTTAGTTTAGCTCGAGTTGTAACGAGTCTTTATTAATATAAGAAGGGTTTATTTATGTTTGGTACTTTTTTAATTGTGCTTTCATGAGTTATACACCCTCAAGTCGAAAGCATCTCGCTGATGCATTCCGACTTCGGGGGCTAATGATAGGGCCATGTTCCACAGGCCCTTTAATTTAAACTGGGCCATGAACGACTGGGATTCGGACCTCACTAAGAGGCCAACCCGAAGTCATATGAAAGGCCCAAATATCCACCAAGTCGGGGCCCTATACAGCGGCCCCAATATGCCTTAAATGGGGATCGTGTTAACCGACATGCGGGATGATAGTGGAAACGGCTAACTTAAATGCCTCCCATCCCGGTAACGGTTGACATAACTACCCCCGTCCTCCATAACTGCCCGAGATAGCAGTTATGGACGGACTATATAAGGTAGTGATTCCCATGAAGCAGGGACACTTTTTTCCAACCACAAGAGAGATCATACAGGATAGAGTCAGAATCTCTCACAATCCACCCCGAGTTCACAACTCACTTCACACCTCGGCCTGCCATCTTTTGGCAGGACGAATCCGACTCAGCCCAACTTCCCATACGGCCTCATCTCCCGAGATAGGACGTATCATGGACTATCCTCGAATGGTTAGAAAACCGTGTCTAGATTTTAATGTTTACGTGTAGAAATTAATGCACACTACAAGTTTCCACAAACTTTCCTTCTCAAAGAATAATTGACCAAATGATGAAAGATAACTTGCTTCCTTAATTATGAAATATTATTTCGTGATTCATTAAATTATTGACAGAAATGAGAAAAATACACATTTTTGAGTTAAAAACAAAAGTCCCCGATGGAGGTCTGCACCGAACATATTGGCACACCATAAAGGCTTTTTTGAATTGACAACATCAGAAAAAAAAAAAAAAAAACCAGTTATCCAGAGAATCTTGAAATTTTTTTTTTTTTCTGTAATAATACTTACGTAGCTTCATAAGCAATTATGGTTCTTGATTCTTTTTTTTATTTCATGTTTATTCAACCAATCAAAGAATCATATATAATTGACAGAATGGTGAAAAATAACTTGCTTTCTTGTAAAATGTTATTTTGTGATTCGTTAAATTATTGACAGAATTGAGAAAAATACACATCTGCATAGCTGTATTATTAGAGGAAGCTCGCAACTACAAGTCAGTTAGGATTAGGTAGGAAAACTGTTATGATTGATTGACTGGTTAGTGTAGTTAGTTAGGGAAATTAACAGAAACTGGTAGCTGTTAACAAGAATGTAAAGCATCCTTATATAAAGGATAACAGTGTGTAAACAAATCAAGAAATGAATTACAATTTGATTCAACTCTCTATCTCTCTGTATCAGTATAACTTTCATGTATACATCATTGTCTCTTGCATATTAATCGTAGTTGCTTTGAGCAGCTGTGTATGACATGCCTCAATAAATCTGAATCAATATCACTTCAATATTGCATGTTTACTTTGTTGTTTGGTTTGAAGAATCTAAAATTGTTGGGAAAAATCCTACTATATACAATTGAAAATTGTAGTTAATTGAAACCTCAATTTCACGGAAATAAATCTGCTGTTATTCTTTGGGAATAACACAAACCTTTTATTCTGACCCAACCATTAGTTTTCGTTTAGATTTGTGGATGAAAAATTTACTTCGTTGAAATTCTATTTAAATCGTTGAGATAATGATATGTTATGAGTATGTCATAATCATACTATGAATGTACTCCTGTGATGCTTAAATTTAAGAACTTCTATTTTTGAATCGTTTATAATTGTTTGAATTGACAGTACTAAAAGATGGATTCGAGGTATTAAGATTAGAGAATTTATCTCATAAAAAGCGCCACGCAATTATGGTTCTCCCATCCAGATTTTCCGATTTTAATATTATGTGGTTTTACCAAATTTTGCTCGTGTAAAACAAAACATTTGCATAGGACTTGGCATCAGTAGTTAGTCTCAACACCCATATTATTTTGTTTGTACAGTGATCTCAAGCCTGAGTACTCAAAATTGGTGTTTGTGGGGTTCATGTCCAAGCATAAATTATTACATATGTCCACAACAGGAATGTAATAACATTGCTTATAATTCATAATTGATGAATAACTAACTGACAAATTACCTTTTAGATGACTTTCTGACGGACTTACCCTCTTCCGTATAGGATTCACCTGCTTCCTTCTTTTTCTCTTTTGGCAATTTAGGTCTGCCACCACCTCCCTCCACCCAACTCGGTCATTTTTTAGGCCTCATTTCTGACACAACACCCACTCCTCTCTCTCGGTACTATCTCCTCGAGTGGAGAGGAGAATGAGAGAAAGGGGAGAGACCTGAGCCGAGAGTGACGTATCGTCGGAGCTCAGAGCGTAGAGTCCCATCTCGATCGGAGAGCGACGGTGAGTAGATCAGGTCGTCGTCAAGCGCAATGGCGGTCGAAGAAGCGGATCCGGTCATAGAGCGAGATAGAGATTAAATTCTAGGATTATTGCGTATGAATAATGTAAATATTTATTTTTATGTTATATGAGAAGATATAATTTAGGATTTTATAATTAAATTTTTCTTATTAATATATTTGTTAGTGGTGATTAACCACTAACCATAAAAAAATGATGAATAACTAGAAATTGGTGCATTATTACAGAATATAAAAGTTTGAAAAATACTCAAACTTAGTATTCAAATTACATAGGGTAAATAAGTACACCAATTACAAAAAAGACAAAACATCAAGATTCAAGGATAATACATAATTTCTTCAGGGATATATGAAAAGATAAGGAACTGCATTTAGCAAGTATTGAGCAATTCACATTACAACTAAAATTTGATAAAAATTCAGATGATGGCTGTAGCTGTTCTATTCCTGCGGTGGAGTAAAGTAGCATAAGTTGCTTCTCCTCCAAACTCTGAGACATCCGAGGTTGTTTTTGCTGTTGGTCAAACCGTCCCAAAACCTCGAGCTGTACCTCCACTTCCTTCATTGTTGGCCTTTCTTCTCCTTTCAATCTCAGGCACATTTCTGCTAGTTTGGCAACAGCTTCGAGTTCTGTACTGTGCTCCTCATTCACAATTTGGGGATCCAGAATCTCAAAAAGACGGTTCTCTTGCATAGCAGAACAAAAATATCCAATGAGGTTACCCCCTTCAAACATCCTAGAGAAGAATAATGGTTTTTTTCTTGTTAGCAATTCAGCTAGAATGACACCAAAGCTAAATACATCACTTTTCTGGGTTAACCGGAAAGTGGAATAGTACTCAGGGTCTAAATACCCGAGTGTCCCTTGGATAGCTATAGTACTTACACCGGTTTGATCTATTCGGACAGATCTTGAGATCCCAAAATCTGACACTTTTGCTATGAAATAATCATCCAATAGAATGTTTGCTGATTTGATGTCTCTGTGCAAAACTGATATAGAGGCTGCAGATGAGTGAAGATAAGAAATTGCTCCTGCAGCCTCAAGGGCAATTCTTAACTGATGTTTCCATGTCAAAGAACAATGTTCCTTTACATCTAGATGATTAAAAAGTGATCCGTTTGAAATGAACTCATAAACGAGCAATGGGACTTCGGTCCCTAGGCAACATCCATAGAGTTTCACAACGTTCCTATGGTTGACTTGTGAAAGAATGACAACTTCATTGATGAACTGATTGATTTCGTCCTGCCGATCAGCGGCCTGCTGAGCAACGGACCTCTGATCATCGGCCTGATCATCAATTTTGGACCTTTTTACGGCCACAACACGTTGATCAGACAAAATACCTTTATAGACATATCCATGACCTCCCCGACCAAGAATGAGTGCATTATCGAATCCATTTGTTGCCTTTTCCAGCTCTTGTGATGTAAGAATTCTCGTATTTTGTGTGGCCTCTTCATTGGAAGCTATTAGTTGTTGAAGAAGCGACCCCTGATTTTGATCGAAGAACTTCTTTTTTAACTTTTCCTATTTTCTCTCTTCAAACAAGTTGATATGCTTGGCTATAGCAATATATAAGAATAATGCTACAGGCAGTAACAAATCAGCTAGCATCCACTATTAGTACCTATCATTATATTCTTATATAGCATTATAAGAAATATAACTGTTAGCCTCAGAATATTCATCATAGGCGTATTTTAGGGTAGCATCCACTATTGGTACCTAGCTTGATTTATGTAATTAGGATGTAATTAGGATAGAATCAGGCAGCATATATTGCCATTGTAAATTAGGAAATAGTTCAACGGCTTGGAGGGATACACATGAAGTTTAGGCTATAAATATCCATGTAAAGACCATGTAAAAAAAATCAAAACATACTCAATAAAAGATTATTGTTCATCATTTCTATTCCTCCTCTAAATTCAATATTGCAGAATATAAAATTTTGAAAATTACTCAAACTCAGTATTTAAATTACATCAGGTAACTAAGTACACCAATTACAAAAAGACAAAACATCAAGATTCAAGGATAATACATAATTTCTTCAGGAATATAAGAAAAGATAAAGAACTACATTTATCAAGTAATAAGCAACTCACATTACAACTAAAATTTCATAATTACTCCCATTATATATTATAACTAAAAGCCTTCTTTTGCCGAGAAAAATTTAGATGATGGTTGTGTCTGTTCAATTTCTAAAGTGGAGTAATGTACCCCACGTTGCCTCTCCTCCAAACTTTGAGACGTCAGAGGATGTTTTTGCCTTTGGTCGGACCGCCACAAGACATCGAGTTGTACCTCCACTTCCTTCATTGTTGGCCTTTCTTCTCCTTTTAATCTCAGGCACAATTCTGCAAGCTTCGCAATGGCTTCGAGTTCTATTTTGTGCTCCTCATTCACAACTTGGGGATCTATAATCTCAAAAAGACGGTTCTCTTTCATAGCATCACAAAAAATATCCAATGAGATTACCCCCTTGAGACATCCAAGAGGAGAATAATGGTTTTTTTCTTGTTAGCAATTCAACTAGAACAACACCAAAGCTGAATACATCACTTTTCTGGGTTAACCGGGCAGTGGAATGGTACTCTGGGTCCAAATACCCGCGTGTCCCTTGGATAATTGTATCTATGCCTGTTTGATCTATTTGGATAGATCTTGAGATCCCAAAATCTGACACTTTTGCTGTGAAGTAATCATCCAATAGAATGTTTGCTGATTTTATGTCTCGGTGTAAAACTGATATAGAGGCTGCAGATGAGTGAAGATAGGAAATTGCTCCTGCAGTCTCAAGAGCAATTCTTAACCGATGTTTCCATGTCAAGGAACAATGTTCCTCAACATGGAGATGATTAAAAAGTGTTCCATTCGAAATAAATTCATAAACGAGCAACGGGACTTCAGTCTCTAGGCAACATCCATAGAGTTTCACAACATTCCTATGGTTGACTTGTGAAAGAATGACCACTTCATTTATGAATTGATTGATTTCAGACTGCCGATCAGCAGCCTGCTGAGCAACGGACCTCTGATCATCGGCCAGATCATCAATTTTGGACATTTTTACGGCCACGACACGTTGATCAGATAAAATACCTTTATAGACATATCCATGACCTCCCCGACCAAGAATGAGTGCATTATCGAATCCGTTTGTTGCCTTTTCCAGCTCTTGTAATGTAAGAATTCTCGTATTTTGTGTGGCCTCTTCATTTGAAGCTATTAGTTGTTGGAGAAGCGACCCCTGATTTTGATCGAAGAACTTCTTTCTTAACTTTTCTTGTTTTCTCTTTTTAAACAAGTTGATACGCTTGGCTATAGCAATACATAACAATATAATGCTACAGGCAGTAACAAAACCCAGCGAGATCGTTATACCTGTGTACGTACATCAATAAAACATATAAATGTTAGGAAATAAAGCAAGAAATTTGTTATATTTCACATTTTTTTTATTAAAGCTTTGCAGAGGCTGCGAAGTGGTCAGCGGGGCTCGAAATCTTGACCTTTGGGTATCCAACTGTGCTACCGTCCCCATTCTCTTGTTATATTTTACATCATTTTCTTTTATTAACAAAATCAAAATTCCCTCCTATTTGTCTATTGTTTTATGTTTATTAGTTCAACCTTGCATAACCTACGAAGATATATATGTTTGGATCATTAGATTTTGGAACGAAAAGGTAGGAATATGTGTTTTAAATAGTAGACTTAATTAAACAGGCTATAGAGGTATCAGTCTCCAAATGTTGAACTATATCTGCCAAATAACTGTAAGAATTTATTTGATACTTGTCAATTTTTTTCTTTAGTTGCAAGGTTTGGTACATATTATCTTTTTCCTAATTTCAACTCTAGAAAGGCGCCAGGGAAATATCATGCTAAAACTGTACAGGTAATGGTATGCGCTTTGTGTTGCTTTTGTTCTGCATATTTCTGTTTGATGATTGGAAACTTAAAATTGAGGCCGTATATATATTGTAATTCATACTTAAATTGGACAGATCATAGATACAATTATAAGTTTCGAGTGAGTCGGACTGTTTTATTTTGATCAGATTTTTCCACCTCAAGCTAATTAAGTAGGCAAAATTTAATTTCAACGAACTGCATGTATTTTTTATTTATCCAGAAAAGCAATTAATCCTTAAATACTATCTATTTGTATACTTCAAACAACATTCAAATCAAAACTTGATAAAAGTTATTTATTCTGAAAAGAAAATAACAAACCTATAACTATTGCCACGTTGAGATGGCATTCTTGCTTGTCATCATTAATACTCCAACCGAAAAAACAACTGCACCGATAAGTTCCTTGAAGATTGTGACACTTTCCTGGCATGGAGCATCGATTTTGGTCGGCACATTCGTCAATATCTGCATGAATATGCCACAATGAGTTGATGTAAAATAAAATAATTAAAAAGAGAGCAACTGCAAGAACAACAGAGAGTGTGTGAGAGAGAAAGACCTTGGCAGCCTTCATCAAGGTAAGGATTGCCTTCATAACCCTCCAAGCAGTTGCATAAATAGCCACCAGAACTACTGGTTGAGTTTAAACAAACACTGTAAAAACTTCTGCATGCATAGGATGATTTCCTTCTCTGTGCGTCTTCACACGTTGTGTTTCCTATGGCCCAGTCAAGCACAATCGGCATTGTTCGGTTAGCCAGCACCTTACTTTTATCCAGCTCGCCAATGGTGGTGTAGTAGGGGTCAAACATGAACGCAGCCGCATCCACCACCATAGCATAGCTACAACGACTAGAGTCATGCTCCTTCGAGTTGTTGATCAATGCCTCATCAAAAGTAGCATAAAAGGTAGAGGTTCCTTTGGGGATATCTGTCTGGCAGCAACCAATTCCAGAGCAGATATGTCCATTGAAAAATCCATCGAAAGGTCGATACCTATTTAGTGTATCTTGGCTACCACAGGAAGAAAAGCACCCTGCTAAGTAATCAGTACTGTTGTCAAGGTGGAGATAGGCAAGTGTATTACACCCAACGACTACAAATTTGTTATCCTCGGTGTTGAGCCGGAATGGTGCGTTATTACTAAAGTTTGTTGTTGTTGGTGTGCTTCCGCATGAGGAAGCAATAGCAAGTTCTGTATGTGCCTGGTTGAAGGGCAGGTCTATATTCTCAATCATAAATAAACCACGGTAAGGACTAGGTATACCGTCAGTAGTGTTTTTGCAATTGACAACGAATTCTTCAGACAGGGAGCAATTTCGGCCAATGCCGAAAGGGTAAGGGATAGGAATATCGCTGCCCTCACAGCTCTTTGGGCACCCGGGCAAAGTGATCATGGTGTTATAAGCAGATTCAATGTTTTTGAACTGCAGGAGGAGAAGAAAAAAAAGTTGGATTAATATCATTGCTCTCTGCATTATACTGATAGTGTTATGAGTAATTCCTAATTTTTCTAGTTTCTATGAACTGCTCTTTATAAAACATATGCACATTCATATATAATTGATTCAATAATTCAGCGGGGCCCGATGAAAGATCCAAGAAAAGTAGTAGCTTGGACTTTCCTGGAATTGGTTAAAAAACCATATCTAGAGTTTAAGCGTAGAAATTAATGCACACTACAAGTTTCCACATACTTTGTCTTCGCTGGGACATTATTGGACTTCGCTGGGACCCCCAAGTCTCCAAGTCATAGATGAAATTAATTATCGTAAATCATACTGACCAAGTCCATCTCGATGCACCACGCTGCACTTGGATTTCATGTTAGTGTGCTATTTTGTACTTTTGAGTCTAATTTGCGGGTCACATTTTTTAGTTAAAAACAAATGTCCTCTTGGAACCTTAATTTGTCGGAAGGGACTTGAGGTCTGCACCGAAGACGTCATATTGGAACTTTTAACTTCTATTTAAATCTTACAAGTCTTAGTCTTAGTCTTAGTCTTCGTTGGGACCCCCAAGTCTACCCCCAAGTCTCCAAGTCTTAGTCTTAGACGGCATATTGGACTTGAGGTCTCCTAAGTCTTAGTCTTCGCTGGGACATTAATTATTATAATATTTCCGCAAAAAACATTATTATAATAAGATTATGAAGATTTGTCTTGCCATAATCCATTGTAAAAGGTTAATTTCTTGCAATATTTGTTGGAAATAAATTGAGATAACAAAAATAACTCAGAATAATTTTTTATTACTCAACTTAGACAAATTACAAATACAAGAGACATGGTATAAATACTAGAACATAATCCCAATTTAGCATCCACTACCCTAAAATTCTGATGCTATAATTAGCTTACAGCTACACCCACTAATCCTATTACAGGAACTTAGCCTAAAAATAGAAATTACAGCTCTCAACATTGAGAACGTGTATACAAACTAATTTCAGCACTGCTGAAAATAGAAAACGTGTTTACCAGCAGTTATAACAGAGCACTTACAGATTTAGCACCAGGACACGGACCGTATCCCTAGCCATGCGGGCCGTATGGGGACACCTGATGACTTGGATTACTTTCAACACTCCCCCTTAATCCAAAGTCATCTACATCCATCATTCTTCGACACCAAACAAACTTCTCTCTTGCAAGAGCCTTGGTCATGATATCAGCAACTTGTTCATTCGTATTCACATACTCCAATTCGATTTCGTTTTGTTCAACCAACTCTCTAATGAAGTGATGCTTTGTTTCAATATGCTTAGTACGACTATGAAACACCGGATTTTTGCTCATTGCTATTGTTGACTGGTTGTCGCATAGTATCTTTGTTGCTCCTGTTTGCTTGTAGTTTAACTCTTCTAAAATGCGTCTGAGCCAAACCCCTTGACAAGCAGCTGAAGTCACGGCATTGTACTCAGCTTCAGCTGTGGAAAGTGCTACAGTAGACTGCTTCTTTGAATACCAGCAAATTGCATTATCTCCATAGAAAAACACTTGCCCGGATGTGCTTCTTCTATCATCAAGACTTCCTGCCCAATCGCTATCACTATATCCAAATAGACTTGGATTCTCCACCGATTTGTACCACAGGCCATAACTAGTTGTTCCTGCTACATACCTTAATATCCTTCTTGCTGCACCCATGTGTTGTTTGGTTGGTGTTTGCATGAACCTTGAGATGACTCCAACTGAGTGTGAGATGTCGGGACGTGTATGTGTCAGGTACATCAAGCCTCCAACCAAACTTCGGAATAGAGTCGCATCAATGTGTTCGGTGCCATCCTCTGCTGTGAGCTTTTCGTTGATATTCGATGGTGTTTGCACGGGATTGCATCCTTTCATTCCAAACTTCTCAACTAGATCTTTCGCATACTTCCTTTGAGAAATGAACATGTTACCTTCTTCTTGCTCAATCTCTAGCCCTAGAAAGTAGTGCATCTCACCCAAATCCGTCATCTTGAACATATCCATCATTTGTTCTTTAAATGCTTGAACCATCCCTTGATCTGTACCGAAGTAGATCATATCATCTACATACAAACTCACGACCAGCAGACCTATGTCCCGTTTGATGTAGAGATTCGGCTCATTCTTGCTTCTCATGAACCCCAAGGTTTGAAAACATGCATCTACCTTGCTGTACCACGCCCGTGGGGCTTGCTTCAAGCCGTACAGTGCCTTGTAGAGCCGATACACCCAATCTTCTTTGCCTTTGATTTTGAATCCTTCTGGTTGTTCGACATACACCTCTTCTATTAGTTCTCCATTCAAGAATGCGGACTTGACATCAAGTTGAAAGACCGGTTGTTTTAATTGGACAGCTAGTGCTAACACGAGTCGAACGGTTTCAAACCTCGCAACAGGGGAAAATGTTTCATTGTAGTCAATTCCTTGCCTTTGTGCATAACCCTTCACAACTAATCTCGCCTTGTATTTGAGCACCTTACCATCAGGACCGAGCTTGGTCTTGTAGACCCATTTGACCCCAATTTCCTTGTTATCCTTTGGCAGCTCTACTAACTCCCACGTGTTGTTCTCCTCAATTGCCCGAATTTCTTCTTTCATAGCTGTGACCCATTCTTTCTTGCCTGCGGCTTCTTCAAAACACTCAGGATCTTCCACCATCAGCACTTGTGTTGTTGAGTATAATTCTTGCAAGGTTTTGGTCTTTTGCTGTGACTGTGGGTTGATTCTTCTTGTATAAATCCGCAGTGGTGTTGGTATGTCTTCATTTTGTTGAGGCTGCTCACTGTTTGTTTCGAATTGAGGTTGCTCGATGTTACTGCTGTCTGAATTGAATGGTACGCGGGCCGCATCACCTTCATGCGGGCCGTATCCAAGGATGATCCGGGTCGCATCAGGTTCTACATCTTCTCTGTCAGCTACTGGTATGTTGTTTTCTGCCATAGACCAACTCCAGTTAGCATCTTCATCAAATGTCACGTTGCGGCTGACTATTGTCTTCTTTGTTTCAGGGTTGTAGAGTCTGTATCCCTTCGATTGAATACAGTACCCTATGAATATGCACTTTTCTGATTTTGCATCCAACTTCTTTCGGTTGTGTGAGCTGATTAGGGTGTACGCAATGCATCCAAAGACTCGCAAGTGACTTACATTTGGTTTTCTTCCAAACCATGCCTCATACGGAGTTTTGTTCATGACTGCCTTTGTAGGAGATAGGTTGAGGATGTATACTGCAGTGGCTACGGCTTCTGCCCAAAAAGAGTTTGGCATCCCTTTTGATTTCAGCATGCTTCTTGTCAACTCAACAACAGTTCGATTCTTTCGCTCGGCTACACCGTTTTGCTCGGGGGTGTAGGGGGTGGTTAGTTGCTGCATAATGCCTTCTTGTTCACAGAATATCTTGAATTCGGCTGATTGATACTCACCACCCCGATCCGATCTCAACACCTTCAGCTTCATGCCGGTTTGAGTTTCTGTCATGGATTTGTACTTCTTGAACATCTTGAATGCTTCGCTCTTATAGGTAAGGAAGAATACCCATGTCAATCTACTGTAGTCGTCAATGAATAGCATGAAGTATTTGCTTCCTCCCATTGAACTCGTCTCCATGGGCCCACATAAGTCGGTATGCACTAGTTCAAGTATTCGAGTTGCACGGAGAGATTGGTCCTTCGGAAATGGCAATTTTGATTGTTTGCCAAGTACACACCCTTCGCATAACCCAACTTCATCTATCTCTGGTAGACCTATTACCATACTTTTCTGGTTTAGTAACTTCAAACCATTCATATTTAAATGCCCATATCTTAGATGCCATAATCTGCTTTGATTATTTTCCACCATTGCAAGTGCAGTATCATCAACAGAGGTTGTTTCTAGTGGAAATAGGTTGTTTTGAGTCTTCTGGATGGTTGCCATCACATGCTTTGTTGATGAATTCTCGATTTTGCAAGTGCAGCCTTCGAATTTGATCGCATACCCGCTCTCCATCATTTGGCCAATGCTCAGGAGGTTTTGTGCAAGTTGTGGGATGAAGTATACATTGTGTAGGTACCTTGTGCTGCTTGCGGTTTTGACAGCCACCTTGCCGATTCCTTCAACTTGAATTTGTTTGTCGTTGCCGAGTCTCACAGGCTTCTTGTATGACTCGTCCAATTCTTCGAAGAGATACTTGTAACCGGTCATATGATTAGAACACCCACTGTCTAGGAACCAAACTTGACTTGCATCAGTATCCCGTACGGTCCGTGTGCTTGGGACACGGGCCGTATCAGGCATGGTACGGGTTGCATCAGCAGTTTTCGTCATGAAGAGCCTGGTTTCGGTGCCTTCTTTATTGCCTTTCTCCTCTGCAACATTGGCTTGCTCTTCCTCACGTTTCTTCTTGTAACAATCAGCCTGCACATGGCCAAGTTTGTGACAATAATGGCATTCAACGCCTTGCTTGCCTTGTCCGTCTTCCCTCTTCTTCTTGTAGCAATCTGCCTTGACATGACCAAACTTGTGGCAATAGTAGCATTCGATATCCTTCTTTGTTGTTTGTTGTTGTCGGTTGTCTCTACTGCTCGTGCCTCTTCCACGACCTCTTCCTCTACCTGAGTTGCCTTTGGTGAGGAATGCCTTAGAGTCATCCTTCTCTTCAGATCTGAGAAGTCGAACTTCATGGGCTTGCAGCGAACCCATCAACTCGTCGAAAGAGTATGTGGACAGATCCTTGGATTCTTCGATTGCTGCCACGACATGGTCGAATTTCGCTGTAAGGCTGCGGAGCACCTTCATAACTACGATCTTTTCTGTAAGATCCTCGCCACAACTCTTGATTTGATTGACGGTGGATGTGACTCTTGTGAGAAACGCTTGAACAGATTCGCCTTGATTCATGTTCAACGTCTCGAACTCTCTTCTCAAGCCTTGTAGCCTTATCTCGAGAACTTTAGAATTTCCCCGAAAGGCGGTTTTCAGGGTTGTCCATGCCTCCTTTGCCGATGCCGCTGCTGCTATTTTTGTAAACACCGTGTCAACAACGGCTTGTTGAATTAAGAACAACGCCTTCGCATCTCGCTTCGCTGTTTCTGTTGGTGTGGGATCTGTGGCCGGTGCTCCCTTCTCCACCAATTCCCATAGACCTTGCGACTTGAGCAAAGTTCGTATCTTGATGCTCCAAAACTCGTAGTTGTCTCCCTTGAACAGCGGAATCGATGGATTCGAGATGCTCATGTTCTCTGCCATGGTCGGATCTGCCTTGATCTCTCACCTTTGGCTCTGATACCAATTTTGTTGGAAATAAATTGAGATAACAAAAATAACTCAGAATAATTTTTTATTACTCAACTTAGACAAATTACAAATACAAGAGACATGGTATAAATACTAGAACATAATCCCAATTTAGCATCCACTACCCTAAAATTCTGATGCTATAATTAGCTTACAGCTACACCCACTAATCCTATTACAGGAACTTAGCCTAAAAATAGAAATTACAGCTCTCAACATTGAGAACGTGTATACAAACTAATTTCAGCACTGCTGAAAATAGAAAACGTGTTTACCAGCAGTTATAACAGAGCACTTACAGATTTAGCACCAGGACACGGACCGTATCCCTAGCCATGCGGGCCGTATGGGGACACCTGATGACTTGGATTACTTTCAACAATATTGTCGGGTGTTGTATACACACATGACATGGAAATCTGAGTCAATATTAACTGCATGTACTCCCAAGTCTCCAAGTCTTAGTCTTCGCTGGGACCCCCAAGTCTCCAAGTCTACTGTTAGTCTTCGCTGGGACCCCCAAGTCCCCAAGTCTGTAGTATTTCAGCTTTTCTGAATTCTGACCTCTGTCAATTAATCGCTAAAACTGTATCAATCTGTAATATTTTTGTATAGAGAATTATATTATCTGAAAACTAGACTTTCATATCTTTATTTTGATATAAAGAACACAAAAATCCATGTAGTCATGTTCTCTAAATTGAATTTTGAATCTGGTCAAAATTGCAGGACTGCTCACTGGAATTTCAGCTTTTTTGATTTCTGACTTCTGTTAATTAATCGCTAAAACTGTACCAGTCTGTAATATTTTTGTATAGAGAAATTATATTATCTGGAAAGTAGACTTTCATACCTTTATTTTGATATAAAGAACACAAAAATCCATGTAGCCATTTTCTCTAAAATAAATTTTGAATCTGATCAAAATTATTGGATTTCTTACTGAACATAGCAGAAAAAAAAAATTAACAGAGATTTTGGGCTGACATGGGCCATGGCGTCCCAAACTCTCTCTTTTTCCGTTTTTCCACGGGCTGGAGTATGGCATAGTGTCTCTTCCTCTTCTTTTTTTTGATTTTTTCTAACTGGCTGGAGTATGCCATGGCTTCCCGCAGGGACACCATGGTGCATGACGGCCTTCCCATTTTTCAAATTCTGTTCAACCATTTCTCATTTTTAATATTTTATTTATTTATTTTCTTATATATAAAAATCTCGGGAGGACATAGCTAGCCTATTAACATTATTATAATATTTCCGCAAAAAGCATTATTATAATAAGATTATGAAGATTCGTTTCATGGTCAGTATGTGCTGATAAATTGCAGGGGGTTTGGGTCTTTTAAACTTGCATACTATTAATGTAGCTTTATTAGCTAAATGGTGGTACATATATACTGCAGTAGTGGGGATGTGGAAGGATATTATTTTAGCTAAATATGGGTCTCAAGAGTATAGTTATGGGATGTGAGTCTTTTGGAAGAATAGTAGGTAATGGAAATGGGGTTAATTATGTTTTGGACATATAGGTAGATGGGAGAATGTACTTTTAAGTGGTTTATATCATCAGTTGTATTTAGTAACAATTGACATTGATATGTATGTAGCCTCAGTTATAGATTAATCCTAGCAATATTAACTTGGCTTTTAGGAGGCAACTAACAGGGGTACTAAGGGAAGAATGATGTAGTTTAGTTTCTCAACTTAGGATAGTGCATTTGGATATTGATCAGACTGATACTTAGAGTTGGAGATGGAATATTAATTGTAGATTTACGGTACACTCTTTATATAGTTGGCTTGAGTATAAAGGAATAAAAATGTTAATTTTGATACTATTTGGAGAGCAAAGAGTCCATTTAAGATTAAGATTTTCTTGTGGCTTGTTAAACAAAAAAAGGTGCTGACTAGAGTGAATTTGAGCAAAAGAGGTTGGGCAGGAGATGTTGCTTGTCTGTTTTGTAGGGCACCTGAAACAGTGGATCACTTATATTTGCAGTGTTCCTTTTTTAGAACAATTTAGACTTGGATAGCTGATTATAACAACTTTGGGTTTGGTAATATGACTATAGAAAAACTATAGTTTATTGATACTTTAATTCCTTTTAAAGATAGGTATTTGATCGAACTTGTGAGAGGGGCAATACTATGGGTCATGTGGTTAACAAGTCATAAGCTTTGTTTTCAAGTGATTCATACTTCTCTTAGATTCATAGGATCTCAAATTATTACTTTAGCACAATTTTGGGTTAGATCCAAATGAGGGGTACTCTTCTTACATTATCCATAGTTCTACCTACTAATGTGATGCAATTGCGCTTTTTCTTTGATAATTTACTATTGCAGGAGGAGAGAGTAGCTGGAAGAAGTGGTTTAGAGCAACAAAATGAGGAAGATAATTTACTAGTAGTCCATTCAGCAATTTCCCACATTTAGTTAGGTGTTACTATTGTTATTTTGTATGTGTTGATAGCTACTGGTTTTTGTGTTGCATGTATGGGACCTCAGAGTTCAGTGAGGGATATAATTCAAGCTCATCCGCACATGGAGTACAACCAAACTACAATTAAAGTAGTAATCGAGAATTTCTAGCATATACAATCCATATGTTGGATATGAGGATGTTAATAATTCTTCATTTGACACTACATTAATGTCTTTATTTTTTGGCTCTGTACAACAATATCCCCATTCATATTTTAATACAGAGAACGATGAGATGATCTAGCCAGCTCAGCATAGCTTTTGGCAATAAAAAATGTGTTATATTTGTAATGCTTGTATTACATTATATAATTAGTGGATTATTTGAGTGTAATATTTTTTCTGAACATAGTTTTTCTACAAATTATTGTTTTACCAATTTTTTCCTGCTTTTTTGCTACAAAACAATCTTCTGCCAAAAACATCCGAGTTTCCGAGTCAACCCGGCCGATTCATCCGATTCCGATTCCACGGTCAAGAACCCGATTCCGATTCTAAGTTTCAGAACCATGCTTACATGGGCCATTTACAACATCAATATTAGTTATATAGCTCATCTAAACACTCCTAAGCATAGCCCAATAGTTATACTCACCAAGCGCCCACTATTTTTCCATATTACATCCCAAATACTAACTCAAAATAAAATTATATCAAAAACATTAATTTCAACACCTGAAGCTTTCTGATTCGATGAAGCTCTTCTGCTACTTCCTTCATCATAGGTCGCTCTTCGCCTTTCATACTTATACATTTCTTAGCTAGCTCAGCAACTGCCTTGATTAATTCCATGTCATCTTCATTTATAATTTCATCATCTAGAAGCTCTTGCATTTTGTTCTCTTTCATAGCAGAGAGGAAACGAGATGAAAGACTCCTCTTTTCTTCTGGTAAATCAAAATCAATTACAGGCTTACTGCTTAGAAGCTCCAGAAGAACTACACCGAAGCTATACACATCGCTCTTGTCTGTCAGTTTGCAAGATTGCATGTATTCTGGATCAAGGTACCCCCGTGTTCCTTGCACAAGCGTGACCAATTGTGCTTCATCTGTTGGAGCTAGTATGGAGGCTCCAAAATCAGACACTTTTGCCATGTAATTTTTGTCTAAGAGAATATTTGCAGACTTCACATCTCCATGGTGTATAGGAGGAGATGCTGAAGTATGCAAGTAGGCAAGTGCTTCTGCTGATTCATGTGCAATCCTTAGGCGGGTCACGAGAGAAATGTGTGATCCTTGCTTTTTGTAATGAATACAACTATATAGAGTACCATTAGGGATGAACTCGTATACTAAAATAGGAACCTCCACCTCTAGACAACATCCTAGGATCCTTACAATGTTTTTGTGGTTAATTTGTGAGAGAATAAGCATCTCTTTTCCAAATTCTTTCTTCTTGCTCTCATCGATTATCTTACACTTTTTAATGGCAATTGTTTGATCTCTTTGAGTTCCTGTATAGACAGTGCCCTGGCCTCCATGGCCAATAATATTTGCACTGTCAAAATTGTTTGTTGTTTGTTCTATTTGTTGCTTTGTGAAGATTGTAAATCCAAATCCTTGTTTAGATTTAATCTTCTCCAACAGAATCCGTCCACCGTGCAGTTGAAAGTAGTTCTCTTTTACTTTAGAAAGATTTCTTTTTTCCAGGAGCACATATATACCAAATCCAAGAAATGATAACACGACAATAACAACACCAGTTCCTGTAATATTCAGTGCAATTAAACTTGCTTTAATTTCCAGTGCAAAAATTTGTGAATGTTGATCCTAAAGTTGTAACTATATATGTATGTATATACTTCTAACAACATTCAAAACTTGATGAAAGTTATTTATTCTGAACAGAAAATAACAAACCTATAACTATTGCCACGTTGAGATGGCATTCTTGCTCGCCATCATTTCTACGCAAACCGAAAGGACAACTGCACTGATAAGTTCCTTGAAGATTGTGACACTTTCCTTGCTTGGAGCATGGATTTTGGTTGGCACATTCATCAATATCTGCAAAGATTGTAAAGAAAAATAAATAAATAAAAACGAGCAACTGCGAGAACGGGAAAGAGTGAAAGAGAGAAAAACCGTGGCAGCCTTCATCAAGGTACAGATTGCCTTCATAACCTTCACAGCAGTTGCAGAAATAGCCACCAGAACTACTGTTTGATTTTAAACAAATACTGTGATCGCTTCTGCATGCATAGGATGATTCGTTGGTCTGTGCGTCTTCACACGTTGTGTTTCCTATGGCCCAGTCAAGCACAATCGGCATTAATTGGTTAGCCAGCGTCTCACTGGTGATGTTGTAGGGGCTAAACTGGTACTCAGACGCCTCCACCACCATAGCATAGCTGCAAGGACTAAAGCTCTGCACCTTCGAGTTGTTGAACCTCTCATCAAAAGTAGCATAAAAGATAGATGTTCCTTTGGGGATATCTGTTTGGCAACAACCAATTCAGTGTATCTAGGCTATCACAGGAAGAAAAACACCCTACTGCGTAATCACTACTGGGGTCAAGATGGAGATATGCAAGTGTATTACACCCTGTGACTATAAATTTGTTCTTCTCAGTGTTGAGCGGAAATGGTGCGTTATTACTTAAGTTTGTTGTTGTTTTTGTGTTGTCGCACATGGAAGCTACAGCGCCCAATGTACGTGCCTGGCCTAAGGGCAGGCTTATATTCTCAATCAAAAATAAACCACAGGTAGGATTACGTTTACCATTAATAGTGAATTTGCAATCGACAATGAATTCTTCAGACAGGGAGCAATTTCGGCCAATGCCGAAAGGGTAAGGGACAGGATATCGCTGCCCTCACAGCTCTTTGGGCACCCGGGCAAAGTGATCATGGTGTTATTAGCAGATTCAATGTTTTTGAACTGCAGGAGGAGAAAAAAAAAAGTTGGATTAATATCATTGCTCTGTGCATTATACTGATAGTGTAATGAGTAATTCCCTAATTTTTCTAGTTTCTATGAACAGCTCTTTATAAAACATATGCACATTCATATATAATTGATACAATAATTCAGCGGGGTCCGATGAAAGATCTGAGAAAAGTATTGTAGCTTGGACTTTCCTCGAATTGGTTAGAAAATCGTGTCTAGATTTTAATGTTTATGTGTAGAAATTAATGCACTCTACAAGTTTCCACAAACTTTCCTTCTCAACTCTCACAATCAAGCATCCAGCACAAGTTTGGCTGACTAGAGACCATAAAGATTTTTTTGAATTGACAATATCAGAAAAAAAAAGTTATCCGAGAATCTTGAAAAAATCATGCAAGTTATTTTTTGTTCCCTAATAGTACTTGCATATCTTCATAAATACAATTACGGTTCTTGATTTTTTTTTTTTTTAGTTCATGTTCATACAGCCAATCAATGAATCATAATCCTGGATGTGATTATACCAACACAAAAGCACCGGATTCCATCGGAACTTCGCAGTTAAGTGTGCTTGGGCTGTAGTACTAGGATAAGTGATCTTTTGGAAAGTCCCTGGGTTGCATTCCTTGATTCCGAATATTGAGTTTTATTTCTAGTCTACCCCAACTTGTTTGAGACTAAATGTTTAGTTATTGTTGTTATTAAATTATTGACAGAATTGAGAAAAATACACATCTGCACGAAAATACTTATGAGCGATCATGTGATTTATTAGCTGTATACATCGTTGTCTCTTGCAGATTATTAATTACTAATTTTTAGCTTTGCTTTGTGTAGCCTCAGTGAATGACATGCCTCAATGAATCTAAGTCAATCTTAACTGCATGTACTTAGCAACAAAAAAAATATTGCACGTTCACAATTGGTTTGTTTTGAAGAATCTAAAATATATAGTTAGGAAAAAATATTACTGTACACAATTGAAACCTAACTCTTATGGTCTTTAAATATTATAAACACACAGCACTGCACAGAAGATATATGAATATTATAAGCACTGCACTGCTGAAGATAAATATTGTGTGGTGCAAGACAATATGAACGCAAATGGCATCAAGATAAACATTGTGTGGTGCAAGACAATATGAACGCAAATGGCATCAAGATAAACATTGTGTGGTGCAAGACAATATGAACGCTAATGGCACCAAAATGCATGTTTATATATGTTGCAAAAAAACCAAAGTTTAAAATGAAATTACCGTCCACGTCCAATGTGGTGGTTCTCTTCTGAAGTGGACCGCCACACAGTGGGGCGGTTGGTTCTTTTTCAAAATTTTGAAACACCGAGGGCATATTTTGAATTTTCTATTTAATTGAGGGTATTAAAAAAAATTGGCCCGTATCTGATAAGCTAAACGAAAAAAAAAATTATTTCTACCCATCGATATTATCGAATACATACGGTATGGTCAAGCAAATGGGTATAGGATGTCATTTAATAGATCGATACATATGAGTTGTGAGTAAAATTATATCATATCACATTCATCAACTCCATATACATGTTTTGGAATTTTTTTACTATATATTAAGATGATTTGAAAATCGCTGTTTTGAAGTATTTTTGAGCACCATTGAAAACAGCGATTTTCAAATCATCTTAATAAATAGTAAAAAAATTCTAAAAAATGTAAAATTTGGTCTCCAAGCACATTTTAATATAGATTGAATATCTAATGGTTTGGATCAACTGTTTGAACTTTGAAAATCAGAAAACGACTTGGTAGCACCGCAGGGTTAGGAACAAACGTTTTGATATTAGTCACTCTCTCTCTTTATATATATATATATATAGAGGTTGGCTAAGATCAAAGTGATATGACCAAGGCCTTGGTACTACCAATTTGTTTTTGCGATTTTCAAAGTTCAAATAATCAATCTGAAGTGCTCAACGTGTTCTCTATATTAAAATGTGTTTGGAAACCAAATTTTACATTTTTTTTTTACTATTTTTTATGGATTTTTGAAAATCACTGTTTTTCAGATTTTATTTATTTATTTTTATTATGAAAAACAGTGATTTTAAAAAATACATAAAAAATAGTAAAAAAATTAAAAAAATATATAAATTTGGTCTCCAAGCACATTTTAATATGGAGAACACATTGAGAACTTCAGATCAACTATTTGAACTTTATATATACATATGTATGTATGTGTGTGTCTGTGTGTATGTGTAATTTTATAAATTTTTTTTACTTTTAATTGTTACCGTATAGAATAACGGGTAAGTAATGGTTTTTACCCGTACTCTTACTCGTCTTATTAAATACGATACGGATTGGATAAACGGGTAAAAGGGTGCCATTGACACGCCTACTTGGAGTGGGCCGGACTGTTTTATTTTTAACAGATTTGGCCACCTCAAGCTAAGTAGGCAAAATTCAGCTAGTCTCAGCGAACTGCATTTTTTTATTTATCCTGAAAACCAATTAATCCTTGCTCTCTATTTGTATACTTCTAATAACATTCAAACTTGATTAAATTTATTTATTCTGAAAAGAAAATAACGAACCTATAACTATTGCACGTTGAGATTGTGACACTTTCCTAGCTTGCTTCGATTTTGGTTGGCACATTCGTCAATATCTGCATGATATATTCCACAATGAGTTGATCCAAGCAATTCATCCGATTCTGATTCTATAATCAACTTACCAACTTACCGATTCCGCTTCCGATTTCGATTTTCAGAACCATGCCAGCGCCTCACCAGCATAGCATAGCTACAAGGACTGAAGTCGTGCACCTTTGAGTTGTTGATCAATCTCTCATTAAAATAAGCAAAAAAGTTTATATAGATATACAAAAGTTGTCTTACATATTTTTTCAAGCCAAAAGTTCATAAAAATTCACAATACATATACTAATATTTAGATACTTATTCAGGAAACATATAATAAAACATATACTTCCAAATTAAAACTAAAACAAATGGTCCTTCAACTACCCCTTTGAGTACAAGCAGCTCCAATCTTTCTAATCGAAAGGACAACCTTCACCTAAATCATATCACCATACTGGTCTACCAAAGTAAACAAAGCATAACGCCAATTTCTCTTGAAATAAAGAACAACCATGAAGCACCAAAAACTGACCACAAAGAAAAAGGAGAAAGAACCGAACAATATGAGAAAATTGGGGGGGCCAAAAATTGACCACAAAGGCTGCGTTGTGTTCAGAGTAGAGACACAACTTTTTGATAGGGGGGGCCAGTAGAGATTCAGATTGCCTTCATAGCTACAATTATCAAATGTACTCAATTGTGCTTCCGTGCCTAACGTAGGACCAAATAAATCGTTATATGCCACAGAGAAGGATTCTAGTGAGGTTTGTTTAGTCAGTTCTCCCGGTATTTCTCCTGTCAAAGAGTTGTGAGAGAGATCCAAACTTTCTAATTTGTGCAAATTGGATATGGAATTCGGTATTGCGCCGCTTAAATGGTTGTTCGACAAATTCAATGTTATCAACCAATTCATTCGACCGATATCTTCGGGAATGTTGCCTATTAGTTTGTTCGAAGACAAATCGATTATACACTGGATTAGTACAATTTCTACCAAATAGGATAGATACCTTCCTTTTGAAATAAATTCCAAACCAAAGTTCGGTAATTTTATGCCATGCAAGGAGACATAATTTTCAATGTGTAAGAGAAAATTGGCATCACTAAAGTTCAGCCCCCTCACTTGTAAATAATATCCATTTGCTACGTAACCAACCGAAGGGAAATCGTCGGCTGTTGATCCCATATCTATAATGCATGATGGTATTTCTCCAGAAAGATTGTTGTTGGACAAATCTAGTATGCTTAAATATCTTAATTGACATATTTGTTCTGGTATAGGTCCAACAAACATATTCTCTCTTGCTAGAAGCATACTGAGATTGGATTCCATACCAATCCAAATTGGAAGCTCTCCAGATAAATAGTTTTCCCCAACGTCAATGGCATATATATAAGAAATATTAAGCCATGTTATCGGAAAGTTTCCGGTTAGATAGTTTTGTCTCACATTTATAATTTCTAAGGTCGAGTCATTAGAGCAAGGAGGAATTGATCCAGAAAGCATGTTATTTGAAAGGTCAAGCAACCAATGGTTTTGATCAACACACATCTCCAACGGTAAGGATCCCTCTAAATGATTTCCACTTAACTTCAACTCCTTATGATTAGCTCTTCCAATGCAATCAGGTAAAACACCATTTAGTCTATTGTTACTGATGTCCAACACATCGAAACTGGTATTGCAAATGCTAAAAGGAATCTCTCCACTTATATTATTATCATTTAAGAATAATTTTGAATCTTGAGTAATGTTCAAGTAGTTAGTGATAGATCCATAGAATTTATTATTTGATAGAACCACAAAAGTGAGGATTGAAGGCTGAAACCTTGAAAAACTATTATGTATATCATCAGTGAGATTGTTACTGGATAAATCTAAAGTTTGGAGATTGCTTGTAGGCATGAGAGGAAGAGGGCCTTGAAAATAATATTTTGATAAGGCCAGGGACACTAAATTTGGAAGCTTAGAGGCAATGTTAGCTGGTAATTCTCCGCCAAGATGGTTGTCATATATATCCAATAGTGAGAGATTTTCATGAGTTAAAAATGGAAGTTGAAGAGGCCCTGTGAAGAAGTTTTTGTGCAAATCTAATTTAATCAAGTTCGTATTGTTTTAAAACAACAACCACACAGCTGAAAGAGGACCCTTGGAGCCAGTATTAGAGAGGTCCAACGCTCATAATTTATACTGAGAATACAAGAAAGTGGGCTCAAGGTCAAGAATGCAATTAGCGAGTTCAAGAACCTCTAGCTGAAAAGGCAAATCCACAACTTCAACTCGGAATGTAATATTTGTTGAGAGCCTCAACACTTCAAGATTAGAATGATTCCAAAATGACCACATGTACATGGTCCCCTCGAACTGGTTATAGGATAAGGAACGGTATCTTAGGGACACAAGTCTATCAAAAATGGAGGAGGGAAATTTTATTTGAACTTGATTATATGACAAGTCAACTAGCTTAAGAGAGGAAAAATTTCCCAAACAAGGAGGAAGATTTCCAATAAAATTGTTTTCTGAAAGATCTAACTCTTCAAGATTCTTCAGTTGGCATAATCCTATAATATTAACGAGAAAGATCATCAAATAAGATTAATCTAAGTGAAACCAATGAGGTAAATTATTAGATGGCTTTTCTTCATTTCTATGTTTTCATTTTTTGTTTTCAGACTCGGTGTTATGCCTAAAACACATATATAGAACTAGCTACAAAAAGAGATTAAAATAAACACTAGTTTTAAGGACTGAATTACATAAAATAAAAATATATATTGATTGTGCAGATACGAAATAGGGAATGTACAAGGAAGACTCTTTAGATTATTTTAAAGTGCCCAAGCAATGGTTGAAGTCTTCAAGAGCATTGTTATGTTACTATTCTTTGCAGCCCTACCACTAGTGAATGACTAATTAAGATCTATTACCACCAAACAACAAGAAAACTATTGTTATGTTACTGTTGTATATTATACCATTTTTACCAAATTCTATGATGTCAAGAAGACCAATGTCCCAAATATAACTTCTTTCCAATTGACAACAAAGTTTAATTGTGTATTACATTGTAATTAACTTCTAATGATAAAGTGTCATTTAGAAAATTGGCCGCCAATGTAAGAGCCTTTAGAGAAGACCAATGTCCCAAATCAAGAGAACTCCAATTAATATGTGTGACATTAATTGTAAATAATTACCTGTTGATGTTAAAGTGCCACTCAGATCATTTTCTGCCAACGAAAGGGCTTTAAGAGAAGGCCAATGTCCCACATAGGGAGAACTCCCATTTAATCCACATGCTTTTAGACTAACCACCTCCAAATTTAGTGCACCAAGCTCTGTCAGATTATTCCATTGAAATATCGGTCAAATTTAAGAAAATAAAACAAGACTTGTTGTTTTCATAAATATAAAATGGTTCATTTATGAGAGGTTACCTTGGACAGCAACATTAAAATTGCCTTCCCTAGAATTATAATCCCGATAAATAAAATTATAATCCAGATAAAGTGCTCGAAGTGATGATACTTTGGCTAAGGAGGAAATGATGCTTCCAGGCAGTCCGTTGTCTGAAAGATCTAGCATCTGTAGCTTAGTCAAATTGGACCAAGATTCAAATCCTGACGAAAAGGTGCTTGGATTAGCAAAAATAAACAACTCATTTTTCTCTTAATAAGCTTGTCAGGAATGATTACATTACGATTTGCTCATTTCTTTCTGCTCTTTTTAACAGGATAAACCTCAAATTAATCAATTATTCTTAACAGGTAAATATATATTTTTGAGCTTGTTTCAGTTTTTTTTTTTTTTTTGCACTTGTTCTACTAGAAAATTCGCATCAAAGAAAACAATTGGAAAGTGGAAGTAATTTATTATGACCTTTCCCTAGAATCACGTTAGATATCAATAATAAGTATGTACGTTGTCCTAAAATTGGAGCAATTACAGTTGAGTAGTTTTATAGTCTTCATAAATCAAGCAATATGTTCGTATCCGTAACCAACACAAATTCTAAAGAAAAATGTCAACTACGTTATATAGTATACAGTCTGGCCGGTTATACATAATTCTTAAATTCTTAAACAAGAAAGAAACGTGAGGATACATACCAGCACCATCTGTACAATTGTATATGCCATGTCCAGATAATGACAGAGATCTTAGGTGACGGATAGGCAAGAACAAAGTGGCATTTCGTAAAATACACCCATGAACATAATCAAACTCGTCATCATCATGATCGTATATACCGAGGTCAAGTTGAGTGATGTGGCCGGTGATTGGATGGCAGGTGACTCTTTCCCATCGGCAGCACTCCTTGCCTTCCCACTTGCCATCTAAAGAGTGAATAGTTATGGACATTGAAGCATTGATGTGTAGAAGAGCCAACCTCTCCTCTTTCCTGCACTGTACTGAGTCTGACCCGTTCACACTCATCTCCCACTGTACAGGAACCAAAACCAGAACCAGAAGCGCTATTGCCAATAATTGTTGAAAATTAATTCAAATTGATTAGAGCATGTACGAATCAGTTTTTACCAGCATAAAAACTGCATGGGTTATGTTAGGCATTGGTTATTTTCAGCATAGTTATTTTAGGACTAGTTAGCGTAGTGGTTAGCTATTTTTAGCATGTTGTGTAGTGGGTGCTTAATTTAGCGAAGTTGTGGGTGTTTATTTTAGGAACATTGTATTACTTTAAATATTGCAGAATTCTATGTAATTTGCTAGAGATAAATAAACTGACCAGCAATTGGGTAATGAACCTGTCACAGTTGACGAGTGACTTGAAAATTGAAAAGTCTTAAAGAAAACGTATCACCCATTTCACTTGACGAGTCAAAGAGCCTTTTTCTCCTGGCAGCAGAAGTTTTTGGGAGAGATATTAAAATGCTCCAGCGCACGGGCATATTATATCAGCAAAATATCGACCAAATTTCAACTTGGAAGCGTCTTTGGATAAGACTTCTATTTTGTACATTAATTAGCACATCTCAATTAAGTCCAATTAACTCGATCACATCCATTCACTGCGTTTGACAAGTCTTGTGGGCATCCTACCTAATTTTCTTCCACCCGATTTTGAGGATTTTTAACAGTTTTATAGCATTCACTCGTTCCCAGTCTTCATTCAAAAAAATCAATTTGATTTCTTTAATTTCTATTATTAGTAATACTTTTTGGAGCATTATAATAAAAGTTAGTCCAGGAATTACTTTTACTAAAAGTAAATTTTGTGACTTTAGCATGGATTTATTTAGATTATTTAATTTATGGTATGTAATTTAGGTATCTAATTTGAGCAAAGCTAGGGTCTGATGTGCTTAATTAACAAGAGTGGTTGGTGAGCATTCAGCGAGAATAAATCTCAGCAACAGGTGGTGATCGAATGGAATCGAATCACTCAAAGACAGAAGTGGAATTTGGGAAAATTGAGAGTACAAAAGAATGGAACTTGGAATAGAACAAGGTAAAATTGATTTTATTGATAATGTGTTTCATACCAATGGTTCCCAGATACAAGCCTCATATATAGGCGCTAAATGTCCCAAAGAAAAGAATACAAAAGACTAACTAGTTTGCTCAATTCAATCTACACTTAACTATTGAGCTGTTATAACTTATAACTGTCAGCCTAACTAACTGAAATGATGTACACCTTTTCTGACAATGCGGTACCCCTTCCTTAGTTGCTGCTCCCTTCAACGGCTCTGAGTTTATTTCAATCTCCTGGGACCCAACCCCTCCTTCCTTTCCTCTCCCTTCTTCTACAACGGTCAACCCCAATTCGCTAGTTTCTCGCTGCACACCTCCCCCCTTAAATTGATTCGTGTCCTCACGAATAAACTCTGGAAATCTCCGAGCTATATCTTCATAAAACTCCCATGTGGCATCCTCTCTAGCCTGGTTTTGCCATTTTTCTAGAATTTGAGTAGTTGCGGAATTTCCTTGCCTGGCCATTCTTTGTTGAAAATTAATTCAAATTGATTAGAGCATGTACGAATCAGTTTTTACCATCATAAAAACTGCATGGGTTATGTTAGGCATTGGTTATTTTAAGCATATTTATTTAAGGACAAGTTAGCGTAGTGGTTAGCTATTTTTAGCATGTTGTGTAGTGGGTGCTTAATTTAGGCAAGTTGTGGGTGTTTATTTTAGGAGCATTGTATTGCTTTAAATATTGCAGAACTCTATGTAATTGAGTAAGAGAGAAAGGAAAAGAAGCGTTGTTTCTGTTCAGAAAAATATTATTCTCTCTTCAATCTTTTGCATACTGGCACAAAGCAGTGCAGTATTGCTGAGTTTATCCGAACATTCTTCTGGCCAAGATCGACTCAGGTACTGGGATCGGATTCGCCTTTGGACCCAGCACTGGCAGCAATGGAGAAGGTACCTAATTCTCTCCCAACTTAGCTTTTAATTGTGAAACGTGAAACACTGGATGAATGAGTGAATTAGGAGGCAAATTGAGCTTATATGCCACAGTGCCAATCCGTTGAAGTATTTCAAAAGGGCCATAGTATTTTGAACTATTTGATTGTGCCTTCCTGCCACCGTTATTTGACAATAGGGCTGTAGTTTGAGATAGACCGAATCCCCTTTCTCAAATTTTCTGTCACTTTTGTGCTTGTCTTCCTGCCTTTTCATCCTCTCTTGTGCCTTCACTAGATTCACTTTTAATTGAACCAAATCTGCTTGTCAATCTCGCACGAACACATTCACGGATTCTACTTGGCTCCTTGGTGCACTACCTAGGCGAAGCTGAGGAAGCAAGTATCCATACAATGCCTCAAAAGGTGACTTCTTTATGGCACTATGGTAGCTTGAATTATACCATAGAAGGCAAAATCGGCCGTTCCGGAGCGGAATCGGACGGTACCGATCCGATTCCAGGCCGATTTACACGGACAATGCTGATTTCAGCCGTTTCGGCCAGATTTCGGCCAATTTCAGTCAAATTTCAGCCCGTTCAGGTACGTTCCAGTCCATTCCAGTCAAATTTCAGCTAAAACGCGAATATAAAGAAGCATAAAATTTTTTTGCAGCCGTGGGGATTCGATCTCTAGCCCTTTAGGGTGGAGTCTATGCAAGTTACCACCATACCATTCAAGTTTTTCTGATTTATACCACAACTCATTTATATATATATATCAATTATATCACGAATTGATATAATACAAATAAAAACAGTCCAATTTTCCTATTTTTTCCTATTTTTTTAGTATAAAACAAGCTGGCAAAAAAGTCCGATTTTCCGATCCGATTCGGCCGATCCCGACCGATTTTTCCGATCCGGATCGGGATCGGACGGGGCCGATCCCGATTCCGATTCCAATTTTTCCTTCTATGAATTATACCACCACTCTGCTAAAGACAGGTAATCCATGCACTTCTTATGTTTATCATATGCCATAGCACGTAAGTAGTTTTCCAAACACTGGTTTACCTTCTCCGTTTGGCCATCCGTCTGTGGGTGGTACGCCGTGCTCATGTTGAGCTTAACCTCTAGAATTTCCATCAGCTCTTGCCAAAATCGGCTAGTAAAAATCGGATCTCTATCTGATATGATGTTGGTGGGAAGCCCATGCAACTTGTATACTTGATCAACAAAAGAATTTGCCACAATTGTTGTTGAAAATGGATGTGACAGTGCTATAAAATGTGCATATTTGGTTAAACTGTCCACCACCACCATTATAACCTCACACCCTTTTGACTTAGGTAAACCCATTATGAAGTCCATCTCCATACTACTCCAAGCCTCTTTAGGTATGGGCAAGGGTTGCAAGAGCCCAGTAGGTGCAGAAAAATCAGATTTGTTCAACTGGCAGTTCTCACAAATTTTGATGAACTGGTGCACTAATTCCTTCAAATTGGACCAGAAAAATTGTTTTTTAACCCTCTGGTAAGCTACAACAATACAAGAATGCTCTCCAATAGTAGAATCATGCAGTGCCTTAAGAATTGCTAGTCTCCAATGGCCATGATTGCCTATACAAACCCTACACTTGTAATACAATACCCCTTGATGTTCAGATAAATGGTGGGTTGCATTTGCTTCAACATTCTCATTCAATTTCTTTCTTAACCCTTCAATCCACATATCTCCTGTATAACTCTCTTTAATTTCCTGCACCCATTTAGGAACTAGTTCACTCACAGCCAACACCTCACCTTCTTCACCGTGCTTTTCTTCCTCATGGCCTTCTCTTCTAGATAATGCATCTACTACCTTATTTTCAATCTCTTTTTTGTATTCAATATTGTACTTCAGACCCAACAACTTGCTTAATCCCTTATGCTGCATAGGTGTATTTATTCTTTGCTCGAGGTATTTTAATCTGATATGATCCGTCTTAATAACGAATTCACCTCCCAGCAGATAATGTCGACATTTTGAGACAGCTGTGAAAAGAGCTAATAGTTCCTTCTTGTAGGTTGAAAGTTTTACTGTTATGGTCTAGAATCCAATTATATGATACTTTTCATTTTGCTCATGATTTGAATGATTTATATTATTTTGTTCCTTGAGTATTTGTCGTATTATAGATTATTTGAGTTGATGACTTGAATTGTAGAGCTCTATAATTAAGATGGTAATTACTCTAAAATAGTCTGTAATTTTAGCAATTAGCATGGAACATTAATTGATTATAAAAGATTTGTATGTGAGTTAAATGATGGTTATGTTTTACAAATCATAGGTAAGGAGTTACCAATTTAACCACATAAATGCATGTTGGAGAACATGACATTAGACTTGACCCTAAATGAAACATTGAATGGATTGTGTTACGTGTCATCAATTGTTTCATATGTGTTGAATTCTAAAGTATGAGATGTTCGTCTTTGCTACATGGAAAATGTATATTGTGAGTATTGTCCAATGCTAGCCTTAATTGGTAGTTATACATATGATATTTCAATATGCATGACTTGTGCGGAGGAAAGTTGTTCATCAATATTACTATTGTCCCTCATGTTTGATGAGTGATTATATCACCAAGCCCCTTGATGAAGTACGATTGTATGCATGCTATATGATTAAGAGTTAATCATAAACAATCTGCTTTGAATCAAGAAATGAATAAATTCTAAATGATGACACATTTCTACCTTTAATTTATTTATGATATCATGAGACATAAGAATTAACACGAATATACGTTTATTTTATATTGGATCATGGTGTTGTATTGTACATATCATCTGTGTCAATTGGGTAATACCAATGTATTGCTAGATGCCGATTGTGATTTATATAGTTAAAAAGGTTTTAATTATATAGCCAACATGACATAGATCCTCTTGGCACACCAAAATAGGTTCTTCATTAGATAAATTATTTTAGTATGTCATATGTGATATGAATATGGTGGTCGAATAATTAATTATAATAGTTATCATTTAATTTAGGGGGAATTTCATGTATATCCCTCAAAAGGTTCAATATTACGTATTTATCCCTCCAAAATCAGTAATTACATATTTATCCTTGAAAATTGTACAAACTCACATATTTGTCCAATCTAACTCTATAACATATAAAATATCTCTAAAAATAATTAAATAATTTGTTTATAACATTGAAATTCATATTACAATATTAATTAAGAATATATTGACCATTTTGCCCTTCGTTTATGTCACTTTAGTCTGCCTGAGTTCTCTTCTCTTTAAGGCGCCGAACCTCTCGCTTCTCTTTCCAAACGTTCCAAATCACAGATTTCTCTCCGCCTTCTCTTGTCGCCTCCCCTCTCACAGATTTCTGCCATCCCTCGTTACTTTAATTTTTCCATCTTCGTTTGGAGAGAAGCGAGAGTTTTGGCGTCTTAGATAAAAGATAACTCAGGCGGACTAAAAAAACAGAAACGAAGAGCATAATAGTCAATATATTATTAATTAAGATTGTAAAATTAATTTTAAAGTTTTTAAAAATATTATTTAATTATTTTTGGAGGTATTTGGTATGTTATAGAGTTAGATTGGACAAATATGTGAGTTTCTACAATTTTCAAGGATAAATTTGTAATTACTGATTTTAGAGGGATAAATATGTAATATTTAAACTTTTGAGGGATATACATGAAATTCCCCCTTTAATTTATTCTTTTTATCATATGATACTAAAATAAATGTCATGGAGATGACAACCTTAGTCAAACATAAATTATATCATGTGTTGACATGTCATATAATTTTATTATCAACAAAAACATGAGAAATATATTTATTATTAAAATGCATATGATGCAACGTGCAATTAATTGGATTAATTTTGAATAAGAGGGAAAAAAAGTTGGCAGCCATAACTAGTTTTCTAATCACGAAAATCTGAGAATTGAATAAGTGAATCCTAGGACTTCCCATTGAAGAACAGTGTCGTTGTAGATGATAATACTATCACACAGGTCCCAGCTAATAGAATTGAATAGCCAAGACAGCACCATCATATTAAAGAGGAAAAAGTCTAAAAAAAGAACTCTTTTCGGGTGCTATTCCGCCTGAAAGCTTAGTGAGGACCTTATGCTCTTTTTCTTCCAAAGCGAAATAATAACTCCTGTAGCTTATTGCGCTCGATCTACATCCCGATGAAGCTCTTCTTCTTACACACTGAAGGTTTTTGCTCTCGGCATTTTTGATTTTGATTATAGTGGAATGCAGAGTAATTGATCGTGTCATGTGCAACGTCCATGTCAATTAATTCCTAAATTCGAAATTAAAGAGAAATGGAGAAAATGGAGATGAATACAATTAGTTTAGATTATAGTCTTTCTTAATTAGTGGGAAACCCTAAAGATGTTCCTTAAATACTAATTCCTTTCTCTCCAATTGTGCAGAAATTTTTTGTCTTCCTCTCGAAGCCGCTGAAATTTCTCTCCTCTTAATCCACTTATTTCTCATGTGTTGAGTACAATTTCTACTATAATAAAAGTGTTTTATTGAAGGGTAGAAACCTTGATTAAAGAGCAACAACAAATAGTATTCTTCTAGCAAGAAGAAATTTGTTTTTCTAATTAATCTTAGGTGGATACTAAGAGAGGCATCATCTATTTGTTGCTTGGAGGTAGATCAAGAAACAAGAAGGCTGACTAATTCACCGGAGGTCACTACAAGAAAACACCCTTTTCCCGGCGCTTACAAACGCCGCCAAAAACACTAAAAAACGCCACTAAAGACCTTTACCGGCGCTTGGGCAAGTGCCAGGAATACTGGTGTCGGCAAAAGCATATCCCGGCGCTTCCAGGTGCCTTTACCGGCGTTTGCCAAACGCCGCCCGAAATCACCATTCCCGGCGTTTGAAGGCGCCTGCAATTCTTTTGTCGGCGTTCAGGAAGCCTTTACCGGCGCTTGGCAAACGCCGCCCGAAATGATCCTTTCCCGGCGTTTGGGTATTTTACCGGCGTTTGGGAGCGCCGTCAGATGCCTTTACCGGCGTTTGGGATACTTTAAGCAGCTTTTATACTTGCCCTTTGCCGGCGTTTGGGAGCGCCGCTAAAATACTATTTTTCTTTCTTTTTAATTAGCGACATTTTTCTTTCAGTTTAATTAGCCTAGAGAAAATTTGGGTGACATTTCTTCAGACAATATATATATATAACACGCATATATACAGTGAGCTAATGTAATACATATATATATATAATACAATATAAAAATAAATGATTATAAAAACACAATTTAATTACTCTAAATTTTACTTTAAGAATTCTAAAGTTTACATATATTTGTTTGTGGCACATACAAAATATTAAAAAATCTTAAAGCATGCAGAACTTAACATATGTTTGTAGCAACTCAAGTAGTACACAATTTAATTATAAATTAAATGATTCCTTAATTCAACATCAAAACCTCATGATCTTCATTCGCTTGTCTCATCAACTGATAGCATCTAAATAATCTTCTTTAACTGCAAGCAAAAATAAATATGTAAATACATGGAACTATAAGGATTTTCATGTACAAATACCCATGTTTCTATATAGCACAAGTAATGAGTGTGCTACAGATAAGTTATGCATATGAACTGCTACAAGTAAAAGGTCAATCAGAAATGAATTAGCAATGATGACATAGAAAAGCAAAAACTACATTTTTTATAAGGTATAAACAGTAACCTTCAGGTCAGCAAAATTCATGGCTTTCAAGTTAGCATTACAGATCTTAAGTAACAGTATAGCTATACTTGTGCTATAGAGAAATTTATAGCTATACTGTTACTGTTTGTAAATTTATTGCTATAAAATTTATAGCTATAGATCTTAAGTAACAGTAACCTCATAGAATGTTAAGTAAATTTGAAGCTATACATTTTACTTAAAGCAATAAATCTACACTGCTAACAGTAACATTCTATGAGGGTACTGTTAACAGTTAACAGGGTTCAATTCCCTGAAAGCAATAAATTTGCACAGTACAGCTATAAATTTCTATTTCGCAGTATAGCTATAAATTTCTATTTCCCAGAAAGGATGAGGGTTCAATTCTCATGTTCAATATAAATTTGCTAACCTGTTAACAGTATAGCTATAAATTTCTATTTCCCAGAAAGGATGAGGGTTCAATTCTCATGTTCAATATAAATTTGCTAACCTGAAAGCAATAAATTTGCACAAGTATAGCTATACTATTAGCTGAGATTTTAAGATCTATAGCACAAGTAGATCTTAAGTAACAGTATAGCTATAAATTTCTATTTCACACATTTTTTCTATTTCACAGGTTATAGCTATAAAATTTATAGCTCATAGAATGTTAAGTAAATTTGAAGCAGTGTAGATCTAACAGTATAGATCTATAAACAGTAACCTTAAGTGTTACTTAAGATCGATAATGTTACCTTCAGGTTAGCAAACAGTAACCTCAAAGATATGCTAAAAGAAAAGAACCCCAAGTCAGCAGCTTTTAAAGCCACCTCGAACTCCAAATTCCTCTCAGACAAAGTCGATGCCCAAAATTAATGATCATGACTTTTTAAGTACACTAGAATCAACCTATATTGAAATTAGAATCAACCCAAAATTGATGATCATGCCCAAATGTCTATATTGAAATTGTGTTGTACCGGGTTGAAGTTGGCAATGAAAAAATATTTTTGTCATACAAACACATCAAAAAGAAGAAGAGAAGAACCTGAATTCGAGTCTTGACAACCCATACTAACAACTGCATATGCAATTCCAGTGCTGACAGCAGCAAGTATATTTCCAGCGACTGAGAGTTGGCCGTTTGTACCAGATGCAAATTCATGCTTCAGCTTACTATATACTGTGAAGTACACCTACCAATTTGATAACAAAGGATTAGTTGGTATATACTATATTATGTTTCTTACCATTACACCACGTACTGGTACAAGCCAAGCCCTATATTGTCAAGTGACCTTAATTCATCTGGTACAAGACAACAAGATGCTCTGGTACCGAACGTACCAATGCCAACACTGCAACAGCATTGGTACAGATCATTATCCATGTGGTACACGCGACAGTTAAAGATTCAAAATCTCCAAATTTTGTGAAGAGAGGAAAACAAAGAAACTCAAACAAAGGAAATTCTACCAGCTACAGAACCAACACGGCTCAACTACATAAGGTGGTTCGATTCCCTGAGAAGTGACATCATATGTAATTAGAATAAGGCGGTTGGATTCCATGAACTCGTCAGAAATGCGGGTCCTATAAAGTTGAGGTTTCCTTGAGTGTAATCATCCAAAAAGAGATAACAACACTAAAAAAAGAACACACAATTGTCACATATCTTCATCAGAAAGTGATCAAAAAGCTAGATTTTCAGTTATAAAAAAAAAACTTAAAAAAAACAGAAAAAGTAATATTGAAAATGCTTAGAGCAACAATAATGTAAAGGATGATTCCTTGGAAGGGAGAATTTGTCGCTCATCATGTGTGCATCTACACATACATGATCCCTCTTTATGTAATAAATAGTAAGGTACCTGGGTAGGAGTTTCAACTCACAAATAAAAATAACTCTCCAGTCTTGAGAATTTATATAAGAGTGCCAAAAAAATCAGAACTAACTACTTACCTAGAGATGTATTTTGCTAAGCTGGGGAACAATATGTATATACATAAAACTAAGGCGTATTTGGTACCGCTTTTCTTCTCCTCCTTTCCACCATCTTTGTGCACTGCACAATGCAAATGGACCAGTAATCAATGCTTAAGTGCATATATAGACTTTTAAAACCCAGTCAATATGAAAATAAAACCATCTCAAGTGAAGAGAAAAGCAGTTTCTTTTCCTACATTGACATAAAAAAGAGCTAATTTACAATGATTAAATTATCATTCATCCCTAGATTATTATTACTTTTTAAGAGAGAAGAGACTATGATATCTTTAATTTTGAACAAAGTAGGGACTAGTTAGCAAATGATGAAACAACTGGAGCATTTCTACCATTCCTTGAATCTAGTGCTGTTTTGCAAATTGTTTGCTACAAATAAAAAATACAAGTGAAGATTAGATATATAAACTAACCGGGTATGGATTCGAGATAGTCAAGAAGTTCAGTGCCGAATCTAGTAGAAGGCCACTTGATTGATATCTCTGAATAGTCTATCACATTTTGGAATGGTAGTTCCACTTGATCTGATAAAAGAACTGGTACACACTCCGGCCATTCCATATTATCAATTACAGGCCAGCATTAGACATGGGTTTCATTTCATAGCATAAATGCTTGCAAAAAACATCTAACAATTTTCAAAATTAGGTGCAGCCCAACGCTCATCATGTGTTCTAAATGAGGTACAACAGGGCAATTTAGTCATTTACAGCCTGAATTTAACTTGGGGCAAGTTGGATGTTATTTGCTTTCATTTAAGCATGACTTGCCAGGGAGAGCAAGACCAACGCATTTTGATTTTTCTGATTTGCTTTCTTTTCTGTTTTTTTTTAGTTTGTTGATTTCAATAATTTTTAGGGACTAATCTGCTTATTTTCATGGATACAATATATTCCCTAACTGGTGAGTCCCCAAATATGCAAGATTGGAGGTCATATAGAGAAATTGGCATTCTTGGTTGTTGCTTAAAGATCACAACAATGATTTGCAAGGCATTTACTGTCACATGGATGATGATAGAATTCAAATTGCTCATAGGTTAGCCAATCAAGATAAACTGTATTGCTGGGATATGAATGGGTTTTCATCACTGAATTGAGGAATTGAGGAAATGATGTTATTGCTGGGATATGAATGGCACAAAGCATACTATTGGTTTTCCATTAATGCAATGCACACGGGATTCTCATAAACCCTTTCTTACGACTAAACGAAACTCAATAAAATACTAATTAATAAAGAAAATGACAATTTAATTACTTACAGTGGCTGGGCGAAGTCGCGGAGAAGAGCGGCAGGGGCAGAGTCGCAGAGAATAGCGGTAGGGAC
The DNA here is from genome assembly GCA_025461125.1 of Carex kokanica. Taxonomy (NCBI): domain Eukaryota; kingdom Viridiplantae; phylum Streptophyta; class Magnoliopsida; order Poales; family Cyperaceae; genus Carex; species Carex kokanica. Next base: position 246,508 of record JAJGRX010001329.1, read on the forward strand.
GGAGTCGCGGAGAAGAGCGGCAGTGGCCAGGGAGTCGCGGAGGAGTACGAGTTTGAGTGATCAATCGAGCGGCAGGAGCCTTTTGTTTTGTTGTTTTGAGGTAAAATTTTGACGGGAGTAAATAAAGCAAAATTTTAGTAGCAATAGAATTAGTCCGACGATTTCTATCGCGCCGCGAAAATCTACGCAGGCGCTTTCAATCGCGCCGAGGTACTAGCGCCGGCCGATCTAAGACCTATCCCGGCATTTTCTATCGCGCCGAGCCTCTCAACGCCGGGAAAGAGTGATTTTCTTGTAGTGGGTTCTTCACCTTTGATTACATCTAGGAAAATCGAAGCGAGGCAAGTGTACCTTTTGTGTGCCGGTATGCTGATCTTGATACTCTCTTCATGTTTCATGCCTGCCAGGGGACTCACTTCTATCCCGCCTATTGGCTCTGTTCAATGTGATTATACAACTGACATTAATTCTTCAGAAAGGGAACAATATGTGCCAATGCCGAAAGGGCAAGGGATAAGAATATCACCGCACTCACACCTCTCTGGGTACCCGGGCTTAGCAATGACGGTGTTTGCAGATTCCGTGCTTTTGAACTACAGGAGGAGGAGGAGAAAAAGTTGGATTAATACAAGAGATCGATTTTGCTTAAATTTAATAAATTCTATTTTTTAATCATTTATTATGGTTCACAACAACAAAATAGGCACTTTTCGCGACGGAACTTCGTCGCGAAAAGTACCGTCACAAAAAGAAAAGCACGTTTATGACGGTTTAGCGTCGCGAAAAGTCACTTTTTATCCTCGCGAAAAGTGCCTGTCTTTTGTAGTGGTTTGAATTGATAGTACCAAGAGATCGATTTGAGGTATTAAGATTTAAGAATTTACCTCATAAAGTGCACCACCCAATTATGGTTCTCCCTTCAAAATTTTCAGATTTTACTATTATGTGGTTTACAAAAAATTTTGCTCGTGTAAAACATAAAATTTGCATTGGACTTGGCATCAGTAGTTAGTCTCAACACCCTTATTATTTTGATTGTACAGTGATATCAAGCCTAAGTACTCAAAATTGGAGTTTGTGGGTTCATGTCCAAGCTTGAATTATTACAGATCCACCACAGGAATGTAGTAACATTGCTTATACTTCATAATTGATGAATAACTAGAAATTGGTGCATTACTGCATGTTGAGAAATATAACTGTTAGCCTCAAAATATTCATCATAGGCGTATTTTAGGGAACAAATCAGTTGGCATCCACTATTGGTACCTAGCTTGATTTCTGTGATTAGGGTGTAATTAGGATAGAATCATGCAACATATCTTGCCATTGTAAATTAGGAAATAGCTCAACGGCTAGTAGAGATACACATGAGGTTTAGGCTATAAATATCCCTGTACAGACCATGTAAAAAATCAGAACATACTCAATAAAAGATTATTGTTCATCATTTCTATTCCACTTCTAAATTCAATATGGTATCAGAGCAGGAGTAAATCATGTAAATCACACAGCAAACAACAAGCAAACAGAGTGTCTAGAGCCGATAGAGCCAAAAGAACCCCAGATTCAAGCAACAAGCAAACAGAAGGTCTAGAGCCGACAGGGCCAAAAGAACCCCATATTCAAGAAACAAGTAAACAATTTTCAGAGCATGATAAATCCTGCCTCAAAAATCCGCAACAAAATCAACAACTACAGATAACGAAGAACTACAGCCAGTTTTCAGAAAAGCCCACATTGCCAACAATTGTTCTTATCAGTTTTTTCTTTTACCAGAAAAAATTCCCAAGCAAAAACCAGCAAAAAAAAAAGCAGTTTTCTTCAGAAACGCCTTACCATAAAATTCAACCAACAAAAAAAAAACGTTTATTAGAAAGCCCTTTACCAGAAATTTTCTATTTTTATTAGAAGAACCAACCAGTTCAAATCTGAACTGATACACGTACCAGTAACCAGTTTTTCCAAAAAAAAAAAATAGCAACCACATAAATTTTTTCACTTATCTGAGGGCTCTTAAGCCAAGTTAATAAGCAATTCAATCTTAGATCTTGACCTCAGTCGAAGATGCCCAGTCTCGACAATATGGTGGCAAGAATCCAACAAGAGGAGTCTAGGCGAGCCCTCATGAACCTTCGACAGTTGGAAACCTCCGAGAAAAAAGCTTTCAAGGTAAACAACTCAAACCCTAGCTTTCAAGGTAAACAACTCATGAACCTTCGACAGTTGGAAACCTCCAAGCACCGATCGGTGTGATCACTGCAAGCGAGCAGGGCACAACCGAGATGGGTGTTGGATCCTCCACCCCCATCTCCGACCAACCCGAGAGAACAGAAAAAGAGGAGAAAACTGGGGCGGTGGCGGCGGCGGCGCAAGAAAGGAAGAACAAGATTTCGGAGGTTTGAGTAAAGGTGCAGAGACAAATCAACGTGTTCGATCCGAACCAGCTCAATCAAGTAGAGCTCCCAACTCCTCTGGATCCTCTGTGCCTCAAATTGTGTAGTTGACTCAACTGCTAACTCAGTTAAATAGTTTGTTACAGCAACAAACTTCAGGTTTTGTACACTCTAAAGCTACATTTAATTCCTTCAAAATTGACAACAATTTTAAATATGCAAATCTGTGTCACAATACAAGTAGATGGATTATTCACTCGGGTGCCACTGACCTTATGACATGGAACAAAAATAAATAAGAAAATATCACACAAATTAAAGACTCTAAACATGTAATTGTTGCAAATGGAAATAAAGTCCAAATTCACGGTTTTGGTACAACCAAATTTTTTAGATAAGACGTAAATGATATTTTATATTTACCAGATTTTAACTTAAATTTATTATCAGTTAGTAAAATAACTCAAGAGTTAAATTGCAATGTCATATTCTCACCGAATAAAGTTATCCTTCAGGATTGAGAATCAGGGAATACGATTAGTGAGGGATGTTTGAAAAATGGCCTTTATTATCTTTAAGAAAACAACAATAAATGTTTTATGTCACTAAATTCAGTAAATCATGAGAAATTGCTACACCAACGATTTGGTCATCCATCTGATCAAATTTTAAATAAACTTTTTTGTTATAATCTTGATTCTAAAAATTGTGATGTGTGTAAATTTTCGAAACAAACTAGATTACCATTTCCTTCATCCACAACTATGTTAGAAAAATATATTGACTTAATTCATTCTAATGTTAAGGGTCCAGCTCTTGTCAATTCCTATAATCATTTTAAATATTAAGTTACATTTATTGATGATCTTTCTTGTACAACTTGGATTTTCCTCTTAAAAGGAAAAAAATGAAGTATTTTCATACTTTCAAGAATTCTACAATTTTGTCGAAACTCAATATAATTCAAAAATCAAAATATTTAGGTCCGATAATGGTACAGAATATATAAATAGACATTTTTTTGAATTCTTTAAGCAAAAGGGAATTTTACATCAGACCACATGTAATAATACACCCACACAAAACGGAGTTTCGGAAAGAAAAAATAGACATTTACTTGAAGTCACTAGATCACTTCTCTTTCGAACTAATGTTCGAAAAACCTATTGGTCAGACGCAGTGTTAACAACAACTTACCTCATAAACAAGTTATCAAGTGCTAGACTTAAGAATATGAGTCCCTTAGAAATTCTCAAGGATAGAAAAATTGTTCTTCATCATATAAGAGTATTTGGGTGTATATGTTTCGTACACATAAAAAGACAAGATAAGTTAGATAAAAATTCTGTGAAAGCCATTTTTTTGGGATATTTCTCAGAAAAGAAAGGATATAAGTGTTATGATCCAAAAAATCATAAACTTTATATCTCACGAGATGTGTCGTTCTTTGAAAATGAATCATATTACTAAACAAATGAACAAAGAAGTGCACAAAGTCAACCAATGTTAATATCTCCAATTAATTTTATGTTTCCTGAAGAAACAAATCAAGAGCAAGTTGAACATGTGGAAGAAATTCAAACTGGTGAAACAAGTGTAATTTTTCAAGGGGAGAGGACGAGGAAAGCGAGTCAAATGAAGAGCCAGCCCAAGAATCAAATGAGGAGCCAACTCAGCCAACTCAAGAAGAAACTGCCTTGCGAAGGTCCACACGACAAACTCAGCCATCTATCAAATTAAGGGATTATGTGTCTCATCAGGTAAGGTATCCAATTCAAGATTTTATTTCTTATAAAAAGGTATCTCCCGAGTACCGGGCCTATTTGGGTAAGATAAATAACCAAATCGAACCAACCAATTTTGAGGAAGCTAATCTAGATCCAATTTGGCATAAGGCTATGAAAGAAGAGCCTTGGAAAAAAATGACACATGTGATATTGTCCATTTACCAAAAGGAAAAAAAAACCGTAGGTTTTAAATTGGTGTACAAGATTAAATACAATAGCGTTGGTACAGTTGAAAGGTATAAAGCTAGGCTAGTAACCAAATGGTTCACTCAAACTTATGGTATTGACTACCAAGAGATGTTTGCACCAGTAGCTAAGATGAGTACAATCAGAATTCTATTATTAGTAGCTACGTACCAATCTAGGGTGGAACTTGTTCCAAATGGATGTAAAAAATACATTTTTTTAAGGAAATCTGGAAGAAGAAGTCTACATGACTCTTCCTCTAGGTCATAGAATTACATCAGACCCATCCTTGGTATGTTAGCTACGGAAAGCAATTTACGGAATTGCAAAATATAAAATTTTGAAAATTACTCAAACTTAGTATTCAAATTACATCAGGTAACTAAGTACACCAATTACCAAAAGACAAAACATCAAGATTCAAGGATAATACATAATTTCTTCATGAATATAAGAAAAGATAAAGAACTACATTTATCAAGTAATAAGCAACTCACATTCCAACTAAAATTTAATAATTACTCCCATTATATATTATAACTAAAAGCCTTCTTTTGCTGAGAAAAATTTAGATGATGGCTGAGTCCGTACAATTTATAAAGTGGAGTAATGTACCCCACGTTGCCTTTCCTCCAAACTGTCAGACGTCAGAGGATGTTTTTGCTTTTGGTCAGACCGCCACAAGACATCGAGCTGTACCTCCACTTCCTTCATTGTTGGCCTTTCTTCTTGTCAGAAAAACAAGAACACCAAACTCCCAAGAATCACCCTTCCCTCCCTATTTTATTTCATGGATAAAGAAATTTACAGAGTTTTTTATGCTTAATACATTCTGTCACCTATATCTCTATTTATCATTCTTACATGATCCTCTAAATTAGAAAGTAAATATTACATTTGAGAGTAATACCAAACCTAGACAATTACAGCAATCTAATTATAATTATTCAATCTGTCTACGCATTCTTCCTTTATTCCTCTATCTTTTCCTAATCTGTCCCAGATTTGATCCAGCAGCTTTGTTTCCTAAATTGCACCCGAGTGACAGCTTGCTTCTTCCACACTCCTCCTCAAGCTGATACGTATATGTCTTTCATTCCTAGCCTATCAATAGACTCACTGAAGTTCTTACTTGACACAGGTTTTGTTAACACATCCGCTAGTTGTTCACTGGATCGCACAAACGGCATTGATATAATTTTTGCTTCTAATTTTTCTTTGATAAAATGCCGGTCAACTTCTATATGTTTGGTTCTATCGTGTTGAACTGGGTTGTGAGAAATATCTATTGCTGCTTTGTTATCACAAAATAACTTCATTTCTGATTGTGGTTCGAATCCTAGTTCTTTTAAGAATTTCTTTAGCCACAATAATTCACAAATCGCCTTGACCATGCCTCGGAATTCTGATTCTGCACTTGAAAGAGTTACTACATTTTATTTTTTTGATTTCCATGTAACCAAATTTCCTCACACAAAGGTAAAATAACCTGCTGTTGATCGCCGATCTATCACACATCCTGCCCAATCTGCATCACTATATGCTACTACCTGTAGATGCGAATTTTTCCTGAACACTATGCCTCTCCCTGGTGTACCCTTCAAATACCTGATGATTCTCATTACAGCTTCTAAATGTTCTTCCTTAGGAGAGTGCATAAACTGACTTACTACACTTACAGCATATGCTATGTCGGGCCTTGTGTGAGACAAATAAATAAGTTTTCCTACCAATTTCTGGTATCTCTCTACACTTGTAGGGGTGTGATCAGTGTAAGCTTCTAATTTTACATTTGGAATCATTGGTGTATCAACCGGTTTGCAATCTAACATTCCAACTTCAGATAAGAGATCAAGTATATATTTTCTTTGTGATAAGAAAATTCCCTCTTTATTTCGGGTTACCTCTATTCCAAGGAAATATTTTAAACCTCCCAGATTTTTCATTTCAAATTCCCTGGACAATCTTGCTTCTAATTCTTTTATTTCCTCTGTGTCATTCCCAGTTATGATCATATCATCGACGTAAATTATTAGGATAGCAATTTTATTTTGACCCCTCTTATAAAACATCGTGTGATCTGAGTCACTCTGAGTATACCCATACCTTTTCATGGCTTGACTGAATTTTCCGAACCAAGCTCTTGGTGATTGCTTTAAGCCATATAAAGTCCTCTTCAATTTGCACACCTTCTTTGTTGTATTCGATACCTGGTATCCAGGTGGTAACTCCATGTATATCTCTTCCTCTAGTTCTCCATGGAGAAATGCATTTTTTACGTCGAATTGATGCAGGGGCCATTCTAAGTTTGCTGCAATAGATAATATAACTCTAACAGAACTAAGTTTAGCAACGGGAGAGAATGTTTCTTGAAAATCAATCCCATAGGTCTGAGTATATCCTTTCGCTACGAGTCTTGCTTTGTACCTTTCTATTTTTCCTTGTGCATCATATTTTATAGTGTATACCCATTTGCACCCCACCGCCTTTTTTCCAGTAGGTAAATCAGTTATTTCCCAGGTATTATTTTTTTCTAATGCCTCCATTTCTATATCCATTGCTTTTATCCATTTTGGGTCTTTTATGGCTTCTTCCAATTTTTCAGGAACAGTTATGGATGATATTTGATTTACAAAACCTTTTAATGGTTCACTTAAGTGATTTGTAGAGGTGTATTTTGCAATTGGATATTTTTCTTTACTTGTACCATCTTCTGGTACGTACCGTTTTGGTGGTTTTCCCCTATTTTCCCTTGGTGGTAATTTAAATGAATGTTCAGGAGAACTAACCTCAAAAATTTCCTCAAGAGACTCAGGCCGTGGTGGTATTGGATTGTCAGATTGTATTATCTCGTCTTCAAGGTGCAGTTCTTCTGACTCTATTCCGGGTTCTGTATGTAGTTCTATTTCAGGTTCGGGTTCTGTGTGGTCTGACTCCAATTGTGGCACCGATGTATGTGTGTTTGGCTCAGGATTAGTTGCACCATTAGTTGCACCATTTTGTATAATTAATTCATAGGTTAGAAAATTAAAATCCAATTCCGTTGTTGTGTTAGTGCTCTCCTCCTGAATTGGATTTTGGAAGTTTTTATAAAACAATTCATGCTCTACAAACGTTATATCTAGTGTAGTAAAAAATTTCCTTGTATTTGGACTATAACACTTGTACCCTTTTTGATTTTGTCCTATTCCTAAAAAAACACATTTTTCTGCCCTCGGTTCAAGTTTTGATCTTAAGTGTTTTTGGAGGTGAACATATACAGTGCATCCGAAGACTTTAGGTGCCAAGTTAAGTACATAATTTATTTTAAGGTGTGTAGAAAATACTTGTAAAGGTGTTTTAAAATCATTTACCCGGGTTGGAGTTCGATTCATGAGATATATTGCAAATGTTATCGCATTATCCCAAAAAATATTTGGTATGCCACTTTCAATTAATAGAGCCCTTGTGATCTCGAGAATGTGCTTATTTTTCCGTTCTGCGACACCATTCTGTTGTGGGGTTCCAACACATGATGTCTCGTGTATTATCCCTTTGCTTTGGAAAAGTGTTTGTAATTCATGGTTTATATATTCTGTCCCGTTATCACTTCGAATTACTTTAATATTTTTATCAAATTGTGTCTTAATCATAGTTATAAAAATTTTAAAAATCTCCTTTACTTCATCTTTGGTTTTTAACAAGTATAACCATGTCATACGTGAAAAATCATCAACAAAAATTACATACCACCTATAACCAGATTTAGAAATTATAGGAGATGGCCCCTATACGTTAGTATGAATTAAATCAAACGGAGCAAGTTTCTTATTATCACTTGGTAAATATGTGGACCGATGATTTTTTGCTTTAATACATGTTTCACATACAAAATTTTCATGCTTAAAATTAGTAAACAATTTTGGAAAGAGTTTCTGCATATACCCTAGGGATGGATGCCCCAATCGTTTATGCCATAATAATATCTCGTTCATCTCATCTGAAGAGGCCATGCTTAGTAGTACATCTCCAGTCTTCTTATTGTCGAGATAATACAACCCATCTCTCCTAATACCACGGCCCAAAATTCTCTTGGTTTTGATGTCCTGGAATAAGCAATAATCAGGGAATATATGAACCACACAGTTTAGTTCTTTTGTCAATTGTCCAATGGATATTAATTTTGAAGCCAAGGATGGAACCAGCAATGTATTTTGGAGGGTTAAATTTAGACATACGACCACATCTCCAGCCCCACTAACCGGGTAACAAACACCATTGGCATTAATTATACCATTTTTTCTTGGTTGTTTAGAATTTATAAGGTCTGTTTCGGTATGGGTCATATGATCAGTTGCCCCTGTATCTAATACCCAATTTTCTTCTGGTGGATAGTTCAAATTAAAATAAGCTGAGCCAGTTACATTACCTGAACCTTCCTGGATCGAAAATGAAGGAGTACTGGTACCTGCTGCATGGAGTTCCCTGCCTTGATAGCCTGAGTGTTCTAGCGAATTGGTTGACTCACCTTGGGTTCGGTTTCCAGTCTCACTGAAGCCACTGCCCTGTTGACCGAAGCCACTGCCCTATTGTGGTCTTGCCACTGCTCTGTTTCCATTCTCATAGAGATTTGCTCCTACGGAATTGCCTTGTGCAACAGCTGCTCTTCCTTTGCCATGCCAATTATTTTTTCCTTTGCGCCGGTCTTTAAACCATTCTGGATAGCCCACCAATTGGAAACACTGTTCTTTTGTGTGCCTTGTTTGGCCACAGTGAGTGCATTTTAAAGTAGCCTTGTCAGTTGCACCAGAGTTTTGGTTAGGGGTGTAATTTACCTCAAAATTTCTTTGACCCCTTGAAACCATGGCTGCTGGTATGTGAGACTCCCTTTCATCTCCCTTCTTCATGATATCTTGCCTTGTAGCTTCCTTTCTTACTCTAGCAAATGCTTGTTCGAGTGTCGGAAACGGAGTCATTTGCAAGACATTCGCTCGCTCGTTATCTAGTTTCTCATCAAGGCCATCTAAGAAAGAGTAAACTCTGGACTCTTGAACAAACTTGTCAAATTTTTCAATATCAGTAGTACAACTCATAGGATTTGGGCGACGGAAATCAATTTCTAACCAAATGTCTTGTAGTTCATTGTAATATTCTTCCACTGATCTACCCGATTGTTTAATCCTATTCACCTGTTTATTTAAATCGAATACCTGAGCTGCATCACTTCCATCATAGAAAGTCGTGGCTATTGCGTCCCACACCTCCTTGGCTGTTGGGTAGCGAAGAAACTTGCCATAGAGGTTTGAGTCCAGAGAATTGCAGATCCACCCTTTTACTATCGTGTCTTCAATGTCCCACCGTTGAAACAGTGGGCTAGTCTCGGCTGGAGGGGTTTCGGTTATATGTCTGAGTTTTTCGCGAGCCTTGAGACACATGCGCACCGATTGGGACCACAAGGAATAGTTCTTCCCATTTAATTTTATAGGGATGAGATTTGGATGTAAATTTGTATCAGATGGAATTTGAGGCGATGGTGAGGTAATGGAATTTTGTTGTATTGCTATTAACTGGGTTTGTTGTAAGGTGATCAGCTGTGACAATTTATCAATTAGGTTGGCTGTGTCAGAGTTTATCTCTGAACTGCTTGCCATGGTGGTACTTCGGAAATAACTTAGAAGATTCTTGTTTCGAACCTCTTTTTTCTGGTTTCTGTATTGCTGGTAAGGACAGATTATTATTAAGGGAAGAGTTGAAAGGATTCTATACCCGGGATCGATACCCGAGCTCTGATACCATGTCAGAAAAACAAGAACACCAAACTCCCAAGAATCACCCTTCCCTCCCTATTTTATTTCATGGATAAAGAAATTTACAGAGTTTTTTATGCTTAATACATTCTGTCACCTATATCTCTATTTATCATTCTTACATGATCCTCTAAATTAGAAAGTAAATATTACATTTGAGAGTAATACCAAACCTAGACAATTACAGCAATCTAATTATAATTATTCAATCTGTCTACGCATTCTTCCTTTATTCCTCTATCTTTTCCTAATCTGTCCCAGATTTGATCCAGCAGCTTTGTTTCCTAAATTGCACCCGAGTGACAGCTTGCTTCTTCCACACTTCTCCTTTTAATCTCAGACACAATTCTGCAAGCTTGGCAACGGCTTCGAGTTCTGTTTTGTGCTCCTCATTCACAACTTGGGGATCTATAATCTCAAAAAGACAGTTCTCCTCCATAGCATCACAAAAATATCCAATAAGATTACCTCCTTCAAACATCCTAGAGTAGAATAATGGTTTTTCTTGTGAGCAATTCAACTAGAACGACACCAAAGCTGAATACATCACTTTTCTGGGTTAACCGGGCAGTGGTATGGTACTCCGGGTCCAAATACCCGTGTGTGCCTTGGATAATTGTATCTATGCCTGTTTGATCCATTTGGACAGATCTTGAGATCCCAAAATCTGACACTTTTACTGTGAAATAATCGTCCAATAGAATGTTTGCTGATTTTATGTCTCGGTGCAAAACTGATATAGAGGCTGCAGATGAGTGAAGATAGGAAATTGCTCCTGCAGCCTCAAGGGCAATTCTTAACCGATGTTTCCATGTTAAGGAACAATGTTCCTCTACATGGAGATGATTAAAAAGTGTTCCATTCGATATGAACTCATAAACGAGCAGCGGGACTTCGGTCTCTAGGCAACATCCATAGAGTTTCACAACATTCCTATGGTTGACTTGTGAAAGAATGACCACTTCATTTATGAACTGATTGATTTCGGCCTGCCGATCAGCAGCCCGCTGAGCAACGGACCTCTGATCATCGGCCTGATCATCAATTTTGGACCTTTTTACGGCCACAACACGTTGATCAGATAAAATACCTTTATAGACATATCCATGACCTCCCCGACCAAGAATGAGTGCATTATCGAATCCTTTTGTTGCCTTTTTCAGCTCTTGTATTGTAAGAATTCTCGTATTTTGTGTGGCCTCTTCATTTGAAGCTATTAGTTGTTGGAGAAGCGACCCCTGATTTTGATCGAAAAACTTCTTTTTTAGCATTTCCTGTTTTATTTTTATAAACAAGTTGATACGCTTGGCTATAGCAATACATAAGTATATCATGCTACAGGCAGTAACAAAACCCAGCGGGATCGATGTACCTGTGTACATTAATAAAGCATATAAATGTTAGAAATAAAGCAAGAAATTTGTTATATTTTACATCATTTTCTTTTATTAACAAAATCAAAATTCCCTCCTTTTTTTTTTCTATTGTTTTATGTTTATTAGCTCATCCTTGCATAACCTAAGAAGACAACTATTGTCCTATATATGTATGGATCATTAGGTTTTGGAACGAAATGGTAGGAATAAATAGTAAGAATTTAGTTGATACTTGTCAAATGCTGAACTATATGTGCCAAATAACAGTAAGAATTTAGTTGATATTAAGACGTATCAGTCTTCAAATGCTGAACTATATGTGCCAAATAACAGTAAGAATTTAGTTGATACTTGTCAATTTTTTCTTTAGTTGCAAGGTTTGGTACATATTACCTTTTTTTCTAATTTGAACTCTAAAAAGGCTAGGGGTGCAAACGGATCAGATATGGATCGGATAGTGGTAAAACCATATCCGTATCCTCTTTTATTTTTCGGATACAGATACGGATACGTATGGATACGGATCAGATATCCATAGATATATATATATATACATAAATATTTTCATAATTTATATTAAACTATATGGTATATATCTACTATTTGAATACGGATAATTAAAATTCAAAACCAAATCCGTATCTGTATCTGCACGGATATTCGGATATCGGAATCCGTATCTAATTTTCGGATACAGATGGATATTATCCAACCCGTTTGCACCCATAGCCGGGGGACTATAAAGCTAATAGTGCGCGTTTTGTGTTGCTTTTGTTCTGGACAGTTCTGTTTGATGCTTGGAAAGTTAAATTGATGCGGTATATATATTGTAATTCAGACTTAAATTGGATAGATACAATTATAAGTTTGGAGTTGGTCGGACTGTTTTATTTTTATCAGAACTATATTTTTAGTTTCATCGAACTATATTTTTTATTTATCCTGAAAAGCAATTAATCCTTAATTACTCCCTATTTGTATACTTCTAACAACATTAAAAACTTGATAAATTAATGCTATTTATCCTGAAAAGAAAACAACGAACCTATTACTATTGCCGAGTTGAGATGGCATTGATGGTGGTCGTCATTATGACTCCATCCAGAAGGACAACTGCACCGATAAGTTCCTTGAAGATTGTGACACTTTCCTGGCTTGGAGCATGGATTTTGGTCAAATTGGTCAGCACATTCGTCAATATCTGCATGAATACTTGGTGTATTATATATGAATACTTGATGTATTATATATGAATACTTGCACTCGCCGATAATGATACGTTTTGTTTTGTCTTTTAGCGCTGAAATTTGTGGTTCCCTCTTAATTAGCGGTCAACAAAGACAGTTATTGACTGAGAAAATGACTTGGGGATAGTTAGTCGGTCCCTTTCATATATGCTTTCATGGTTACGTACTCTTTGACTGACTATATTTCCATGTCGGATTGACACGTTTCGGACACACTAGCAATATTGAAGTTGTGTTGTACTAAATAATTGACTCATTTATTTTATTAATTGTCAAATGCGCATATATTTTATAAACCAAATTTTTTTTAAGTTATCACCTCAATATTTCAAAATTCTTACAACACCATGGATTTCTAAAAAATTCAAAATTTAACACATACATAGCTTGGTGCTGTGCACTATGGTCATGCACAACACCAAGTGTGCATGACCTATGTGTGTGTGTGTGTTTTTTTTTCTATTTTGTTCTGTTCTATTTGGAATGAAGAAAAAATGTTTCTTTTACACTACTATAAAAACGTTAACCACAGATGGAATATTATACACGGATGCGATAAAAAAAAATCAAATTAACAGTGTGTAAAGGGAGGATTAATTTGTGTATAGTTGAGTAAGATTATAGTACTATGCATAGCTCGGATTAATTTGTACTATGAAATAATTTTCAAAGTTCAAATAGTTGATTTGAATCTTTAAACATGATCACTGTATGAAAATGTACTTGTAGTTCATTCAAAAAAAGTGATTTTCAACCTATAAAAAATAATAGTAAAAAAATTCTAAATAAAATGTAAAATTTAGTTTGCAAATTCTTTTTAATATGGAGATCATGTTGAATGGTTTTGATCTATTTTTTTAACTTTGAAAATAAAAAAATGATCCGTAGTACGGGTCAATTCGCGCTATGCATAATAATACCATAGCCTCATTCCCAGAGGCGGAGCTATGATTTGAAAATAAGAGGGGGGGGGGGGGGCTAAACATCATTTAAAAATAATAATTAAAAATAATTTTTTTATAACACAAAATCTATCACTATTTGATTTCATAAAAAGATATAATAGATAATTAGCACCAATAAAATTCCATGTCTATCAAAACTAAACCAAAAACATGAAAGTCATATATTATTTAAATTTTGATCTATGATTTTCTAAAAAATCAAAATAATAAAAACTCAATTCTCTCTCATTTATTAGTTAATTCATTGTTTGATTACATATAACTCAATTCTCGCACTAGACCTTACATGGGCCATTTACAACATCAATATTAGTTATATAGCTCATCTAAACACTCCTAAGCATAGTCCAATAGTTATACTCACCAAAAGCCCACTATTTTGCTATATTACATCCCAAATACTAACTCAAAATAAACATTATATCAAAAGCATTAATTTCAACACCTGAAGCTTTCTGATTTGATGAAGCTCTTCTCCTACTTCCTTCAGCATAGATAAATATGTGAGTTTTAGAAGTTTAGAGGAGGAAATACATAATTTTAAATTTTAGAAAGAGCAATACGTAATTTTGAAGTTATTGAGAGGTACAAGTGAAATTCCCACCTAATAAAATTTAAAGCATGATATGGACACTGATGTATATACATACCTACATTATGACATCCTAAGCAATTAAACAAGCAGGGCCCACTTGACTTGATGCTCCCATAATAATGTTTACTGCCTCACTCCTAATTATTAACAACAAGGCCTACTGGCATCAGCAAATATTCTATGAATTAATCACAAAAATAATCTAACATTGGTGGAATTTTATGATTTAAAGATATTGAAAGAGCTATTTTGGATTCATGCAGTGCACGATCAATAATGACAATATATATAGAGTGGCTAATATCAAAACATTTGTTCCTAAGCCCTCGTGCAACCGAATGGTTTTCGGATTTTCAAAGTCCAAAAGATCGATCTAAACCGTTAAATGTGATCTCTATATTAAAATCTACTTGGAGACCAAATTTTACATTTTTTTGAATTTTTTTACTATTTATTAAGCACTTTGAAAATTGCTATTCACATGGTCCATAATTCCATTGCACTATTTTTACTGTTCACCCAGATCAGCAATTTTCAAAGTGGCTTAATAAATAGTAAAAAAATTTCAAAAAATATAAAATTTGGTCTCCAAGCACTTCTTAATATAGAGATCACATCTAACGTTTGGATCGACCGTTTGCACTTTGAAAATCCGAAAACCATTCGGTTGTACGAGAGCTTAGAAACAAACGTTTTGATATTAGCCACTCTCTCTCTCTCTCTATATATATATAGAGAGAGAGGCTAATATCAAAACGTTTGTTTCTAGCTCCGCGGTGCTACCAAGTCGTTTTCTGATTTTCAAAGTTCAAACGGTCGATCCAAACCGTTAGATGTTCAATCTATATTAAATGTGCTTCGAGACCAAATTTTACATTTTTTGAAATTTTTTTACTATTTATTAAGATGGTTTGAAAATCACTGTTTTGAAGTATTTTTCAGCCCCATTGAAAACAACGATTTTCAAACCATCTTAATAAATAGTAAAAAAATTCAAAAAATATAAAATTTGGTCTCCAAACACATTTTAATATAGATTGAACATCTAACGGTTTGGATCGACTGTTTTGATATTAGCCGTCCGATCTGCATCCAGATCCGTGCGAACATTTTCTGAGCTGATCTCAGATGATATGCGAATGAGTTGCATAGTAAATGAGCAGTCTACACTCAACAATTCCTATGTTCTCTGAAAAAAAATTCTCGGTGATATACAAACGGTTAATGCTTAAGCTAAGCACCGACACAACAATTCCTATGTTCTCTCAAAAGCCTTGTAATAGCAAGTTCGTGCAATTTTTAATGTCCATCAGCTGCATCTCCCCATACAAAAGTTATGATAAATTATAATTTATCATGTGAAATCCATCAAGAAGTACTAGATTATATTATTTGTGAAAAATCTGATCGGACTGAATTTTATCTTTCACAAAGGAATTATTACATTGGTTAGGAATGATGGTACGTGTTTGCAGATTCAGTGCTTTTGAACTGCAGGAGGAGGAGAAGAAAAAGTTGGATTAATATCATTGCTGAAAATTGGAGTTTGTGGGGTTCATGTCCAAACAAGAATTATTACAGATCCACCACAGGAATGTATATAGTGACATTGCTTATAATTCATAATTGATGAATAACTAGAAATTGGTGCATTATTGCAGAATATAAGAGTTTGAAATTTACTCAAACTCAGTATTCAAATTACATCAGGTAAATAAGTACACCAATTACAAAAAGACAAAACATCAACATTCAAGCATAATACATATAATTTCTTCAGGAATATAAGAAAAGATAAAGAACTACATTTATCAAGTATTAAGCAACTCACATTACAACTAAAATTTGATAATTACTCACATTATATATTATAACTAAAAGCCTTCTTTTGCCGAGAAAAATTTAGATGATGGCTGTGGCTGTTCAATATCTAAAGTGGAGTAATGTACCCTACGTTGCCTCTCCTCAAAACTTTGAGACGTCAGAGGATGTTTTTGCTGTTGGTCGGACCGCCACAAGACATCGAGCTGTATCTCCACTTCCTTCATTGTTGGCCTTTCTTCTCCTTTCAATCTAAGACATAATTCTGCAAGCTTGGCAAAGGCTTCAAGTTCTGTTTTGTGCTCCTCATTCACAACTTGGGGATCAAGAATCTCAAAAAGACGGTTCTCTTTCATAGCATCACAAAAATATCCAATGAGATTACCCCGTTCAAACATCCTAGAGGAGAATAATGGCTTTTTTCTTGTTAGCAATTCAACTAGAATGACACCAAAGCTGAATACATCACTTTTCTGGGTTAACCGGGCAGTGGTATGGTACTCCGGGTCCAAATACCCGAGTGTCCCTTGGATAATTGTATCTACGCCTGTTTGATCTATTTGGACAGATCTTGAGATCCCAAAATCTGACACTTTTGCTGTGAAATAATCATCCAATAGAATGTTTGCTGATTTTATGTCTCGGTGCAAAACTGATATAGAGGCTGCAGATGAGTGAAGATAGGAAATTGCTCCTGCAGCCTCAAGGGCAATTCTTAACCGATGTTTCCATGTTAAGGAACAATGTTCCTCTACATGGAGATGATTAAAAAGTGTTCCATTCGATATGAACTCATAAACGAGCAGTGGGACTTCGGTCTCTAGGCAACATCCATAGAGTTTCACAACATTCCTATGGTTGACTTGTGAAAGAATGACCACTTCATTTATGAACTGATTGATTTCGGCCTGCCGATCAGCAGCCCGCTGAGCAACGGACCTCTGATCATCGACCTGATCATCAATTTTGGACCTTTTTACAGCCACCACACGTTGATCAGATAAAATACCTTTATAGACATATCCATGACCTCCCCGACCAAGAATGAGTGCATTATCGAATCCGTTTGTTGCCTTTTTCAGCTCTTGTATTGTGAGAATTCTCGTATTTTGTGTGGCCTCTTCATTTGAAGCTATTAGTTGTTGGAGAAGCGAGCCCTGATTTTGATCGAAAAACTTCTTTTTTAACAATTCCTGTTTTATTTTTATAAACAAGTTGATACGCTTGGCTATCGCAATACATAAGTATATCATGCTACAGGCAGTAACAAAACCCAGCGGGATCGCTATACCTGTGTACATTAATAAAGCATGTAAATGTTAGAAAATAAAGCAAGAAATTTGATATATTTTACATCATTTTCTTTTGTTAACAAAATCAAAATTCCCTCCTATTTTTCTATTGTTTTATGTTTGTTAGTTCATCCTTGCATAACCTACGAAGACAACTATTGTCCTATATATGTTTGGATCATTAGATTTTGGAACGAAATGGTAGGAATCTGTGTGCTAAAAGGTAGACTTAAGCAGGCTATTAAGAGGTATCAGTCTTCAAATGCTGAACTATATGTGTCAAATAACAGTAAGAATTTTGTTGATACATGTTATTTTTTTCTTTAGTTGCAAGGTTTGGTACATATTACCTTTTTTCTAATTTGAACTCTAAAAAGGCTAGGGGTTCAAATGGATCAGATACGGACCGGATACTGTTAAAACCATATCCGTATCCTCTTTTATTTTGTCAGATGCGGATATGGATACGGATCGGATATCCGTAGATATATACATAAATATTTTCATAATATATATTAAACTATATAGTA
Organism: Carex kokanica; assembly: GCA_025461125.1. Lineage (NCBI taxonomy): Eukaryota > Viridiplantae > Streptophyta > Magnoliopsida > Poales > Cyperaceae > Carex > Carex kokanica. Next base: position 264,489 of record JAJGRX010001329.1, read on the forward strand.
TATATCTACTATTCGAATACGGATAATTGAAATTCAAAACCATATCCGTATCCATATCTGCACGGATATTCGGATATCGAAATCCGTATCTAATTTTGGGATACAGATGGATATTATCCAACCCGTTTGCACCCCTAGCCGGGGGACTATAAAGCTAATGGTGCCCGTTTTGTGTTGCTTTTGTTCTGGACATTTCTGTTTGATGCTTGGAAACTTAAATTGATGCTGTATATATATTGTAATTCAGACTTAAATTGGATAGATACTATTATAAGTTTGGAGTTGGTCGGACTGTTTTATTTTGATCAGAACTATATTTTTAGTTTCATCGAACTATATTTTTTATTTATCCTGAAAAGCAATTAATCCTTAATTACTCCCTATTTGTATACTTCTAACAACATTAAAAACTTGCTGAATTAATGCTATTTATCCTGAAAAGAAAACAACGAACCTATTATTATTGCCGAGTTGAGATGGCATTCTTGGACATCATTCAGACTCCATCCAGAAGGACAAATGCACCGATAAGTTCCTTGAAGATTGTGACACTTTCCTGGCTTGGAGCATGGTTGGATGTCGGCACATTCGTCAATATCTGCATGAATATACCACAATGAGTTGATGTATAATAAAATAATTAAAAAGAGAGCAACTACAAGATCAGAAGAGAGTGTGTGAGAGAGAAAGACCTTGGCAGCCTTCATCCAGGTAAGGATTGCCTTCATAACCCTGCAAGCAGTAGCAGAAATAGCCACCAGTACTGGTTGAGTTTAAACAAACACTATGATTGCTTCTGCATGCATAGGATGATTTGTTGGTCTGTGCCTCTTCACACGTTGTGTTTCCTATGGCCCAGTCCAGCATGATCGGCATTGTTCGGTTAGCCGGTGCCTTACTGTTAGCCAGCTCGTCAATGGCAGAGTAGTAGGCGTCATCCAGTAACAGAGCCGATACCACCATAGCATAGCTGCAACGACTAGAGTCATGCACCTTGGAGTTGATCAATCTCTCATCAAAAGTAGCATAAAAGGTAGATGTTCCTTTGGGGATATCTGTCTGGCAGCAACCAATTCCAAAGCAAGAATATTCAGAGTAATATCCATAGTTATTCAGTGTATCTTGGCTACCACAGGAAGAAAAACACCCTGCTAAGTAATCACTACTGTTGTCAAGGTGGAGATAGGCAAGTGTATTACACCCAACAACTACAAATTTGTTTTCTTTGGTGTTGAGCCGGAATGGAGTGATATTACTAAAGTTTGTTGTTGTTGTTGTGCTGCCGCACGAGGAAGCTATAGCCAGTCTTGTACTGGCCTGGCCAGAGCTGTCTATATTCTCAATCATAAATGAACCACGGTAAGGACTAGGTATACCGTCAGTAGTGTTTTCGCAATTGATAACGAATTCTTCAGACAGTGAGCAATTTCGGCCTATACCGAAAGGGTAAGGAATAGGAATATCGCTGCCCTGACAGGTCTCTGGGCACCCGGGCAAAGCGATCATGGTGTTATAAGCAGATTCAATGTTTTTGAACTGCAGGAGGAGAAGAAAAAAAAGTTGGATTAATATCATTGCTCTCTGCATTATACTGATAGAGTTATGAGTAATTCCCTAATTTTTCTAGGTTCTATGAACTGCTCTTTATAAAACATATGCACATTCATATATAATTGATTCAATAATTCAGCGGGGCCCGATGAAAGATCCAAGAAAACCATGTCTAGAGTTTAGGCGTAGAAATTAGTGCACACTACAAGTTTCCACAAACTTTCCTTCTCAAAGAATAATTGACAGAATGATGAAAGATAACTTGCTTCCTTAATTATGAAATATTATTTTGTGATTCGATAAATTATTGACAGAATTGAGAAAAATACACATTTTAGAGTTAAAAACAAATGTCCACAAGTCTTAATTAGTTAGTGTCATATTGGATTTCATTTTAGTGTCATATTGGAACTTTAACTTTGATTTAATTTTACTATTGGAAGGGTGAAACTCCGGTATGCAAGCTTCTTTAATTTGTCTTGTAAAAATTTGAGTAGTCATATATTTTGTGCAGTCTGGCATATAAGATCCAACTTGTAATATTATATAGAGGGGACTACTAAGTCTCTTTGTCTTTGTCTTTGTCTTTGTCTTCGCTGGGACCCCCAAGTCCCCAAGTCTTAGACGACATATTGGACTTGAGGTCTCCTAAGTCTTAGTCTTCGCTGGGACAATATTATAACAAGATTATGAAGATTTGCCTTGCCATAATCCATTGTAAAAGGTTGATTTCTCGCAATATTGTCGGGTGTTGTATACACACATGACATGGAAACTGATAGCTACATATTTCGTATAGGGAAAAGATTATTTTTCTCCAGTGTCTTTCCCCCATCTATCCCTCAATTATTAATTATCTGGGAGACCACAACTTCGAGCACAAAAAGACAAAAGAAAATGCGTATCAATCATTAATTACGTGGGGACCGCTTATATTTGAAATTTTTTACAACTGACACGCGCAAGTATTCATATATAATACATTAAGTATTCATATATAATGCACCAAGTATTCATACCTAAGAAATCAAATATTTAAAAAAACTGGACACATCACTCACTCATCTTTTACACGTTTTTAGATGTGGTTTTTTTTTCTCCGTTCACTCTAATCAATATTCCTGACAATCTGTGAAGAATTTTGCGAATCTAAAATCACAAACGTCTTCTACGCAATTTTGTCTTTCAAATGAGATCCATGATGAAATATTTTTGAGTTATCTGTCACGCCAGTATTCATACCTCGTAGTGCAAGTATGAGTATCTCGTCGTGCAAGTATTCATACCATATCGAGCAAGTATTCATACCTCGTCGAACAAGTATTCATACCTAAGATATCAAGTATTTCGAAAAATAAAACTGGATACATCACACGTCCATCTTTTACATGTGTCCAATTTTTTTTTCCAATGATTGAGTGGGCTGGATCGGACAAGAAAACCGAAGAGAAAGATAAAGTGTACTGGACACTTCCAGTGATTGAGTGCTAATGAAAGTTCAATCGGTAAAAATGAGTGAATGATTTGTCCAGTTTTTTATTTGTGAAATACTGATGAGGTATGAATACTTGTTTGATGAGATATGAATACTTGAATGACGAGGTATGAATAATTGTGCAACGGACAACTCGAAAGTATATTATCATGGATCTCATTTGAAAGAGAAAATTGTGTAGACATTCGTGGTTTTAGATTCGCAAAATTCCTCACAGATTGTTAGAAATATTGGTTAGAATGAACGGAGAAAAAAAAATCACATCTAAAAACGTGTAAAAGATGGGTGAGTGATGTATCCATTTTTTTAAAAATACTTGATATCTTAGGTATGAATACTTGCTGTATTATATATGAATACTTGATATATTATATATGAATACTTGCACTTGCCGATAATGATGCGTTTTGTTTGGTCTTTTATCGCTGAAATTTGTGGTCCCCTCTTAATTAGCGGTCAACAAAGTCAATTATTGACTAGGGGATGAATGGGGAAAATGACTTGGGGATAGTTAGTCGGTCCCTTTCATATATACTTTCATGGTTACGTACTCTTTGACTGACTATATTTCCATGTCGGATTGACACGTTTCGGACACACTAGCAATATTGAAGTTGTGTTGTACTAAATAATTGACTCATTTATTTTATTAATTGTCAAATGCGCATATATTTTATAAACCGAATTTTTTTTAAGTTATCACCTCAATATTTCAAAATTCTTACAACACCATGGATTTCTAAAAAATTCAAAATTTAACACATACATAGCTTGGTGCTGTGCACTATGGTCATGCACAACACCAAGTGTGCATGACCTCTGTGTGTGTGTGTGTTTTTTTTTTTTTTTTCTATTTTGTTCTGTTCTATTTGGAATGAAGAAAAAATGTTTCTTTTACACTATTATAAAAACATTAACCACAGACGGCATATTATACACGGATGCGATAAAAATGATCTGTAGTACGGGTCAATTCGCGCTATGCATAATAATACCATAGCCTCATTCCCAGGGGCGGAACTATGATTTGAAAATAAGAGGGGGGGGGGGCCTAAACATCATTTAAAAATTATAATTAAAAATAATTTTTTTATAACACAAAATCTATCACTATTGATTTCATAAAAAGATATAATAGATAATTAGCACCAATAAAATTCCATGTCTATCTAAACTAAACCAAAAACAAGAAAGTCATATATTATTTAAATTTTGATCTATGATTTTCTAAAAAATCAAAATAATAAAAACTCAATTCTCTCTCATTTATAAGTAAATTCATTGTTTCAATACATATAACTCAATTCTCGCACTAGACCTTACATGGGTCATTTACAACATCAATATTAGTTATATAGCTCATCTAAACACTCCTAAGCATAGCCCAATAGTTATACTCACCAAAAGCCCACTATTTTGCCATATTACATCCCAAATACTAACTCAAAATAAACATTATATCAAAAACATTAATTTCAACACCTGAAGCTTTCTGATTGGATGAAGCTCTTCTCCTACTTCCTTCATCATAGATAAACATGTGAGTTTTAGAAGTTTAGAGGAGGAAATACATAATTTTAAATTTTAGAAAGATCAATACGTAATTTTGAAGTTATTGAGAGGTACAAGTGAAATTCCCACCTAATAAAATTTAAAGCATGATATGGACATTGATGTATATACATATATACCTACATTATGACATCCTAAGCAATTAAACAAGCAGGGCCCACTTGACTTGATGCTCCCATAATAATGTTTACTGCCTCACTCCTAATTATTAACAACAAGGCCTACTGGCATCAGCAAATATTCTATGAATTAATCACAAAAATAATCTAACATTGGTGGAATATATATAGAGTGGCTAATATCAAAACGTTTGTTCCTAAGCCCTCGTGCAACCGAATGGTTTTCGGATTTTCAAAGTCCAAAAGATACGATCTAAACCGTTAAATGTGATCTCTATATTAAAATCTACTTGGAGACCAAATTTTACATTTTTGTTAATTTTTGTACTATTTATTAAGCACTTTGAAAATTGCTATTCACATGGTCCATAATTCCATTGCACTATTTTTACTGTTCACCCAGATCAGCAATTTTCAAAGTGGCTTAATAAATAGTAAAAAAATTTCCAAAAATATAAAATTTGGTCTCCAAGCTCTTTTTAATATAGAGATCACATCTAACATTTGGATCGACCGTTTGCAATTTGAAAATCCGAAAACCATTCGGTTGTACGAGAGCTTAGAAACAAACGTTTTGATATTAGCCACTCTCTCTCTCTATATATATATATATAGAGAGAGAGAGAGAGGCTAATATCAAAACGTTTGTTTCTAGCTCCGCGGTGCTACCAAGTCGTTTTCTGATTTTCAAAGTTCAAACGGTCGATCCAAACCGTTAGATGTTCAATCTATATTAAATGTGCTTCGAGACCAAATTTTATATTTTTTGAAATTTTTTTACTACTTATTAAGATAGTTTGAAAATCACTGTTTTGAAGTATTTTTCAGCCTCATTGAAAACAACGATTTTCAAACCATCTTAATAAATAGTAAAAAAATTCAAAAAATATAAAATTTGGTCTCCAAACACATTTTAATATAGATTGAACATCTAACGGTTTGGATCGACTGTTTTGATATTAGCCGTCCGATCTGCATCCAGATCCGTGCGAACATTTTCTGAGCTGATCTCAGATGAAATGCGAATGAGTTGCATAGTAAATGAGCAGTCTACACTCTACAATTCCTATGTTCTCTGAAAAAAAATTCTCGGTGATATACAAACGGTTAATGCTTAAGCTAAGCACCGACACAACAATTCCTATGTTCTCTGAAATGCCTTATAATAGCAAGTTCGTGCAATTTTTAATGTCCATCAGCTGCATCTCCCATACAAAAGTTATGATAAATTATAATTTATCATGTGAAATCCATCAAGAAACTAGATTATATTATTTGTGAAAAATCTGATCGGACTGAATTTTATCTTTCACAAAGGAATTATTACATTGGTTAGGAATGATGGTACGTGTTTGCAGATTCAGTGCTTTTGAACTGCAGGAGGAGGAGAAGAAAAAGTTGGATTAATATCATTGCTGAAAATTGGAGTTTGTGGGGTTCATGTCCAAGCAAGAATTATTACAGATCCACCACAGGAATGTAGTGACATTGCTTATAATTCATATATAATTGATGAATAACTAGAAATTGGTGCATTGTTGCAGAATATAAATGTTTGAAAATTACTCAAACTCAGTATTATTACATCAGGTAAATAAGTACACCAATTACAAAACGACAAAACATCAAGATTCAAGCATAATACATATAATTTCTTCAGGAATATAAGAAAAGATAAAGAACTACATTTATCAAGTATTAAGCAACTCACATTACAACTAAAATTTGATAATTACTCCCATTATATATTATAACTAAAAGCCTTCTTTTGCCGAGAAAAATTTAGATGATGGCTGTGGCTGTTCAATATCTAAAGTGGAGTAATGTACCCTACGTTGCCTGTCCTCAAAACTTTGAGACGTCAGAGGATGTTTTTGCTGTTGGTCGGACCGCCACAAGACATCGAGCTGTACCTCCACTTCCTTCATTGTTGGCCTTTCTTCTCCTTTTAATCTCAGGCACAATTCTGCAAGCTTGGCAACGGCTTCGAGTTCTGTTTTGTGCTCCTCATTCACAACTTGGGGATCAAGAATCTCAAAAAGACGGTTCTCTTTCATAGCATCACAAAAATATCCAATGAGATTACCCCCTTCAAACATCCTAGAGGAGAATAATGGCTTTTTTCTTGTGAGCAATTCAACTAGAACGACACCAAAGCTGAATACATCACTTTTCTGGGTTAACCGGGCAGTGGTATGGTACTCCGGGTCCAAATACCCGTGTGTGCCTTGGATAATTGTATCTATGCCTGTTAGATCCATTTGGATAGATCTTGAGATCCCAAAATCTGACACTTTTGCTGTGAAATAATCATCCAATAGAATGTTTGCTGATTTTATGTCTCGGTGCAAAACTGATATAGAGGCTGCAGATGAGTGAAGATAGGAAATTGCTCCTGCAGCCTCAAGGGCAATTCTTAACCGATGTTTCCATGTTAAGGAACAATGTTCCTCTACATGGAGATGATTAAAAAGTGTTCCGTTAGATATGAACTCATAAACGAGCAGTGGGACTTCGGTCTCTAGGCAACATCCATAGAGTTTCACAACATTCCTATGGTTGACTTGTGAAAGAATGACTACTTCATTTATGAACTGATAGATTTCGGCCTGCCGATCAGCGGCTTGCTGAGCAACGGACCTCTGATCATCGGCCTGATCATCAATTTTGGACCTTTTTACGGCCACGACACGTTGATCGGACAAAATACCTTTATAGACATATCCATGACCTCCCCGACCAAGAATGAGTGCATTATCGAATCCGTTTGTTGCCTTTTTCAGCTCTTGTATTGGAAGAATTCTCGTATTTTGTGTGGCCTCTTCATTTGAAGCTATTAGTTGTTGGAGAAGCGAGCCCTGATTCTGATCGAAAAATTTCTTTTTTAACAATTCCTGTTTTATTTTTATTAAAAGGTTGATACGCTTGGCTATCGCAATACATAAGTATATCATGCTACAGGCAGTAACAAAACCCAGCGGGATCGCTGTACCTGTGTACATTAATGAAGCATGTTAATGTTAGAAAATAAAGCAAGAAATTTGATATATTTTACATCATTTTCTTTTGTTAACAAAATCAAAATTCCCTCCTATTTTTCTATTGTTTTATGTTTGTTAGTTCATCCTTGCATAACCTACGAAGACAACTATTGTCCTATATATGTTTGGATCATTATATTTTGGAACGAAATGGTAGGAATCTGTGTGCTAAAAGGTAGACTTAAGCAGGCTGTTAAGAGGTATCAGTCTTCAAACGCTGAACTATATGTGTCAAATAACAGTAAGAATTTAGTTGATGCATGTCAATTTTTTCTTTAGTTGCAAGGTTTGGTACATATTACCTTTTTTCTAATTTGAACTCTAAAAAGGCTAGGGGTGCAAATGGATCAGATAGTGTTAAAACCATATCCGTATCCTCTTTTATTTTTCAGATGCGGATACAGATACGTACGGATACAGATCGGATATCCGTAGATATATACATAAATATTTTCATAATATATATTAAACTATATGGTATATATTTACTATTCGAATACGGATAATTGAAATTCAAAACCATATCCGTATCCATGTCCGCACGGATATTCGGATATCGGAATCCGTATCTAATTTTGGGATACAGATGGATATTATCCAACCCGTTTGCACCCCTAGCCGGGGGACTATAAAGCTAATGGTGCACGTTCTGTGTTGCTTTTGTTCTGGACATTTCTGTTTGATAATTGGAAACTTAAATTGATGCTGTATATATATTGTAATTCAGACTTAAATTGGATAGATACAATTATAAGTTTGGAGTTGGTAAATTAATGCTATTTATCCTGAAAAGCAATTAATCCTTAATTACTTACTCCCTATTTGTATACTTCTATTAACATTAAAAACTTGATAAATTAATGCTATTTATCCTGAAAAGAAAACAACGAACCTATTACTACTGCCGAATTGAGATGGCATTGTGGGTCGTAATTGCCATTATGACTCCATCCAGAAGGACAACTGCACCAATAAGTTCCTTGAAGATTGTGACACTTTGCTGGCTTGGAGCATGGATTTTGGTCCATTAGGTCGCCACATTCGTCAATATCTGCATGAATATACCACAATGAGTTGATGTATAATAAAATAATTAAAAAGAGAGCAACTTCAAGATCAGAAGAGAGTGTGTGAGAGAGAAAGATCTTGGCAGCCTTCATCCAGGTAAGGATTGCCTTCATAACCCTGCAAGCAGTAGCAGAAATAGCCACCAGTACTGGTTGAGTTTGAACAAACACTGTGATTGCTTCTGCATGCATAGGATGATTTGTTGGTCTGTGCGTCTTCACACGTTGTGTTTCCTATGCCCCATTCAAGCATGATTGGCATTGTTCGGTTAGCCGGCGCCTTACTGTTAGCCAGCTCGTCAATGGTGGAGTAGTCGTCGTAATCCTGTAACAGAGCCGGAGCCACCACCATAGCATAGCTGCAACGACTAGAGTCATGCACCTTGGAGTTGTTGTTCAATCTCTCATCAAAAGTAGCATAAAAGGTAGATGTTCCTTTGGGGATACTTGTCTGGCAGCAACCAATTCCAATGCAGAAATATTCATGGGAATGTCCATTGAAATATTCAAGGTTATTCGAATTAAAATCCATAGGAGTGTCCATCGAAATATCCATAGGAGTGCCCTCGCTATCACAGGAAGAAAAGCACCCTGCTAAGTAATCAGTACTGTTGTCAAGGTGGAGATAGGCAAGTGTATTACACCCAACGACTATAAATTTGTTATACTTGATGCTGAGCCGGAATGGAGTGATATTACTAAAGTTTGTTGTTGTTGGTGTGCTGCCGCACGAGGAAGCTATAGCAAGTCTTGTACGGGCCTGGCCAAAGTTGTCTATATTCTCAATCATAAATGAACCACGGTAAGGACTAGGTATACCGTCAGTAGTGTTTTCGCAATTGATAACGAATTCTTCAGACCGGGAGCAATTTCGGCCAATGCCGAAAGGGTAAGGGATAGGAATATCGCTGCCCTCACAGCTCTTTGGGCACCCGGGCAAAGCGATCATGGTGTTATAAGCAGATTCAATGTTTTTGAACTGCAGGAGGAGAAGAAAAAAAAGTTGGATTAATATCATTGCTCTCTGCATTATACTGATAGTGTTACGAGTAATTCCTAATTTTTCTAGTTTCTATGAACAGCTCTTTATAAAACATATGCACATTCATATATAATTGATTCAATAATTCAGCGGGGCCCGATGAAAGATCCAAGAAAAGTAGTAGCTTGGACTTTCCTCGAATTGGTTAAAAAACCATGTCTAGAGTTTACGCGTAGAAATTAATGCACACTACAAGTTTCCACATACTTTGTCTTCGCTGGGACATTATTGGACTTCGCTGGGACCCCCAAGTCTCCAAGTCATAGATGAAATTAATTATCGTAAATCATACTGACCAAGTCCATCTCGATGCACCACGCTGCACTTGGATTTCATGTTAGTGTGCTATTTTGTACTTTTGAGTCTAATTTGCGGGTCACATTTTTTAGTTAAAAACAAATGTCCTCTTGGAACCTTAATTTGTCGGAAGGGACTTGAGGTCTGCACCGAAGACGTCATATTGGAACTTTTAACTTCTATTTAAATCTTACAAGTCTTAGTCTTAGTCTTAGTCTTCGTTGGGACCCCCAAGTCTACCCCCAAGTCTCCAAGTCTTAGTCTTAGACGGCATATTGGACTTGAGGTCTCCTAAGTCTTAGTCTTCGCTGGGACATTAATTATTATAATATTTCCGCAAAAACCATTATTATAATAAGTCTTAGTCTTAGTCTTCGCAAGGATGCACAAGACATCAAGGAAGAAGTATTATGGCAATTACAGTTTCAAAGAACAGCCACAACACTCGTGGGAGGAGCAACATAGAGGAATAAAGATCATGGTCCCAACAGCTTCATTGCTTTAATTGTCTTGTTTATTTCATTTACTTCTCTAATTTTCTTTACTTCTACTAGCTCAACTATTTTGAGCTCCATTGCCTTTGTTTACGTGGTTACACAACCAATGTAACAGAACTCCTTTTCCTTCAATTAAATACGGGCTAGACCCATATTTTTCATCAAAAATAATAAGATTATGAAGATTTGTCTTGCCATAATCCATTGTAAAAGGTTAATTTCTTGCAATATTGTCGGGTGTTGTATACACACATGACATGGAAATCTGAGTCAATATTATTAACTGCGTGTACTCCCAAGTCTCCAAGTCTTACTCTTCGCTGGGACCCCCAAGTCTCCAAGTCTACTGTTAGTCTTCGCTGGGACCCCCAAGTCCCCAAGTCTGTAGTATTTCAGCTTTTCTGAATTCTGACCTCTGTCAATTAATCGCTAAAACTGTATCAATCTGTAATATTTTTGTATAGAGAATTATATTATCTGAAAACTAGACTTTCATATCTTTATTTTGATATAAAGAACACAAAAATCCATGTAGTCATGTTCTCTAAATTGAATTTTGAATCTGGTCAAAATTGCAGGACTGCTCACTGGAATTTCAGCTTTTTTGATTTCTGACTTCTGTTAATTAATCGCTAAAACTGTACCAGTCTGTAATATTTTTGTATAGAGAAATTATATTATCTGCAAACTAGACTTTCATACCTTTATTTTGATATAAAGAACACAATAATCCATGTAGCTATTTTCTTTAAAATGAATTTTGAATCTGATCAAAATTATTGGATTTCTGACTGAACATAGCAGAAAAAAAAAATTAACAGAGATTTTGGGCTGCCATGGACCATGGCGTCCCAAACTCTTTTTTTTTTCCGTTTTTTCCACGGGCTGGAGTATGGCATGGCGTCCCTTCCTCTTTTTTTTTCCGATTTTTTCTAACGGGCTGGAGTATGCCGTGGCATCCCGCAGGGACGCCATGGCGCATGGCGGCCTTTCCATTTTTCAAATTCTGTTCAACCATTTCTCATTTTTAATATTTTATTTATTTATTTTCTTATATATAAAAATCTCGGGAGGACATAGCTAGCCTATTAACATTATTATAATATTTCCGCAAAAAGCATTATTATAATAAGATTATGAAGATTCGTTTCATGGTCAGTATTGCTGATAAATTGCAGGGGGTTTGGGTCTTTTAAACTTGCATACTATTAATGTAGTTTTATTAGCTAAATGGTGGTACATATATACTGCAGTAGTGGGGATGTGGAAGGATATTATTTTAGCTAAATATGGGTCTCAAGAGTATAGTTATGGGATGTGAGTCTTTTGGAAGAATAGTAGGTAATGGAAATGGGGTTAATTATGTTTTGGACATATAGGTAGATGGGAGAATGTACTTTTAAGTGATTTATATCCTCAGTTGTATTTAGTAACAATTGACATTGATATGTATGTAGCCTCAGTTATAGATTAATCCTAGCAATATTAACTTGGCTTTTAGGAGGCAACTAACAGGGGTACTAAGGGAAGAATGATGTAGTTTAGTTTCTCAACTTAGGATAGTGCATTTGGATATTGATCAGACTGATACTTAGAGTTGGAGATGGAATATTAATTGTAGATTTACGGTACACTCTTTATATAGTTGGCTTGAGTATAAAGGAATAAAAATGTTAATTTTGATACTATTTGGAGAGCAAAGAGTCCATTTAAGATTAAGATTTTCTTGTGGCTTGTTAAACAAAAAAAGGTGCTGACTAGAGTGAATTTGAGCAAAAGAGGTTGGGCAGGAGATGTTGCTTGTCTGTTTTGTAGGGCACCTGAAACAGTGGATCACTTATATTTGCAGTGTTCCTTTTTTAGAACAATTTAGACTTGGATAGCTGATTATAACAACTTTGGGTTTGGTAATATGACTATAGAAAAACTATAGTTTATTGATACTTTAATTCCTTTTAAAGATAGGTATTTGATCGAACTTGTGAGAGGGGCATTACTATGGGTCATGTGGTTAACAAGTCATAAGCTTTGTTTTCAAGTGATTCATACTTCTCTTAGATTCATAGGATCTCAAATTATTACTTTAGCACAATTTTGGGTTAGATCCAAATGAGGGGTACTCTTCTTACATTATCCATAGTTCTACCTACTAATGTGATGCAATTGCGCTTTTTCTTTGATAATTTACTATTGCAGGAGGAGAGAGTAGCTGGAACAAGTGGTTTAGAGCAACAAAATGAGGAAGATAATTTACTAGTAGTCCATTCAGCAATTTCCCACATTTAGTTAGGTGTTACTATTGTTATTTTGTATGTGTTGATAGCTACTGGTTTTTGTGTTGCATGTATGGGACCTCAGAGTTCAGTGAGGGATATAATTCAAGCTCATCCGCATATGGAGTACAACCAAACTACAATTAAAGTAGTAATCGAGAATTTCTAGCATATACAATCCATATGTTGGATATGAGGATGTTAATAATTCTTCATTTGACACTACATTAATGTCTTCATTTTTTGGCTCTGTACAACAATATCCCCATTCATATTTTAATACAGAGAACGATGAGATGATCTAGCCAGCTCAGCATAGCTTCTGGCAATAAAAAATGTGTTCTATTTGTAATGCTTGTATTACATTATATAATTAGTTGATTATTTGAGTGTAATATTTTTTCTTAACATTGTTTTTCTACAAATTATTGTTTTACCAATTTTTTCCTGCTTTTTTGCTACAAAACAAGCTTCTGCCAAAAAAAATCCGAGTTTCTAAGTCAACCCGGCCGATTCATCCGATTCCACGGTCAAGAACCCGATTCCGATTCTAAGTTTCAGAACCATGCTTACATGGGCCATTTACAACATCAATATTAGTTATATAGCTCATCTAAACACTCCTAAGCATAGCCCAATAGTTATACTCACCAAGCGCCCACTATTTTTCCATATTACATCCCAAATACTAACTCAAAATAAAATTATATCAAAAACATTAATTTCAACACCTGAAGCTTTCTGATTCGATGAAGCTCTTCTGCTACTTCCTTCATCATAGGTCGCTCTTCGCCTTTCATACTTATACATTTCTTAGCTAGCTCAGCAACTGCCTTGATTAATTCCATGTCATCTTCATTTATAATTTCATCATCTAGAAGCTCTTGCATTTTGTTCTCTTTCATAGCAGAGAGGAAACGAGATGAAAGACTCCTCTTTTCTTCTGGTAAATCAAAATCAATTACAGGCTTACTGCTTAGAAGCTCCAGAAGAACTACACCGAAGCTATACACATCGCTCTTGTCTGTCAGTTTGCAAGATTGCATGTATTCTGGATCAAGGTACCCCCATGTTCCTTGCACAAGCGTGACCAATTGTGCTTCATCTGTTGGAGCTAGTATGGAGGCTCCAAAATCAGACACTTTTGCCATGTAATTTTTGTCTAAGAGAATATTTGCAGACTTCACATCTCCGTGGTGTATAGGAGGAGATGCTGAAGTATGCAAGTAGGCAAGTGCTTCTGCTGATTCATGTGCAATCCTTAGACGGGTCACGAGAGAAATGTGTGATCCTTGCTTTTTGTAATGAATACAACTATATAGAGTACCATTAGGGATGAACTCGTATACTAAAATAGGAACCTCCACCTCTAGACAACATCCTAGGATTCTTACAATGTTTTTGTGGTTAATTTGTGAGAGAATAAGCATCTCTTTTCCAAATTCTTTCTTCTTGCTCTCATCGATTATCTTACACTTTTTAATGGCAATTGTTTGATCTCTTTGAGTTCCTTTATAGACAGTGCCCTGGCCTCCATGGCCAATAATATTTGCACTGTCAAAATTGTTTGTTGTTTGTTCTATTTGTTGCTTTGTGAAGATTGTAAATCCAAATCCTTGTTTAGATTTAATCTTCTCCAACAGAATCCGTCCACCATGCAGTTGAAAGTAGTTCTCTTTTACTTTAGAAAGATTTCTTTTTTCCAGGAGCACATATATACCAAATCCAAGAAATGATAACACGACAATAACAACACCAGTTCCTGTAATATTTAGTGCAATTAAACTTGCCTTAATTTCCAGTGCAAAAATTTGTAAATGTTGATGCTAAAGTTGTAAATATATATGTATGTATATACTTCTAACAACATTCAAAACTTGATGAAAGTTATTTATTCTGAAAAGGAAATAACAAACCTATAACTATTGCCACGTTGAGATGGCATTCTTGCTCGCCATCATTTCTACGCAAACCGAAAGGACAACTGCACTGATAAGTTCCTTGAAGATTGTGACACTTTCCTTGCTTGGAGCATGGATTATGGTCGGCACATTCATCAATATCTGCAAAGATTGTAAAGAAAAATAAATAAATAAAAACGAGCAACTGCGAGAACGGGAAAGAGTGAGAGAGAGAAAAACCTTGGCAGCCTTCATCAAGGTAAGGATTGCCTTCATAACCCTCCAAGCAGTTGCAGAAATAGCCACCAGAACTACTGTTTGAGTTTAAACAAATACTGTGATCGCTTCTGCATGCATAGGATGATTTTTTGGTCTGTGCGTCTTCACACGTTGTGTTTCCTACGGCCCAGTCAAGCACAATCGGCATTAATTGGTTAGCCAGCGTCTCACTGGTGATGTTGTAGGGGCTAAACTGGTACTCAGACGCCTCCACCACCATAGCATAGCTGCAAGGACTAAAGTTCTTCACCTTCGAGTTGTTGAACCTCTCATCAAAAGTAGCATAAAAGATAGATGTTCCTTTGGGGATATCTATCTGGCAACAACCAATTCCAGAGCAGGATCCATGCTTATTCAGTGTATCTAGGCTATCACAGGAAGAAAAACACCCTACTGAGTAATCACTACTGGGGTCAAGATGGAGATATGCAAGTGTATTACACCCTGTGACTATAAATTTGTTCTTCTCAGTGTTGAGCCGAAATGGTGCGTTATTACTTAAGTTTGTTGTTGTTTTTGTGCTGTCGCACGTGGAAGCTACAGCGCCCAATGTACGTGCCTGGCCTAAGGGCAGGCTTATATTCTCAATCGAAAATAAACCACGGGTAGGAGTACGTTTACCATTAATAGTGAATTTGCAATCGACAACGAATTCTTCAGACAGGGAGCAATTTTGGCCAATGCCGAAAGGGTAAGGGATAAGAATATCACTTCCCTCACAGCGCTCTGGGCATCCGGGCACCGTAGTGATGAAGGTGTTTGCAGATTCAGTGCTTTTGAACTGCAGGAGGAGAAGAAGAAAAAGTTGGATTGAGATCATTGCTCTCTGCATGATATTGATAGTGTTATGAGTAATTCCCTAATTTTTCTAGTTTCTATGAACAACTCTTTATAAAACATATGCACATTCATATATAATTGATTCAGTAAGTCAGCTGTGCAATTCCGAGAAAAGTAGTAGATTGGACTTTCCTCGAATTGGTTTGAAAACCGTGTCTAGAGTTTAATGTTTACGTGTAGAAATTAATGCACACTACAAGTTTCCACAAACTTTCCTTCTTTACTCTCAGTCAAATAATTCAGCACAAGTTTGGCTGACTAGAGACCATAAAGACTTTTTTGAATTGACAACATCAGGAAAGAAAAATAAAGTTATCCGAGAATCTTGAAAAGATCATGCAAGTTATTTTTTGTTCCGTAATAGTACTTGCATATCTTCATAAATACAATTACGGTTCTTGATTGTTTTTTTTAGTTCATGTTCATATAGTAGAATGGAAAAAACGTGCCGTGCCGTGACTTTGGTCTTGTGCCGTGCCGTAATCAAAATATCAAGGGGTGGTCACGGCACGTGAATGGTCACGCAACGTGAGTCACGCCGTGTCTAAATTAAACATGCCATGACCATACGTGACTCGCGTGACCATTTAATCATAATTTAGATTAGTTTATTCAAGATTCACGACTAAATCAATATCTAATGATCCGAATTGCACGTGACTACGTGCCGTGCTGTGCCATGCCATGACTAAATCTTTCACATGTCGTGTTGTGCCAAAGTTTCAAAAGATGGGCACGGCACACGAATGGTCATGGCACAGGACACGCGAGTCACAGCACGTAACTGACACGCGTGACGTGCCGTTCCGTGATGGAGTCGGCTCCGCCATGCCATTTTTCCCACTCTATTCATACAACAATCAAAGAATCATAATCCTAGATGCGATTATACTAGCACTAAAGCATCGGATCTCATCGGAACTTCGCAGTTAAGTGTGCTTAGGCAGTAGTACTAGGATGAGTGATCTTCGAATATTGAGTTTATTTCTAGTCTATCCTAACTTATTTGAGACTAAATATTTAGTTGTTGTTGTTGTTAAATTATTGACAGAATTGAGAAAAATACACATCTGCATGAAAATATTTATGAGCGATCATATGATTTATTAGCTGTATACACATCGTTGCCTCAATGAATCTGAGTCAATATTAATGTACTTAGCAACTTAAATATTGCATGTTTACTTTGTGGGTTTGGTTTGGAGAATCTAAAATAGTTGGGAAAAATATTACTGTATACAATAGAAAATTGTAGTTAATTGAAAGCTCAATTTAAAAACTTTAGGAGAAAATATTTTTTTTTTATGTAAAAGAGAAAATTTTGAAGTTTCTGAATCCTGTGTACACATTGACCGTCGATTTAAAAGAAAGAAAGGTCGTCTATTTGAGGATAAATTTTATTTTCGTAGGAATTTGATCCAATCTTTGTTATTTATTCACAGTATTTTGACTATTTTCTCATGAATTTTCTTATGAGTTCCTTTACATACCTTATCGGGTTGTCATAACAAGTGGGAAGAAAACAAATATTTTAAATCGATCATTGATTTAGTTTTTGAACTGGTAAAAATGAAAAGTTCAATATGTTAATTGGGATTTTACTTTTTGAGGCATGATAACTTGCTCCATGATCCTTTTCTGAAGATATTTTTTCACTATTGAAAGCAGAAAGTGAAAGGAACATGTAACTTTAAAAATGAAATCCCTATTTCATATGAGCAATGTTTTTGCAATATTTTTTTTTTTTTTTTTAATGAAGGATCAAATCCCTCTTAATCATAAACCTAACTAGTGATGACTTTAATATATGTAGCAACTGTGCTACTACATATGAATCTCATTGATATTTTTACAACCGACATTTTCTTAATGATCTTAATATATATGAAGATTATATTTGAGTGGCTAATCCTAACAAAAAATATGACTATTCCAATATAAAAAAAGAGGAGGATCTGATTACACCACTTTTGAGTTACCACAAAGTTATCATCCTCATTTTCTACATTTTCAAAGTCCAAATCGTCGATCCAAACCGTTCAACATGATTATCTAAATAAAATGTGCTTGTGGATCAAATTTTACATTTTTTTTTAATATTTTTACTATTATTAATTACAAAAACTAGTCAAATTCAGGCCATTGAATTTTGTACCCATCTTAATAAATAGTAAAAAAATTCAAAAAAAATGTAAAATTTGATCTACAAGCACATTTTATTTATATAATCATGTTGAACGGTTTGGATCGATGTTTTGGACTTTGAAAATGTAGAAAATAAGAAGAATAACTTTGTTGTAACTCAAAAGTTGTGTAATTGGATCCCTTCTCATAAAAAAAATAGTCTCTTGAACTTAGAAAATTATTTTTTTGAACTTATAATGGAAAAGAATAGCAAAAAGTGAACACGCCCGGTGGGACTCGAACCCACAATCGCCTGATTAGAAGTCAGACGCCTTATCCATTAGGCCACGGGCGCTTAGTTGCTAGTTCGAAGGATTTATATTTACTTAACACATAAATAACCTAACTAGACCCAAAGAACACCCGAGAAATTGTATTGGATTCGGGTCTTAACCTCCGACTCGACCCATTAACCGACTAACTCCTCTTCGCCTGATTTCTTCTTCGACAACAACCAAAACTTCAGTCTCTCTCCTTCGTCGGAAATTGAACTGGCGATTCCTAAACAGGAGTAATAGAGAGAAAGAAAGAATGAGGTACGCGACACTGATGTGGCGGAGATCACGCCTACCGGAGCTGTTCTTTGCGCAGCGTAGGGGTTTACACTCGTCTCGGATTCTCTCCTCTGTGAGCTTCGCTTTTCTTTCTCTTTCGCATTTTATGTTTATATTTTTGCACTGTAGTCTGCCAAAAGTAGTGCAATTTGCATATATGAACTGCGTGTGGTGGTTGCAGGAGGAGGGATTGAAATGTGATGGTGCGAAAATCGAGAAAAATCAAGAAGAGTGTGATGTGGCGATTGTTGGTGGAGGCATGGTCGGGCTGGCTCTCGCTTCCTCTTTGTGTAGCTATTTTTAATATCACTTTAATTCTGTTTTTATTCAGTACCAGTCTGTACCAGTTACATCTGAAAAGGAATTTTTAAGTTTCAATCCGGACCGTCAGATCAGAATCCGAGCCAATCCGGTCCAAGCCTGTCTGTTTTCTTCAGTACCAGTCTGTACCAGTTACATCTGAAAAGGAATTTTTAAGTTTCAATCTGGACCGTCAGATTAGAATCCGAGCCAATCCGGTCCAAGCCTGTCTGTTTTTCTTCAGTACCAGTTCCAGCTGGTATGGTACCGCTGACTTAATACCTTACTCATCTGAAAATAATTTTTAAATTTCAATCCGGACCGTCATATCAGAATCCGAGCCAATCCGGTCCAAGCCTGTTTGTTTTTATTCAGTACCAGTGTGTACCAGTTCCAGCTGGTATGGTACCACTGGCTTAATACCTTAGCTCATCTGAAAAGGAATTTTTAAGTTTCAATCCGGACCGTCAGATCAGAATCCGAGCCAATCTGGCCCAAGCCTGTAATGCATGAGCCACTTTAAGATTCGTATTAGTATATAACGAACAGGCCGGATTCAAACTCAAAAATTCTGTTACCTCAGGTGATATGAAATCATGAGATTCACTGTTTGACTTTTATATTTGTCCAAAGAACCATTGTTAAGTTTGTGTGTAATATATGTATCAGTTTTTTTCTACCTGCACCTGTTACCTTTGATGACTGATACACTACCGAATGCAAATTAGGTCTATAATTGGTAATCTAAGTAAAATTGACACTAGTGGAGTATTACAAGTTAGAATGAACCTGTCATTATGTGACTAAGTGAGGCTATGGTACTATGCATAGCGCAAATTGGTCCGTACTACGGATCATTAATTTCTTTTTCAAAATCCAAATAGTTGATCTGAAATGTTCAATGTAATTTTCATATGAAAATTTCATATGTACTTTTTTACTATTTTTTTAGATATGTTAAAAATCACTAGTTTTGAATGGTCTACAATCTTTAGATCAAGTGATTTTTGACCTATCTAAAAAAATAGTAAAAAATGTAAAACATGTAAAATATAGTCCGCAAGTACATTTTCATATGGAGATCAAGTTGAACGGTTCAGATCGATCGTTTAGACTTTGAAAATGGAGATATTGATCCATAGTACAGACCATTATGCGCTATGCATAGTACCGTAGCCTCTGTCATCTGTCAATGTTTGCTAAGAGAACAGGAGTATAATCTAATTACCTTCTTCCCTTTTTTTTTTTTCTTATTTACAAGCTAGTATGCCTCTGACAAAGCATCTAAGGGTAGCAGTAATAGATGATAACCCTTTCTTGGCTTCAAAAGGCTATTTAAAAAGGGATCAAATGCCCGATTCTAGAGTCAGTACTGTCACTCCGGCTACTATCAACCTTTTCAAGGGTAAGAACGTAATTTTCGAAAGTTGTGTTATTAACCTCTAATCACTTTACTCATTTGAAGAACTTCATTTAATTCTTGAACAGAGATTGGTGCATGGGAGCATGTTCTACACCAGAGGCATGCTTTCTTTGACCAAATGCAGGTTAATACTTCTGTAAAACTTCGTAATTACCCTCACATTATTTGCCTACATTATTGTATTTTTTTTTTAACTAGACTGATATTTCAGGTGTGGGATTATACTGGTTTGGGCTATACTAGGTATAATGCTAGAGATGTGGGAAAAGAATACCTCGGGTAATCTCGAATCTTTTCCTTTTTCATAAATTCAGTCATTTTAATTCTTGCATTCTATTTTTCTGGATTTTCTGAAAGTGCTCAAATTTTTAGGTGTGTTGTGGAGAACAAAGTGCTTTGCAACTCCCTTCTTTTATCTTTACAGGTCTTAACCATCTCTTTCCCTTCAATTTTTTTTTCTATCATTGTTTTTTCTACTTTTACTGTGAGGTTTGTTTCTCCATCTGAGGTTGAATTTATGCGATTTTTGCTAAATCGGAGGTTATTCAAGCTTTTGAGCTGAACAATACTGTACAGTATTTTACCATATTAGACAGGTCTTCTACTGCCATGTAAATACAATCTTGGTTGTTTGTAGAATTATTATAAATTATTTAAGAAATGCACTGGAGACTTAATTTAGCTAGTTTAATTATTATTACTGCTTTCTATTTGTTTGCATTAGAAGAAGGAAGGGTTTGAGAATATGATATACCCCACTAGATTGGCATCAATGACTCTACCGTCAGAAGTAAACCACAGTAAATTTGCGAAGTTGAATTTAACCGATGGAGAAACTCTGCATGCAAAATTGGTGGTATGTTCGTTCCTTCCTTCCTTTAATGATATGCTTTCTCTTACTATTTGCATACAAGGTTACATTTTTAAAGAAAAGGGAATTACAAAAGATGCAGATTTGTTGACAAATAATTTGATGAATAAATGAACAATATACAAAACTAAATGCAAAGCAGTAGAAGTTGTCCTTAAAAGTGCAATTCCAAAAGAAATCAATCAATCTTGGATCAGTGCACCTACTATTAGTAAATTTCCAAGGGATGTATATGAAAATAGTTCCACCTAAGCTATATATCTTATATTTAATTTCAGGTGGGTGCTGACGGGTCAAACTCGCATGTGAGAGAGGCGGCTGGTATAAAAACTACTGGCTGGAATTACCCTCAGAGTGCCATAATTTGCACAGTTGAACACTCTTCACAAAATCACTGTGCATGGCAAAGGTTAAATGTATTGTCCATGCTTCATAAAATTAAAACTAGATAAAGAGGCAAAATGTTGATTCATCAATAAAATTCAAGAGCTCATAGAAAGAGGCATTAACAGAATAGAAAAGGGAACTAGATTTTATTGAGTTGAAAGTTAGATTTGCTGTATAACATGGTATTAATTAAATGTTGGCAACCATGTTTTCTTGCATTCGTAACCTTATCCATTTTGCAACTCATTTTATTTAATATTTACAAATGACACCTTGCATGTCTCATATTTGCGGTCAACCCTAATACCTGTTTCAGTTTTATAGCAATTCACTTGCTCATCGTAGACATTCTTATATACCTGGTCAAATAATCTAAATCCATATTACTTAAGTTTGATATTAAATTTTATGTGCAAATATTAAGAAAAATTTGGGGTTTTAGTTGCAAATATGAGGACGGTTGTTATTTGCAGAAAACCCTATGTTTATTTTATATCGAGTATCAACCGATGAAACTGAATGCTTATTAAATTTTACTGATAAGATTCGCAATCTTGCATTGCAAAGGTTTCTCCCCGCGGGCCCCATCGCACTTCTCCCAATTGGTGACAACTACAGCAATATTGTGTGGACCATGTCCCCAGACCAAGCTACACAGCATAAATCCATGGACAAAGATAAATTCGTAAACTCTGTGAACCACGCATTGAATAATGGCTATGGGCCCCACCCTGAGTCGAGCAGCTTGAGTAATTTACTCGACTCTATTACTGGTACAGCGATGTCCACAAAAGAGAAATTTGAGGTACCGCCTAGGGTTTTGGGGGTGGTGTCAAATATAATGGCATTTCCTCTGGGACTGAAACATGCAAATAACTATGCTGTAAAAAACGTAGTTCTAGTGGGTGATGCTGCACATACTGTCCACCCGCTAGCAGGTCAAGGTGTGAATCTAGGGTTTGGTGACGTGTCGGATCTGGCAAGGGTTTTAGCTGAAGGTGTCTCAGTCGGTGCTGATATCAGCCAGGTATATGTTTAAATATCTGAGCACCATAGTCTTTTATGATATTGGCAAGGTTTTATGCTTGTGCACATAATTCATCTTCCCACGGTATTTCATAAGAAAATTAAAAATTATATCAAGTTTCCTCAATTTATATATACTCCGTAAAGTTGTCAGAATATCTTGAATACTTGTCGACGTAGAAGAGTTCATATGCCTGTCTGGAAAATATCAAATATATCTTGTGCATCGGGCTGCTTATGAGCCGAGTTGAGTCTGAGTTGAGGACAACTTGGATTCAACTCGCGAACTCATGAGCCGAGTTGAGTCCGAGTTGGTAATCCAGTTTTGAGTTAGAAACTCTAATTTGGAATCAACTCGCGAGCAACTTGAGTCGAGGTGAGTCGACTCATGACTCATAATATAGTACATAGTGAGACAATCTAATTTAATTCTAACAAAATAAATATTACATAGTTTATCAAAATAATACACAATTAAAGACGGTACATAATGAGACAATGGCCAATACATAATTAAAATTTACGAAAATACCAAAATAGTACATAATTAAAAATTACCAAATAGATGAAGTCTAACAAAACAGTACAGAGTCAAATTAACAAAACAAAAGAAACAAAATACATAGTTTATCAAATTATCAAATATTGTGGGAAACAGGTATGAGGTTTGGGGACGCAAAAATTAGGAATATATGGATTAGGGTTTGGTGTGAGTCCAACTGAATTGATTCCGAACCGAGTTGGGGGTAACTTGGGTTTGACTCATAAATCAATCGAGTCAGTAAACTCAAGTCAGTTTTGACTCGAGTCAGTTTCAACTCGAGTTATTAGTGAGTTGAATCCGAATTGATTCTGAACTGAGTTTCGAGTCGTGAGCTTTTTGTACTCCCCTACTTGTGCATATAGTTCCTTCATTTTACTTATATTTCTATACCAGAAGATGGCGCTCTTTCCTTATGTAGGGTCTGATACCAGACCGGGTATCAACGAAGGTTTTAAGAAAAATTTCTGATAATTTAGTAGTACACAAGATATCCTGTGCCTTGCAAAAACCTTCAGGGAATTATATATAAACCTATATATATTATATAATATAGAGTGAGGCTGTGGTACTATGCATACCGCAGATTGGTCCGTACTATAGATTATCTTCAATTTTATAGTCCAAACGGTTGATCTGAACTATTAAACATGATGTCCATATGAAAATGTACTTGCAAACTTAATTTTAAATTTCTTTACAATTTTTTTGTATAGGTGGAAAATCACTACTTTTGAATACACTAGAATCTTAAGTTTAATTGATTTTCTACCTATCTAAAAAATAGTAAACTTTTTTTAAAAAATGTAAATTTCGATCTACAAGTACATATTCGTATGGTGATCATGTTGAACGGTTCAGATCGACCGTTTGGACTCTAAAAATGCAGGTATTGATCCGTAGTATGAATCAATATGCGCTATATCCATAGTACCCCAGCATCACTTCCCATATATAATATATAACTTTATGCATGGTTTGTTATGCATTGTTGCACATGAGTTTGCCTCTTTTTAATTTTAACCCACTATTTGTTTTGTAACAGCTAACTTTGCTGAAGAAATATGAGAGGCAGAGAAAGACAGCAAACATACCTATGATGGCAGTTCTCGATGGTTTTCAAAGGGCTTACTCGGTCGATTTCTGGCCTCTTAATATTTTACGGGCGACAGGTTTTCATGCAGCCCAATATATCCCCCCGTTAAAGAAGAATATTATCTCTTATGCCATGGGAGATCAAAAGTTCCCTCTTTTTTCTTAAAACAAAATTGTTGAGTAGTACCTATAATTTGACTCGGGTTAAAAAAAGGTAAGTGTATTACTTCTTTTAGTCCAGATGAATTAATAGCAAATCACAGTTGTTATTAGCTTATATCTTTGTTTTACTGTATAAATACTTGTTTTTTAGTCCCCAAGTTTTGTCCATCGGTCTTAAACAGAGAATAATAATATTTTTATGTTAATTTCCCCTCATGTTTTCTTTTGGACTTGTATATAGCTTTTAGTTTAGTAGTTTACCATTTAGCTTCTTTTTTTCTTCTCTTTGTACTTCTTTTCGGGTTTTTTTTTTTCATTTGTTCCGTGTTTGATTTCCGAAACCCGGCATATACCAGAACATGTATGACCAAACTCGGATACATATCCGGAGTCAGATGTACATAAATTTTAAAGGTAGTAATTCATTTAACCTATGCTTCATATTTGTAGTTTTGTATAAATTCAAAGGAGTGAGGCTATGGTAATTTGCATATTACGGATCCGTTCGTGCTATGGATCAATATCTTTATTTTCAAAATTAAAATAATTGATTTGACCAGTTAAACATGATCTTCGTATAAAAATGCATTTTGATGCCAAATTTTATTTTATTTAGAATTTATTACTTTTTTTAGATAGGTAAAAAAAAAAAATTTGACCATCCGAAAATAGTGATTTTCTATCTATTAAAAAAATAGTAAATTTTTTGTAAAATTTGATCTCCAAGCATATTTTATATGTCGTTCATGTTTAACTGTTCTGACCAACTGTTTGAAAAGATCAAAAGATCAATAAGGTGATTAAAAATGTTGATTAGTAATTTGAATAGTATGGGTTCGACTTTTGTCTTTGAACTCATCAGGATGAATAAGTTCACAAATCTAGATTTGTATTCAATGTTAAACACATATTAAGTCATCTGTTATTTTTTTAAATCCAAAACCTTCATAAATGTAGTAAAATGAAAAGAATTTAATTATGAAGTCCATGTTGGTAACTTGTTTGTAGTTTTTTTCTGTCATTTTATATTTATTCAACATCTATTGCTTTGTCAAACACCGCCACATCAATGTGGGAAAGCACTTCGCATCAATCGTTTCTCCTTTCAATAGTTTATTATTTATTATTTAGAGTAATGCTAGCATCTATTATGTTCACCAAGAAGGTTCGGTGAGTATAACTTCAAATCTATCGGATTGGTTTGAAATGACGAATTCGAAGTGTTGAAACCGATCTACTTCACAAGTGATGCGTGTAAATGCGAAGTTTTTAATTTTTCAAATTCATTTAGTACAAAGTCAAAGCGGTTAAAAAAATAAAGGTTAATGTATTCATTTTTTAGTATTTTTTTACCGTTGACTTTGTACTAAATAAATTTGAAAATTTAAAATTTTTGCAAGTACACACATCACTCGTGAAGTAGATCGGTTTCAATAGTTTGGATGCGTCATTTGAAACTAATCCGATAGATTTTTGGAGTTATGCTCACTAAACCTTCTTGGTGGGCATAGTGCATGCTAGCTTTACTCTTTTAATTTAATACTAGTATCATGCATGTGTGTTGCAATGGGGACATATTATAAATTTGAATAAAATATGAAGAAATATTTTTGTTTGACATTCACACAAAATTAAGAAAAAAATATATTTAAATGAAAATAAAAGATACAAATGAAAAAAAAATGGAGATCCAAATAATAAATAACAACAAAAAAAACAACAACAAATAAAAAAAACGGATCAAATATAACATGAAAAAATTCTTGAAGTATCATTGTACGATTTATATCTAATTTTCTCCATAAACAAGACAGGTAATTAAACGATTTAGAGAAGAAATGATATGTAAAGAAACAAAATTGGGAAAGATATAATTAAATGATTCAAATAAGAATTTTCTCTACAGATATATTTTTTATGGAAATTATTTTAATAATGGGAATTTCTCTACATACTATTTCTCTATATGAAAATTCTTGATATTATTCATTTTCTCTCCAGATCGGAAAGATATGATTGTTTCCATTAGCACAAAATATGTTCTTCATCTATTCACAAAGATGTGATTGTTTCCATTTTCATTGTCGAAAATATAGAGAAAGAAGAGAAATGAAACGGAGAAATAAGAAATAATTTAATTGCAGGAATCGGAGATAGCTGTAAGGAGAAATAAGGAAACGAATCGCTAGGGATTCATTCAATTTTAATTGTGACAAACCATGTAGCAATCTGTGTGGCAAATATGTTTTTAACTAAATTTAGACTTCTACACATAAAATAGATGTATTTAATCAAAAGAAGACAGATTATGTAATTGGAGGACTGATATTCAATTCGAAAATTCATCTTTCAATCTCAGCCGTTGGCAGATCAGGACAACTACGTGCATAATATAAGAAAATAGAGATTAAATTTATTATTTTTATTATAGAATGTATGCAGAGTTTACTTTTTTGAATATATACAATTTTTGTAATTTTCAGACGAAAAATAAAAAGTTTTATACTGATTAAACTTTGAATAATTTTATACAAACAATCAAAATCATTATTGTTTATTTGCTTTTCTAAGAACATAATTAGAACAAAGGTCGGCAAGCAATTTTACCCCGAGATTTTTATTAATACCCTAAAAAAAAAAAATATTAAAAATGCCCTCAGTTTGAAATTTTTTTTAAAAATGCCCTAACCGCCCAGTGAACAGGCGGTTCACTCTACCTACCCAACCGCCCCTTCACTGGGCGGTTCGCCTACTCTACCCAACCGCCCAGTGGTTGGGCGGTCCGCATGGAAATTTTTTTTTGGCCTTAAGGCCGCTGGTTCCTTCTCCCTCCCTCAAACCCTACCCGCCCCCCCTGTTCCTCCTACCCGACCCGAGCAGCCCCCCCCCCCGACCACCCCCGCCCACCCCCGGCCTCCCCTCTACCCGGCCACCCTACCCTCGGCCTCCCCTCCCCCCCTCTTCCCGTTCTCTCCTCCTCTCTACCCGGCCGCCCCTCCCCTCCCCCACTCCGCCACCACCCCCTCCACCACCCCCCTACCCGAACCAGCCCCTCCCCTACCGGCCACCCTCTCTCCCTCTCTCGGCCACCCTCTCTCTCTCTCTCGGCCAACTTTCTCTCGATCGGATTTTTTCTGGTACGTTTACGTAAATTATTAATTTATTTTTTTGTAGAATTAAGCGGATTTAGTTTGGAAATTGAATTGCCGTATGCGGGTTGTTGATTTTCCCGACGCGATGAAGTTGATAAAAATTAGAGTTTAGAGTTCAGTTTGGAAATTGAATTGCCGTGTGCGGGTTGTTGATTTTCTCGACGCGAGTAAGTTAAATTAGGGTTTATAAATTAAATTAGAATTTAGGTTTTATAAATTAAATTAGGGTTTATAAATTAAATTAGGATTTATAAATTAAATTGGGGTTTATAAATTAGGGTTTATAAATTAAATTAGGGTTTAGGTTTTATAAATTAAATTATGGTTTATAAATTAGGGTTTATAAATTAGAGTTAGGATTTATAAATTAAATTAGGGTTTATAAATTAGGGTTTATAAATTAAATTAGGGTTTAGGTTTTATAAATTAAATTATGGTTTATAAATTAGGGTTTATAAATTAAATTAGGATTTATAAATTAAATTAGGGTTTATAAATTAAATTAGGGTTTAGGTTTTATAAAATAAATTATGGTTTATAAATTAGGGTTTATAAATTAGAGTTAGGATTTATAAATTAAATTAGGGTTTATAAATTAAATTAGGGTTTAGGTTTTATAAAATAAATTATGGTTTATAAATTAGGGTTTATAAATTAGTGTTAGGATTTATAAATTAAATTAGGGTTTATAAATTAAATTAGGGTTTAGGTTTTATAAATTAAATTATGGTTTATAAATTAGAGTTAGGGTTTATAAATTAGGGTACAGAATTAAATTAGAATTTAGGGTACAAAATTAGTGTTTCGATTTAAAATCCCTACATTATACATTTTTATATCTAAAATTGTGAAATGTAAGTTATTTGCAAATTGTGCACTGCAGATACTATGGAGAGGGGCGGTGTTGTTGTAAGCAATACTCTAAGTATATTATTTGACTAATTTGCAAAACATACAATATTTGAACCTAACAATTCCTTTGAGTTAAGATGCTTTGCAGGTTTAAGAAAATTGGAATTGCAATTTGGATCTGTTATCCTGAAGAAATCATCAAGTTTGTTGAATATTTTAAATTGTAAAATTCATAGAATTGGTAAAATAGATTTGATGTTGAAGTCAGGGAACAATCGTTACCAACGATTGTATAATCGTTGTAACGATTAAATAAAATTCATAGAATTGGTAAAATAGATTTGATGTTGAAGTCAGGGAACAATCGTTACCAACGATTGTATAATCGTTGTAACGATTAAAATAGCTGCACAGAAAATCAGAATGCGAGAAATAACACAATTCTTCCAGAGAGTAATCGTTACCAACGATTATATAATCGTTGTAACGATTATGAAGGTCTCGCAGAAATTTGAATTTGGCTGAAACCCTAATTGCATTTTAATATCAATCGTTGTAACGATTAATCAATCGTTGGTAACGATTATGGGCAGAATACTCTTTTGGAAGCTGCCTCTATAAATAGAGCAATTAGGTTTTCTTCCAAATTAACTAGAGCCGCCCCCAGCTATTCAAAAAGCCATTTTTCTGTGCACTATCCCTCCATTGTTGTGAGAATTCAAAACTTCAAAATTCCTTTACACAACCTCAAATCTACTTCACTAATCTTGCTAGATTAGATTAGAGTTAGTTTTTGTGAGTGTTTCTTTCAAGATTATAAACTTAGAGACTTCGTTCTCTACTCTAGTTGGCCGAGTGACTTCCCATTGGTTGTAAGGGCTCACCGGTTCACAAGTTGTAACATTTCTCATTGGGTAATAGAAAGGCGCACCGAAAAGCGGTTGCGACGCCCCGGAGACGTAGGCCATTTTGCCGAACTCCGTTAACATCCCGAGTGTCAATTTCTCTAAACTCTTCTATTTACTTTATTTGCAATTAATTTCAGTTTTTAAAGTAAATTAGTGGTGCCTTAGGGACAACAGGCGGTAGTTCGTCCAGTACAGAGGCTCTCAGTGCATCCGGTGCAGAGCCTCTCGGTGCAGACCACGCTACACATGCAGCTGATACATTCAGCCCTCTTCTGTGGATTCCACACGTTCAGCACAGGGTCGCGCTCGCATCTACGGAGGTACGTTGTTTTTTAAGCAATTCAGTTCAAATTACAGATTTTTAATATGGCATATAGTAAGTCGCTCAGACTGAAATTATTGTTAAATACAGGACGAGACGATGTTGACCGTGAGACATCGCACCTCCGGGATACCGTACGTCGGTCATCCTCTGATGGAGCAGTGCATTATGAATCTCGGATTGTACCAGCTTGCTACCATGCCACAGGGTCAGATCAACCAGGCTCTGATGAGCAGGCTCGCGGAGAGATGGCGACCGGAGACTCATTCGTTCCACTTACCCTTTGGGGAGATGACCGTGACCTTAGCAGATGTGAGCGCTCTATGGGATCTACGGATCGATGGGGAGCCTATCAGCGGTGTCTCCGACAGTCCACTTCATGTGGGGATGATACGGCGGCTTCTTGGGGTAGCGGATCCAAAGACGCTACAGAAGAAGAAGAAGAAGAATGATGATGAGGAGTTCCGGTATTCGGGGTACTGCATTAGCCTAGCGGCGCTCCGTGATCACTTTTTCCTGCATCGGATCACAGCCGAGACCACTGATCTGGAGGCCGTCAGGAGGTAATAATTGAGAATCTTGAAATTAAAATATGTTACGAACTCAACAGTGAAAATCATTAAATTTATCTTTACTATTTTATATTTTTAGGTATGTGAGGGCCTTTGTGCTGGATCTCTGTGGCAGCGTCATGTTCGTGGACTCCAGCGGTGACTCGATTCCGATTATGTTCCTCTCTCTGCTGACAGAAATTGAGAAGCCATCGATCTGGAACTGGGGCGGAGCTGTGATCGCCCACTTATACCAGAGCCTGTGCCATGCTTGCTTGGTAAGTTTTCACAAATATTTCGGAATTTAAATTACAATAATTAGGGTTCAATAATCACCAACACATTCACCTCATGTCCAAAATATAGGTGAAGAACAAGCAGATCCACGGACCGCTTCTTCTACTCCAGCAATGGTCGTGGTCTCATTTGCCGGTATGTCGGCCAGTTCGTCCGTCTCTTGTCCCTTACTTGAGGAGACAGGATGCCGAGAGGTGTCCCGTGTACGGTGCCATATGGGGTGATCGACACACGTACGAGAACACGGGCAGGGGGAGAACTGTGGGGATTTCATATGTCCGGAGTCAGCTCCAGATGCTTCACGAGAGCAGCGTCGACTGGTTCCCCTACCGGGAGTTCTACGAAAGGAACGCATTTTGTCGACTGACATTGGAGCAGAGGCACGTATATTTTGAGTACACGTATCCAGATCGCGTGACCCGACAGTTTGGTCTGGACGCATTTGTCCCGCAGTTCCCAGACCTTGGAGAGGCTGAGACCACCAAGTTGCACAAGTAAGTTACAATTACTTAATTGCTCTCCTACCGTTACTTGTTCAGTTCTGCACTTGATTAACATTCTTTTTTTAATTTAAATGTACTGCAGGACTAAACACAATAAGCCCAACGTCGACTGGAGCACGCGCCACGCAGAGCATTACCTCCAAGCACAGTCTCCACAGTTTCACATGTGGCAGCCTCCTACGGCCGATGATGTCACACTGGGCGCAGGGCCTGGAGGATTGAGGTACTTAGTCTGGTACCAGAGGTGGGGCATGCCCTCGGTATACCTCACGGGCCATTGGGGTGAGACCCTTCGACGGAGGCTTTCTCGTGCAGGGTCGAGTGGTTATATGTCTTTCGGACCGATGCAGGCTCGCCAGGTAATTACTTATGAAACTAACATATTTAAAGCATTAAATGTTTATTTAGTTTTTCCTAAAAAAATAATAAATACACTTTGTGCAGATTCTTACCGGTATCAAAGGAGTGGCACACAGCTTGGTGTGCATGGCACGAGAAGGTTGGCGAGCAGTGGGATGTACAATGCTCCAGCACACTGCTCCTATGGTGGAGGACTCCGACTTTGACGGCCGCCTCGTTGGCATGTTGCATGACAGTGGGGAGAACATAAACTGGCGCGAGATAGAGCCCACACCACTAGATCCGGATCAGCCCAGAGTCGCTATATACGGTGATGAGATGCCGCCACCTCCTCCAGGTAATTTGATTTTGTCGTACACAGTCATTTCTCGTTAAAAAAACTATTCTAATTAATTTGTCTTAAATTATGCAGTGGATGAATCAGGTTAGGGCTTCCACGAATGGGTGTTGAATAATAATGCGTGGAGCGCTTACTACAATGAGTATGGAGTTCCGGTGCAGGTTGGACAGGTAGCAAAAATTTATTATTTATTCAACTTACTACTTATTTGTATGTAGCAAAACTAACATTGTTTCCATTAAGGGTGGAGCTCCCCCACGACATTCCACTCCGGAGTTCACTATGGATGACTTTACCGGAGATTATGCCGGGGATGAGAGACGGAGCCTCCACATACCACGATATCCGGAGGCCAGACAGCACGATGACGAGGCCAGTGGGAGTGGAGCACAGCATGCAGATGCCTATGCATCTGCTATATTTGGCACACCGCCTCCTCCGCCTACGTATCCATCGACCTGGGAGTCATGGGAGGTGCCTACTATGCCGCCTATCCCCCCACTGGTGGAGGATCCGTGGGCCGAGGCGGATATAGCCGCACAGGAGGAGGAGGTTCACGTCAGGCGTGTACAGCCGCCCAGGGACCGTCATCCACCTCGTAGGTTGGATCTCTCTGGTCGTCGCCCTCGCCCTCGACGTTAGGTTTTTTTATGTTTTGTAGTTTGATAGGTTTCTACTATTATGTATTCGGTCTTGACTGTTTTGCATGAGTTGTGGACATTTATTTTACGTATTTTGGATTTTTTTTTTGACTTACGATTTAGATTACATATTTTTCACTGTTTATCACGTTAGCCAAATTGACATTCAGTACAACAGCCGTATAACCGCATCAAAACTCAACTCACTTTTATTGAAAATTACAATAAAAAAAAATTAAGCACTTTCCTTCATTTTTATATAAAATCTACAATAAAAAAATATATATCAATATATATTTCCTTACAATAATATATATCTTAGTAAACCAAAATATATCTTAAACAATATATACATCTTAAAAAAAAATATACCAATATGTATTTCCTTATAAATCTTAAAATATATACATCTTAAAATATATATACATCAATATACATTTCCTTATAAAAATATATAAAATCTGAAAAAAAAAAAAAAACACTGAACCGCCCCATCTCTGGGCGGTTGTCTGGAGGAGGTGGACCGCCCAGAAATAGGACGGTTTTATACCATCAGTGGACCGCCCCATTATGGGGCGGTTAGGGCATTTTTAAATTTTTTTTAAAACTGAAGGCATTTTTTTATTTTTTTTTATTTTTAGGGTATTAATAAAAATCTCGGAATTTTCCCGGATAGTACCAGGAAACGTCTCTCTCTTCACTAAAAGTATTAATTAATGCAAGATACTCGAATCGTTAACTCAAACGAATAGACGTGGTCTATGTACCAACTGTCACCGACAATCGTGCCATATTAGCAAAACAAAAAAGACCAGGCTCAAATTCCAGGAATCTCTGTTTATCATCCTCTTGAAGGTTTCCAGTCATATTCTCTGAGGTAACAACATATTTGAGGTTACATCCAGATGGTTCGATCAGAATCCGAGCCAATTCGGTCCAATGTGGAATGCACGGTCCCTTTAATATTCGCGCCAAATCAGATCGAACGGTCCAGATACAAACCCCAAATTTCTGTTACCTCAGGTGAATGAGAAAAGGTTATATGAGAAAGGAGTTTCTCGGAATTGGGGGCACCGAAACCAAAATTTCTTCCCTTGCAAAAACCTTTAACCGACTGAAAGAGACACTCAACCGAGAGAGAGAGAGGAGGAAAGATTTATTCTTGTTTGATCGATGGTTTAGATTTCACCGATCGCTAAAATCTGGGATCAGAAAGAGAGAAATTTGTGGGGAAACAAAGAGAGTAAGAGATGGAGAGACCGCCAGAGAACGACATTTGCTCTGTTTGCCATGAGAATTTTACCTTACCCTTTCAAGCCAACTGTTCCCATTGGTTCTGTGGTAATTTTCTATTTTATAATTTTTTCGATTTTGTTGAATTTTAGGTGTTTATGATCAGATCTTGAAGATCCCAAAATTTGGAGACATATTTTGATTTTTCATTGAAAATGAAATTGGGTAAAACCAAATTAGGTTACTGGTATAAAAGATGACTTAATAGGTAAGCATTGACCTGAGCTGGAACTGTTAAATGCATTATATTACGGACTGTTTCCCAAAATACCCCTCTGATATACATGGATATTTTGTATTTAAGTGTGGGCAGTTTTGTAATTTCTACAGGACACTGCATAATGACAGTATGGCACCATGGATCGGCACTACAGCCATGTAAGTGCCCGATATGCCGTCGTCTGGTAACACTACTGGTACCAGGTGAGATGACGAGAGAACATCTAGGGATTCCACAAGCCAATCAGGTGCTGAGAGATGTTGAGAAGTACAATGGCCTCTTTGGTGGGGGCCCACGCTCCCTCCTTCAGGTCCCACACCACTCTTTTCTCTGATGTTACTTTTCCTGTGACAGTTGTAATTGCTCCATTGTTATTATTCTCTATTCTTTAGCTGTTTGTGACTCAGTTAAAAATAAGAGTGAGGGTATGGTATTATGCATAGCACACTTTGGTGCGTACTATGGATGCATATCTCTATTTTTAAAGTCCAAACAGTCGATCTGTACCGCTCAACATGATTTCCATATGAAAATGTGCTTGGATGCCATATTTTATATTTTTTTGAATCTTTTAATATTTTTTTAAATAGGTACAAAATCACTTGATCTAAAGGTTCAGGACCATCTGAAAGTAGTGATTTTCAACCTATCTAAAAAAATTCTAAAAAATAGAAAATGTAGTCTGCAAGTACATTTTCATATGGAAATCATGTTAAACGGTTCGGATCAACTTTTTGGACCTTAAAAATGGAGATATTAATCCATAGTACGGACCAATATGCGCTATGCATAGTACCATAGCCTCACTCTAAAAATAATCTAAGTCAACAAACAATGGGTGAAATGAATTCTACAGACCTTGGTTCAGTGAAACATAGATATTTATTAGACTGAGGCTATAATACTATGCGTAGCTCACATTGGTCTGTACTTTGAATCATTATATCCGTTTACAAAATCCCAAATAGTTGATCTGAACCGTTCAACATGATCACCATATGAAAATATACTTGTAGATAAAATTTTACATTTTTTTTAGAATTTTTTTACTATTGGTTTAGATAGGTAGAAAATCTCTTGATCTAAAGATTCTAGACCACTCAAAAGTAGTGAACTAGAAAATCACTTGATCTAAAGATTCTACCAATCTAAAAAAATAGTAAAAAAAATTAAAAAAATGTAAAATTTAGTCTACAAGTACATTTTCATATGGAGATCATGTGTAATGGTTCAAATCAACTTGAGATCAACTGTTTGGACATTAAAACAAAGATATTAATCCAATGTAAGGTTTAAACAATTGAGATGTACAAAGTTTTCAAAAACAAATCATGTGAACTTTATAAATTAGAAAAAAAAAAACATTTGAAATATATAAATTTCAGAAAATAAATGAATGGGTATGTTTGGATAGCCAAGAATAGCACTGTTCCGAACAACCAATTGGTATTTGGAACAGCTCAAGAATGGTGCTGTTCTGCTATTCTGGATGAAACATGGAATAGCAAAATAGCTCAAAATTACTGTTTTCTCTCATTCTCATCTACTAATCCCAATTGCTCTATTCTTGCACTAATAGGAAAATCAGGTCAAGTGTATATTCTTATCATATTGAACTTGTATTAGTTTTCATGTTGTGAAATTCCGTACTGCTTTCTTTTTGTTAAGAAAGGGAATTATGCATTTAAATGCTTGACTTTTGTATATTTTGTCGGGCAGAGGTTGCAAGATTTGCCTTTTTTCATAAGGAGGCTGTTTAGAGAAATGATGGATCCCCAGAGGAGCCTTCCCCTTATTTTTCGTGCTCGCATGATTTTAGCCGTAAGTTTTCTTCAAAAAAAAAAAAAGAATCAAGAAATTAAAGTATGATAAAATGGATTTTGTTTGCATTCTTTATATGGTCAAAATCAGAAAAAAAAAAAAAGTATTTTGGTATAATTTGTGAAGAATAATATAACTCAAATTTTGCAGATGGCATTGAGTGCGATTTATGTTCTGAGTCCAGTGGATATCATACCAGAAAGTAATTCTTTGTTGATTTGTTTTTCTTTTCAACACTTTGTATTCAGCATTTAATGATGTTTCAAAGGGAATGTTTTATTTGCGAGATAGAAAAATGCAAATCATAATCTGTCACCTTGTGTTAAATAGACTTAGAAATTGCAATATATTAATTTCATTTTTTCCCATTCTTCCAGTGGCTTCTCCGACTTGAGATTGAAATGAAGAAAATTTATACTTTTAGCTTAGTTTACAGAAGGGATATTTAGTATTGATTTGGGTGCAAAGCGATAGTTGAGCAACTAGTTTGTGATCTCAATTACAGTTATTGAACCCCATAAATATTTACTCTTTCAAAGAGGATCCCAACTCGTTACTGCAATGCACATGTTGTTCTCACATAGTTGATTACTTGAGGCTATTTTTTTTTTTTGTAAGGCTGAATTTTAATCAGGTTGTGCCAGCAATAATTTAAAAGCAAGTTCAGAGCAATTAGTTGCCAAATGGTCAAGAAATTTTTACCATACCCAGACCTGGTCACCTGTTAGGAATTCAGATCCCTTAAAGTAACTCAATTTTGAGTTTGGATCCGGACCGTTCGATCTGCTCTTACACGATTATTTAAGGGCTCTGTGCATTCCATCTTGGGCCATGCCGGTTAGTAGTTCAAAATTCTGATTGGACGGTCCAGAACTAAAACTCAATTTGGGTTTATCTGGACCCCACCTGTTAGTAGTTCAAAATATTGTTGCAATTTTTCTTTCTGATAGAATAATATTTTAATAACTTTGATCAGGTATATTTGGCTTTGCTGGATTCTTGGATGATGCTCTGATATTGGTTGTTGTTTTTCTCCATCTTGCTGCTGTATACCGCTCTGTCCTTCTTTACCGCCATGGTGGTACTTGAAATTTTCTTTTTCTTTTTTAACCCTTTTTTATCTTCACCACCCTTCAAGATGGATTATATAAACAAAGAATTTAATTTTACTCTGGTAGTTGTATATGATTTCGCATGTAGTGTATTGTGGTGGTGGCTCTATGATCTTAATACTCGAATGAAACGTTGTGACCTTTATCTTCTTTATCATTTGTTGGTTCCCATTTTCCATTTTTTTTATTTGATGTTGATGTGAGGTTATGATATATATATATATATATATATATATCTATATAAATATAGAAGTTGGCTACTCTACTTATATAAGCATATGACGGCATATTATCAATAGAAATGTTGAAAGATCCTCCGGCTCTCTTCTAAAGAGCGAACGAACAGTCTTTTTGTCCTTAATAATACTATCCCAACTGGTACAGCAGGGAAGACAATTTTCTGGTATTCTCTGATACAAGGGTTTGGTGTATAACTAAATACTATCCCAACTGATACAGCAGGGAAGACAATTTTTTTATAGGCTATTTCTTCATGCTTAAAAGTATTGCTAGTAATGTGAAAGCACTATTTACATTCACCATATATATATACTTTAAAATTTAGTCCTCTGACATGAGCCAGACATCCAAATGAACTACTTTCTTGGGCTTTGTATTCTTTAGTTTCAAAAAACAAGCTATGAAACTTAAAAATACAGTGGAAAAGTAAGCTGTCCCGAAAGCAATTACACAGTGAAAAACAAATTAATAAATGGTACCAACCGGGTAAAGATTTTAACAGAGCAGTTTTGGCTTCATACAGTGCAAATACTATAGGATCAGAACAGTACTGTATGTAGTTTGTGCGCTGCATGAAGCCAAAACTTCTCTGTTAAAATCTTTACCCGTACCAACTTAAAATCCGTAAATAACATGAAAAAAAATAACATTGATTGACAAATCTTCAGAAAAAGGATGATTATTTTTTAGAATAAAAAACTTAGATGTCCTTCAAAAGTGATGGACAAATTTTCAGCAAATTGTGAAATTCATCAGTTTGTGCCACAGCTTTAAAAACTTCAGGAATACTCATAAATTTGAGGCACTCTGCTTTAAGTTGACTGCAATTGTGTTGCTCTGCTAAAATTAATGTAGTTGCAGCATTGTTCACACTAGGGCTGCACAAAAAATTCGTAATTCGTAATTCGATTTGAGTTTGATTCGAAAAAGTTCGGAAAAAATTCGATTCGAAATTGAGTTCGTTCGAAATTATTTCAAACCAAACTTAGTTCGAAATTAATTCAAACCAAACTCAAACTGGACCTAGTTCGTTCGAAATAGGTTCGCAAACCAAATTTAGTTCGAAATTAACTCAAACGTGAACCGTTAATTTCTGCAGATAACTTATGTTCACTGATGAAAATATAAGCCGTCCAGTCCATAATTGCTTTGAATTCTGACTTTTGAAACAGAAAGCCCGGTCCAATTACAAGCTCAAATAAAAAATTTCACATGTTTATACCAGAAATTTTGTTTTTTATGGTAGGATTCTGAGTTTTTCGGATAATCCAGTCTCAACTCTCTCGTTTTTTTTGTTTTTTGTTTTGATAAAGTTATTATTAATTTGATAAATTTGTTCAATTAATTTCAGCTTTAAGAAACTATTAAATAATAATAAATAATAAATAAATAAATAAAATAAATATTGTACCTTTATCATTTTTTTGACAGCAATACATTTTTTGGCATTTTTTGCATTTATTTTCGGACCGTTCGTTTTACCACGGGAATTCAACGGTCGATCTACAACAAAATCATTCCAAATCTGATCTAGAATGATCAAGGTACAATATTGAACGTAACCAACATAAAAGTTCGGAAGTTTTATTATGTATGAGCTTTGATCCAACACGAAATGTTTATGGCCATACGATGCTTCAATTTTCGATCAACTAGATGGATGGGTAAATGAAAACAAAATTTTATCAAACTTTCATGGAAGATGATAAATGCAATGCTCTTTGATTTCAACGGTCCCGATTAGTCAACGAACGACATGTTTACGTGCGCCTTCATTAACTTAGAAAGCAAGAGTATATGTTTCATGAGACATAAACTCTTGCCTTGTGAATTAATGAAGGCGCACGAAAATATATCGTCTGTGGTTCGATCGGGACCGTTGAAATCAAAGAGCACTGCATTTATCATCTTCCATAAAAGTTTGATAAAATTTTGTTTTGATTTACCCATCCATCTAGTTGATCGAAAATTGAAGCATCGTATGGCCATAAACATTTCGTGTTGGATCAAAGCTCATAGATAATAAAACTTCGGAACTTTTATGTTGGTTACTTTCAATATTACACCTTGATCATTCTAGATCATATTTGAAATGATTTTGTTGCAGATCGACCGTTGAATTCCCGCGGTAAAATGAATGGTCCGAAAATAAATGCAAAAAATGTCAAAAAAGTGCCAAAAAATGCAAAAAAATGTATTGCTGTCAAAAAAAATAAAAAAAATACTGTCAAAAAAATGATCAAGGTACAATATTTCTTTTATATGTCTAAAAAATGCAAAAAATGCTGTTATTGATCAGCTATTCATTTAGAAAAAAAAATTATATGTATTATGGTAAAAAAAATTCAAAAAATGCAAAAAATACTTATTTATTTGATAAAAAAATAAAAAAATAAAAAAAATATGCAAAAAGTAAAAAAAAAATGTAAAAAGTTTGAAAATATTTTTTTTTATTTTTTTCCAAATTATTTGCTGCCTAATTTTATTTTGTATCACTGCAATGCACTTTTAGACTCACTCAATAAAATATTAACTAAGCAAGTGACCCCACAAATCCTGCAATCCGATCACCTCAATAATTTCACACCCTTAGATTATCCTCTTACCAACGTCTAGATCTCTTCCATGTCATCAATCCGCTCCCTTTCCATTCAACCAATTAATCCACTATTTTTTTCGCCACTGCCTCCATTTTTTTTCCCTCTTCCCGCTAATTTACGCCAAAACCGCTCGCCCAAATTCCTCTCCCGCTAAGTACCAAAATAATCTCCTTCACGTCTTCTCTCTCTCTCTCTGGTGGCCTCTCACAACAAAGACTCCTCTCTCGCCCAAATCCCCTGTTGCGTACATTCAAACTGAGTGTGGTATTTGGTTATAATTAATTTTGGAGTGCTTGAATTTTTATTTAAATTGTACTTCTATTGATATTTGAGTTTTATTTAAATTGTATTTTGAATACTTGGAGTGCTTGAGTTTTTATTTAAATTGTACTTCTATTGATATTTGGATTTTATTTAAATTGTACGTCGAATACTTGAGTTTTTATTGAAGTGCTGTAATTTCGCACTATGGCCCAGTCAGAAGTCATAAATCGTAAGTCGTAACAAAGTTCGTAAAGGTTCGAAATTGAGTTCGTAAAAAATTCGGTTCGAAATTGGGTTCGTTCGAAATTGAGTTCGTTCGAAATTAATTCAAACCAAACCTAGTTCGAAATTAATTCAAACCAAACTCAAACTGGAGGTAAGTTCGATTCGATTCGGTTCGTTTGCAGCCCTAGTTCACACAGAGATTCTTGCACAGTAAATCTTCACATATCAACCTCAACCTCTCCAACTGGTACCTATCTTTCATGTATTTATTGGTCAAATTAAAATTGGTAAAAAAAAATATAATAAAAGAGAAAATTAAAAAAAATATATTATACATACCTATCTGCTGCTACTAGCAAATGCTGAGCCATCAACATGATATCTTTCTTTTCACATTCATCATCACTAGTCCCCTTAAAATCAGGTAGTGAATCAGAATATATGAAGTAAAGCATAGATTTAAAAACTGATGCTTCAATATCTTCAACTGGTATGGTGTCTGTCCATTTCTCTTTCATACAACCGAAAAGCTCGGCATTGAAGACAGCCGATCTTTCTGCAAGCACACATCGATGAGCTTTAATTCTCTCTCCATTCACTACAAATGTAACATCCGTCCCCTTTCCGCTCTCTAGTAGGTTAATTAACCCAATTTTGGTTCAAATTCGACAGTGGAACAATGACGCCATCAGAGTTGGTTGCTTCAATCTTAGTTCCTTTAATAACAGTAACGACACACTTCACTGTGAAAGCATCATCTTTGAGATATTCTGATGCCTCAAATTCAGTTCTCTTTGCAAACTGAGCATAACCTATGCTCTGACCTTTTGAAGACCAAGTACAAGCTACTTTGGATGCAATTCTAAACTTAGAGCAGTCACCATTCGGTTGAAGTATGGCGAAACTTATTCGCGCCTTCACATCAGTACCTTCACTTCCAAGTCGAAGGAAAATGGATATAAAATCTTGATCGTTCGTGGTGAATCCATCAGGACAGATTACAATTATCCAGTTATATCCACCGACAGTAAAAGTATCAGAATCAATGGTTTTTCCTATGCCAATTCCTTTTATCAGGGAATATCCATAAATCTTCAACAGATGTGATCCAGTTATGGTTTCTGTTCGAATTGCTGAGGCTGTTTGAAGGTTTTGATGACGAATAGCTTCATCGGATGAACCCATTTGTATATGTTAGTTTAGAGAAGAGAGATTGTTATTTTTCTATAGTCTACACCAGAATCATTTTAACAGGAATTTGAACCCTATTTTTTATTCTATTTTGAGTAATTTGAACTCTATTTTTGATTGGATAAAAAGGAACAATTAATTTAGCTACCTAAAAATAGAGTAATCGTTTTGTTTGATGGGATAGGCTACGGTGCTTTGGGAAGTAAAGAGGGTGTTTTACTTCCCACTCATATCTCCATTTTCAAAGTTCAAATTGTCGACCCGAACGTCTCAACATGATCTTCATATTGATATATGCTTGGAGACCAAATTTTATATTTTTTGGAATTTTTTTACTATTTTTTTGAAATTTTTGAAAATCACAGCTTTTCATTAAATAAAAAATAATAAAAAATTCAGAAAAACACTGATTTTCAAAAATTCAAAAAAAATAGTAGAAATTTCCAAAAAATTAAAATTTGGTTTCCAAGCACATTTCAATATGAAGATTGTGTTGAAAAGTTCGGATCGACTATTTGAACTTTGAAAATGGAGATATGAGCGGGAAGTAAAACACTTCTTTACTTCTCAAAGCACCGTAGCATTACTCTTGTTTGATTGAAATTATTTTTTGTCCTTCCAGTTTTAAATTGTTCTTTTTGAAAAAAGGATCATATTCTTAATTAAATTATGTCAAGAGACAATAACCAAATTTTTTTATGAAATTCCTTTATAGGATTTTCTAGATGCAACTCAAACGTTACTTTCATCCATTTGATACTTCTAAAAATATTGTTCAAATTAGAAAGTTCAAATTGTTGATGTACTTTTTATTTCTATAATAACGCTAACCAAGTTAAATCTTAAATAATGAAAAATTTTAGTGGTTTTATAATAGATGACCAATCAAATTTCAAACTGACTTAAATTAGATACCGATTATATTTAATAATTGACAGCACATCTATGATTTTACTATTTCAGTTTATATAATATTTTTAAAAGTATTAAATACACTCTTGAATTTCTGTGTTTTTCAAAAGGAGCATAGACATTGCCATGCATGTGGAATTCAGATCCACTGAAGTAACTCAAAAATTGGGTTTTGAATCAGGACCGTCTGATTCAAATTCGTGACCATCCAACTAAAGTGGAGTGCACATATTCCGAGAGACAGGTTCGAATTCCGAGACGATATCGAGCGACAGATTCGATTCGGACGGTCCTGATCCAAAATCCAAAAATTGGATTACTTTAGAGAATCCGGACCCGAAGGGTCGATGGAAATGAAATTATATTTTTTGAATTCGTAAAATTCTTTCAAAGATAGACCCATATGAAACTAGTTGCACATGAAAATCACTCCAGTCTGCAGTCTGCTTAAGAAATATCTCCTATCCGCCCTTAGAAATCCCTCGGGATTTTTTTTTTTCTCAATTTATGCTTAATTAAAAAAATTTCAAGCCGTGATTAATCAATCTGAAAAGATCTCTCAATTACCACCAATAAACAAACGAAGGGTTTGACTCCGTGGCAAGATCAGGACCGCACGATAATAAATAAAACGAAGAAAAACCGGTTATTCCCGGTCGCATATTTGGATTCGTATCCCCTAAAGTAACACAAATATTGAGTTTTGATATGGACCTTCAATTTTCTCTGGCACGAATATTGAAGGGCGGATTGGTCTGATCGGACGACCTGGATCCAAACTCAAAATTTAAGTTACTTTTGAATCCGAATCCTCAAATATTTCCCCTTTGGTTCTCTCTCTCCTTCTCTTTCATTTCATTTCCAAAAATTCATTTCTCAGAAAGAGAGAGAGAGAGAGAGAGAGCACCTCGCAAGCGAAGGAACTGATTGAGCTCCGGTTTCCTTAACAGAGAGAAAAACTATGGGTGAGCTTCTTCTTTCTTTTCTCCGTGCTTGTTTTACAAATCTCTAGTTAATCAAACTATGCTTGTTGGAGTGCGTAATCATATTTTGCACATATGCCCTTGTAAAATCCGTATTATTGCTACTATGACAACGACGACTCAGTCTTTTTGCCTTTTGCTTAATTGCCGTTGGTTAATTTGGATTACCTTTTGCTTAATTGCAAAAGGAAAGAGAATCTCCGTATTAACAGCGCTAGTTTGGTTTCATGCAGCGCACGGACAAAGTTAAAATGAAAAAGAAAAAGACTTGTGCGCTGCATGAAGCCAAACCAGCGCTGTTAATATCCATACCCTGTAGGCTGTAGCTTGGATTCATGCAGCGCACAAACAATAGAATTGAAATGAAAAGGCTTATGACTTGTGCACTGCATGAAACCAAACCAGCGCTGTTAATATCCTTACCCTGTTGGCTGTAGCAACAGGAAGGGTTTCGCTATTGTTATTTTGCTATTAATGTAATATAACTTCTTGTGATAGTGCCTGGAGAACTACCAATGGCATCTCTGGTTAAAATCAAAACCTCTGCATTCTACTTGTTTCAATATGTAAGATTTTTACTCATTTTGTTTAAATTTTAATTCCCTTTTAGGTAAAAGCCTCAGGTTATGTATGGGAATCACATTTATATTTATAGGCTATGGTACTATGCATAGCTCGGATTGATCCATACTACTAATCAATATTTTCGTTTCAAAGTTCAAATAGTCAATCTGAACCATTCAACGTGATTTTCATATGAAAATTTACTTGTAGACTAAATTTTAGATTTTTTAGGATTTTTTTACTATTTTTTTATATAGGTAGAAAATCACTATTTTTGAATGGTCAAGAATCTTTAGATCAATTGATTTTTTTACATATCCAATTTATAAAAAATTTAAAATTTGATCTACAAATACATTTTCATATGGAGATCATGTTGAACGGTTCAGATCGATTCTTTAGACTAATAAAATGGAGATATTGATCTATATATAGTACGGACCAATCCGTGCTATGCATAGTACCATAGCCTCACTCTATATTTAAATGTTTGTTAATTATTTTTTGTTCCTTCAGCAAGATGTTTCCATGTCAAGACCAAATTTACATCCATTTGTTCTGACAAATCAAGCGAAACCATGTCTCCAGCGAAAATTTCCAAAAATGAGTTTTAAACCGGAGTACAGATGGCAGATACATTCAATGGGTCAAGCTGAAATTGCGGTTTTAGAAGATGAAACGAAATCATGGGAAGAATCCAAACAGGTTCTATCCAATTTTAATTTTTCAACTGAAGAATCAGATAAAATGCTGAAAAAAGCATTTGGTTGGGTGAATTCACCTTATTGGAGTGAAGAGAGAGAGAAAGTAACCCCCAATGTTCAAACCATAAATCAAATTTTGGATTATTTAAAAAGTTTGGGTCTTTCTGATGAAGACGTACACAAATTATTAAAGA
Source organism: Carex kokanica (assembly GCA_025461125.1). Lineage (NCBI taxonomy): Eukaryota > Viridiplantae > Streptophyta > Magnoliopsida > Poales > Cyperaceae > Carex > Carex kokanica. The sequence continues at coordinate 309,255 of JAJGRX010001329.1, forward strand.
AATTTCCTGAAGTACTTGGATGTAGTTTTGACGAAGAAATAAAACTAAATGTGGGATTGCTAGAAAAAGATTGGGGCATTTTGGGAAAAACACTCCGAAGCCTTCTTCTGCGAAACCCTAAAGTTTTAGGGTATAATGTGGATTGTAAAGGAGATTGCATGGCCAAATGCACTAGATGCTGGGTTAGATTTTGATTTTTGGTTATAGAACCTCTGTTTAATCCTTCATATACTGAGATGAGAAATGAAATAGTCTGATTTACATGTGTTGTTTATATGTCAAGATGATGATTTACACTAGTATTTTTCATTTGTGCATATGCATTTTTTTTTTGGAGCAAGAAAAATGCCTATTATAGATTTTTATTTATCTTTGGAAGATTCTATGGTACCTTTGTTTTTTTTATCAAATCCTTGTCAACCACCTAAGGTTATTTTTGGTTATTTTTCTTGATAATGTTAGATTTTGAAATTACAATTAAGCCTATACATTATAAATAAATTAACTTAAATAATGTTTGGAAATGTCAAACAGTGATATGGGCATTTTGTTTAATTTATCGTAGAAGATCGAAACATACTTGTGAAATTACAATTAGATTCGTGTATTCCTAAGATATTTGAAAAAGCAAATCCAAATTTAATTTGCAACAATAGATCAAAATTATTGGAATAAAACTTTTTATATATCTTGGAACAATATTTCTAACAATATATCATGAGCAAAGTTAGGATGTGATGTGGTAACTAAGAGGGTTTGGTAAGCACAACTCCAAAAGTATATTGGATCGGTTTTAAACGACGAATTCAAACTGTTAAAATTTATATATTTCATAAGTGATGCATGTATATGCAAAATTTTGAAAGTTTCAAATTTATTTGCTACAAGGTCAAGCGGTCAAAGAAATAAATATTTTATAAGTTATTTTATAAGTTGTTTTATATATTTATTTTTCATCATTTCTTTGACCGCTTGACTTGTAGCAAATAAATTCGAAGTTTTGATAACTACAAGATGCTTTCACATAATTATTGCAATGCCTTGATCCGAAGGTCATGATCACCCTGCAAGGTCATCTTTTAATGATCATATTTATTTGGAATAAAACTTTTTATATATTTTGGAACAATATTTCCAACAATATATCACTAATATTTTTCTTTTTCTTTTCTTTCCAGTTACTTTTGTTCCATCTCAAAACATCATGTTATATTAGTTTTATAAAAGAATGGGGGACTAAGGTCGGACCTTGTAAGAGGAATTGAATATGATTTATTTCTTTAATAAAAAAAGATTGATCACGGCTCATTTAACGGTCTCATCTAAAATTAAAACAAGTTTTTAATAATAAAAAATGTAATGATTTAGTTCCTCCTGAAAAAAAATTATGATATTTTTGCACATTTAATGGCTCATTTAAGATTAAGACCTCATTTAATGGGTCATCTAAAATTAAGACCTCATTTAATGGCTCATTTTTTTTTTTTTCGCTCGAAAAGAGACGAACTTTGTACATTTAAAAATCAAATAACGTGGAATTTTAAAGTGAACAAAAATTAAATCCTATACTACAAAAAGATAAGGATAATTTTTTTTGAAAGATAGTTGGCACCTTTCTTTTGAAATTTCTTTTAAACACGACTATTGTAAGGTGATGCAATACCCGACTTGCGATCAATTATGTTTAGATTATAGTGCGAGCATAGATGCAAAGTTATCTAAACTTCTAAAATAGCCAATTTCTTCACAAAAGTGTCATAATATCCAATATCCCCACAACAACTTAAAATTATATCTAGTATCTCCATTAATTAATTTATTTAATATATAAGTTAATTATTTTACAAATTTAAATGACAAACATATTTTTTTTTTCTTTCAAACTCTCATCTCCCTTTGCACCTTCTCCTGCTGACGTAAGATATGAAACTCTTATCTCTCCTTCGCACTATTGGATGCATATGATCCGATTTTGATGGATGAAAATTTCTAGGAGCATTTGATTGAAAGTTTTGGAAGCCGGGAAATTTTGGAAGTATTTGATTCAATTTTTTATCAAGAAGAACTTTTAGAAACATTTAATGAATCAAAAATTGATTGCACGTATAGTTGCGGCTAGGGCTACAAATGAACTGAACCGAATCGAAGTTACCTCCAGTTTGAGTTTGGTTTGAATTAATTTCAAACGAACTCAATTTCGAATCGAATTTTTTACGAACTTTTTCGAATCAAACTCGAATCGAATTATGAACTACGAATTTTTTGTGCAGTCCTAGTTGCGGCACTTGTTGGTTTACTTACCAAATTGCTGTTCAAATCACTCTTTATCACGGGAGATGAAATATTATTTGTTTGCATGATATCAAAAGCTTGCACGTTAATGGAGTATTGGCGTAAGAGAAGGTGCAAGGAGATTGGGAAGAGGAGAGTTTGAAATGAAGGGGCATATGAATCTGTCATTTTAGTTTTTAAAATAATTAAATTGAAGGTTAAATAAATCAAGGGGGGTTTGGTATATTATGACATTTTCATGGAAATTTGGCTATTTTGGATATTATAACCTTTTATAACCCTTTTGTCTGTTGATTTTTTTATTATTTTGGTTGGATTATATTAATAATTTTAATATTCTAAAAAATAACATGTAATCTTTAATATATGTCATGTGAATAAATTTATTTGTATAAAGATCAAGCAGATAAACCTTAAGAAAAATAGAAGAATGCAACTAGATTTTGTACCTATCCTAACATTTGAAGCAAATACATAGCAATGTGCCCTATCCTCTGCTAGACTTTATTTGAATTATCAATTTTTTTTTACATATCTCAAAGTCAATTATACTCTTTGGTTTGAATTGATTTTGAACTTCTAATTTAGCAATTTGTTTAAAGTAGAATATAAATTGGTGGTAATCAACCTATAAGTAGAATAATTCTGACCTCTGTCAATTAATCGCTAAAACTGTACCAATCTGTAATATTTTTGTATAGAGAAGTTTTATTATCTGAAAACTAGACTTTCATACCTTTATTTTGATATAAAGAACACAAAAATTCATGTAGCTATTTTCTCTAAATTGAATTTTGAATCTGGTCAAAATTATAAGATTGCTCACTGGAATTTCAGCTTTTCTGAATTCTGACCTCTGTCAATTAATCGCTAAATTAACGTAAGAATCATTGGTTTTCAGAGATTTATATAAATAAGCCAACACAACATATTCATTCAATCATCATAATATTTGTATTGTCCACCTAAAGATGTGTAAACATGAAGTTTTGATGACTACAAAATGCTTTCACATAATTATTGCAATACCTTGATCCAAAGGCCATAATCACCTTGCAAGGTTATCTTTTAATTTTCCAGAATAAATAGGATGTTAATTACTTACAACTGAGCCATCAGACGAGCAAAGTTTGATTAATCCTTGATTAATTATTTTTTTCAAAATTTTAAACATAATTTACAAACATGTAGAGAGAGGATGGGTCCAATTTTAATTAATCATTAATTAATTATAGTTTTGAGAATCTTAAATATAATTAATTTAAGTTTTGAATATATTTGATATATATTGAAATTATATTGGATAATTAAAATTTTGAATGATAAATATGTAATTATAGAATTTAAATAGAAAATACGTAATTTCATAATTTTTTAGTCATGTACATGAAATTCCCCCCTTCAATTTTCTAAAATAAATAGGATTTTGTACCTTGTCATAGTTTGTCAATACGAGTGCTCACCCTCCATGCACAATGGCACCACATGTAATAATTCAGGCAAGTTTATATTCACAGAGTTGCTTAGAAATGTGTGCTGAGACCAATGTTATTAGAACCGGATCAGATATTGACTCAGAAAAACTTCAGGTCAGTGGTTTACTAGTTGGATTAGCAAGTTAACCGGTTCAACTGCTAGTTTATTCAAATACATATTAACATATATATGAAAAATAATAATTTTTTTATATAGTATATGTGAAAATTTTCCATATACATTCTTAATAATATAAGATTGTATTTATAGATATGAGATGGACTTAGCTACTTCATGAAGTAAAACGACTTTGTACTTCATGTCATATCTTCATTTTCAAAGTTCAAATAGTCGATTCGAACCTTCCAACATGTTCTTCATATTAAAATGTACTTGGAGACCAAATTTTACATTTTTTGGAATTTTTTTACTATTTATTAAGCCACTTTGAAAATCTGAAAATCCTTATGAACAGTAAAAAACAGTAAAAATTTCTGGACCGCCGGATCAGTGATTTTCAAAGTGGCTTAATAAATAGTAAAAAAATTCCAAAAAATGTAAAATTTGGTCTCCAAGCACATATCAATATGGAGAACAACTTGAGCGGTTCGGATCGGTCATTTGGATTTTCAAAATGAAAATAATGAGGCGTGGAGCACCAAGTCATTTTACTCCATGAAGTAGCTAAGCCCAACACTTATAGATATATTTCAAAATTTAACATCTAAAAAAATAATACTTATTAAAAAGATTGAACGTTTTTCTTTTAAGTTGGAAGAATATAATAACTCTGAAGCATCTATTTTGTTAGATTATTTGTAAAAATAATAAATTATATCCGGTTTTTATCTTAACATCAGAGGCGGAATCAGAATTTGAATATAGGAGGCTATGTAATGTTGAGGGGTGCTAATACATGTAAAGTTGAGGGGTCTAATAAATATCCTTAAAAACTAGTGCATAAATTATTTGTGAAAAAAATCAAATAAATTGATTAAAATGTATGATATTTTATAAAATTAATTTAAAGCTTCTATTATGCTCCGTATTGACAATGTAATACGATTGGTAAACTAATAAAAGACATGTTCTCTTAACGAATATCAGTACTTGCTATCTCTCTTTATTTGCAAAAGGAAAAAATAAGATTTTTTTTCCTCTTTAGCCAAAATTTGTGTGTTTGTTAATTGTTCATAATAAGATTGCTAGCTGGAATTTAGCCAAAAGGAAAAAAGCTTTCACCAGCAGATGCCTTGGAGTATGGAATTGGTGCAGCGGTGTTGAGGAAAGCAATTGCCTATTTTAGTCAATAAGCTTTGGGTGTTCGTAGCTTAGGCTTGCAGGAGTGGATGGCCATTCTAATTGTGGTGGATAAATGGAGGCATTATAGCCGTCGAATTGGTAATTGAAACTGAACAAAAGAGTTTAAGGCATTTGTCTTCACCAGACATTACAAACAATACAAGGTTAGAACTAAACTAAAGGGGTCCCTCTATCCAATGCCAAAATTTCATTACTAAGAAAGTGAGCTGATGAGGGATGCTCTATCATTCTTCGATAATAAGATGTGGTACTTTAACACATATCACTACAAGCTGACAGTTGGTGAACAGCTGGATAGAGGAGGTTAAGCTACAACAAGGTAAAAGAGGTGCGTGCTGGAAAGCTGAAGGTAACTCTCTTCCCAAATTGACATTCATGGGGTACGGGCGGTATGAAAATAGAGTGTATGTGGGGGCTGTAACAGCAATGAGACAGAAAATACTGGAGAGAATGCACTACTCGTTTGAACCAACTAATTTTACACGAAACTCGTTTTTCTTTGACAGAATCCCTTTAGATCTCATAAAACAAGAAGAAATTAAATGGAATTTGTATTGTATTCATTGATTTTCCTTGTGTGCGATTACAAGTAAACATTGATATTTTTAGTTGCTTAGAAATGCTTGTTTGTTGAATAATAAGCTTGATTTGTTTGATCTCCTCTATTGATTTTCTGATTTGAACTTAGGGCATTTGGTTTGTCAATCGAACCTTTTATTTTTTTGTATTGTGATGACAGGGAACAGATTGTAAAAGTACCCAATTTTAAGGGGCTAACTTGTTAATTTTCATGATCTATTTGCTCACACCTCATGGCCTTCAGGTTGCATCTTTGTTACAGATCGATTAAAGATTGCATCTTTGTTAATTTCCATGATCTATTAAAGATTGCACTTCTTTAAACTTCTTTGTTACAGATCGATTATATTAGACGAGGTGGACCTTCTAATTGACATTCAGGTATGTTTTCTCAACATACCTTACCTTAGACTCTATTATCTTTGTCTTTTTGTTGCATCTTTGTGTGCCTTACTATGCTTTTTCCTAATGGAATTTCAGGTTTTTTTAGCACTTGTAAGTAAAATTTTCATGTGGCGCATATTTTCTTGTTTAGAAAATGTTCCCTTGGAGAACTCCAATAAACCTAGAGATATAAAACAAAAGTAGTGGTGTACTGTGTACTAAAACAAGGAATGAAGGATTTAATTATAGAGGCTAAAATTATAGATGCTGTCGTAATTGCAAACCTTGGAATTGATGTCTATATTACAAAGGCAAGTATGCTTTTTTTGCTTTAGTGCATTCATTGCTATTTTAAGAGCTAGTACAAAGAAAACATTGTATAAGTTAACTTGACAAAAATACCCCTATTCATTGTCTGTTTAACCATACCCCTATTCATTTTATTGGTGTTATACTATACAATGATAACAGTACTTAAAGGCAAGGTAGAAGTGATAGAGCTGCATTTGTTCAAGTTTGATAACTTAATTGAACATAATTGAAGTTCAATTGAGGCAAAATTTCATATAATTGAGGTTTGTCAGACTTTGGTTATTATGCAAAAGAGTCCATTTTTGGAGAAGTTTCAGATTGCTCACTAACAGGGTTTATTATGCATTTCAAAAGAACATTATCATACTTTGATTGTATTAAAAGAACATTTCAAAGTGGGACTTGATGTAGGTGCTGGTACAAGGATGTAGGTGCTGGTACAAGTATCCTCTCTCTTTTTTGTGCAAAATCCAGAGCAAAGCTTCTTTAGCCAATTTTTTTTTGTACAAGTATCCTCTCTCTTTTTTGTAGGTGCTGGTACAATATGTTTTATTTGCATAACTAATTAAATCTTTTTTTCCTATAGAGTCCTCTCAAATGACTGACATCGGCAGCAGATGTACACAAGCTAGCTATTGAGAAGATCAAGTATCTTGGAGGTGTGTATAGTGAAACATAATTGCATTATGTTGTTACTATTGATTTGTTGAAAAAAAACAGTAACTTTAGACAGAAATTGCATTATGTTGTTGGCTTTTTCTGAAAGATGAAATTTAGGCACACATAATTGCATTATGTCAAAATGATTGACACTACTTGATAAAGTTGATAAGTGTTTTTTGTGATCTTAAGTCTCAATTTTTTTATCCATGCATGACCAGACCATGTAGGCTCCATGGATGACTCATAGGCCATCATACCAACATATCAGCATACCTGTACCAGTGTTCAACACAAACAAAACCAAAAGAAGCCTGTACTGGTACAGCATATGCCTAAAACAACCCTTAAGACCAAATCAGATAGAAATTCTGATTCTTGGTTGAATTAAGCCAAGCCATTGCACAGGCATATAGACAACACTGCCATGAACATCCCCGAACAAGAATTTCCATTTTTGGAATTTTCTATAATTTATAGTGAATTTTTGAAATTTTTTTTTTTTTTTATTACCTAGGACTTTTGGCGGCGTTTTTAAACGCCGGGAAAGACATAATTTTTTTTTAAAATGGTAAGACCTTTGGCGGCGTTTCAGAAGCGCCGGGAAAGACAAATTTCGGGCGGCGCTTATTAAACGCCGGCAAAAAAGGCTATAAACGCCGGGAAAGGCTTTTGCCGACGATGGTATTCCTGGCACTTGTCCAAGCGCCGGGAAAGATATTCAGTGGCGTTTTTTAGTATTATTAGCGGCGTTTTTAAGCGCCGGGAAAGGTATATTTTCTTGTAGTGGTTTTATATTTTCTACTACCGAAATGTATGAATGATTTAACAAAGTATGAATGTTGAAAGAAATATTTATTTCTCTCATTTTGATATATTTATGGTGATTATTATATCCAGGGGCGGAACCAAGACCTAAGCCAGCCTGGGCCCAGGGCCCCCCTTGGCCCAAAAAATATACAGAGCCTTTAATATTAAAAAAAAAACTGGCACTCCCGTTTATGGGCGATGGTACTCTGGCGAGTGGCGACTGGGCTCTGCGTCTTCGCGACGAGGTGACTGGGCCCCCCTACCGATCATTCCTGGTTCCGCCTCTAATTATATCATTAATTTTTCAGCTGCCTTTGTAGTTTCCTAATAAATGAAGGGGTCTGGATCCCTCAAACTAACTTAAATTTTGTTTGTAAATATTTCTTTTATCAATCAAAATGTCTATGGAAAACATGGGGTCCGTTTCGAGATTCGTGCCAAGTTAAATAAACGGTCCAGGATCTACTCATTGCACATCTGGTATTGTACTGGATGTGAATTTCATAAACTAAATATTAAAATCTCTTCTTCTTCAGTTTATTTTGCCTTTGTTCTCGAATTCGTATCCTCTCATCTCTCTCTCTCTCTCTCCTTCCCTCCTCCCAACTCTCACATCTTCTCTCTCCAAATCAATGTCGACTTCCTTGTTAGACTTGGCGCGCAACACTGAGTTCACGGATTGGTTGATATCTATTCGGAGAAAACTCCATCAATGGCCAGAGTTGGCTTTTCAGGAGGTGAAAACCAGCGAGTTGATCCGGTCCGAACTAGACCGGCTAGGGATTGAGTACACGTGGCCTATTGCCAAGACCGGTCTGGTGGCCACGATCGGGTCCGGTTCAGGCCCGGTTTTTGGGCTCCGAGCCGACATGGATGCGCTTCCTTTACAGGTTCCTCTTCGTAAAAAAAATGTGGTACATTTTGCAGTTTAGTCCAACTTAGTGCGAGCAACTTGCATTTAAGCCCCTAAAATTTTTCTCACTATTCTAAAGGCAATGCTTTTGTTTTACTATTGTTGGGTGAAACAACTTTTCAGTTGCTAGCACTGTTGTCCTCTTATATTTGTTAACACAGATTGAGCCCTTTTCTTCTTTGTTATTGCATAAAGGACCCTATTTATTCCTAATATTTTGCAAAGAGACCTTTGTTTATGAGAAATTGCTGTCCTTGGTATAATGGTATCTGAAGAATTTGAAATTCCTTTCTGAAAAAAAAAGTCAGGAACTTGGAATTTAAAATGCTGTACTCGTTTTCTCTTGTATAGTTTAGATCAGAGCTATAAACTACTCTGAAATTATAGTGAGGCTATGGTACCATGCATAGCACAGATTGATTCGTACTATGGATCAATATCTCTATTTCCAAAGTCCAAACAGTTGATCTGAACCGTTCAACACGGTCTTCGTCTGAAAATGTACTCGTAGATCATGTTGAATAGTTTAGGTAGAAAATTACTTTATCTAAAAGTAATGATTTTCTACCTATTAAAAAATTGTAAAAAAATTGCAAAAAAAATAAAATTTAGTCGAGATCATGTTAAACAGTTTAAATCGACTATTTCAACTTCGGAAACGAATATATTGATCCATAGTACGGACCAATCTGCACTATGCATAGTACCATAGCCTCACTACTGAAATTATGTGAAAGCTGACATGCTTGATACAACTTCTCTTAATTGAATAAAGGAAATGGTAGAATGGGAGTATAAAAGCAAGGTGGATGGGAAGATGCATGCATGTGGCCATGATTTACATGTCACTATGCTTCTCGGTGCTGCTCGCACTACTACAAAAAAAGAGATTGCACACGGACATAAATGGAAGAGCTACACGGATTTCCTACCGTGTTTAAATCGAGGGTGTACGAATAGGTCAATAACTACACACGGACATTTGCCCGTGTGCAATTATAACGATTTCTACACGGATTACTTTATAAACAGCCGTGTACAAAGACCTGCCTGTGTCGCTCTCCATGTTACCGAGCTACACGGATATTACCTAAATAACCGTGTACAATTCTTTTTATACACGGACATTTAACTAAATATCCGTGTAGCTCTCATCTTTCTACACGGACATTTAACTAAATATCCGTGTAGCTCTCCTCTTTCTACACGGATTTTTAACTAAATATCCGTGTAGCTCTTTGAACTATCATACACGGACTTTAGTTAAATATCCGTGTAGAATTAACTAAATTTTTTTTTTTGTATTCGCGCGCGATTATTTTTGAAATTACTCTTCTTACACGGATTTTGTTAAATATCCGTGTAGGATTGTCTTATAATTTTTTTTTTTTTTTTTTTTTTTTTGGCTAGCCTCCTGTTTTGCTAGCCAATATTTAAATTTTTCAGATAGCAATTTAAAATTCATGTACATGAAATTATACAAAATTATACAAATTCATATTTAGCATTACAAAATTATACAAAATTACACAAATCCATATTTATCATTACAAAATTCTAACCGAAACCATAAAAGCATAAAAATTCTAATATCAACATATATAACAAAAAAACATAAAAGCATGAAAGCATCAACATATGTAACAAAATAAAGCATAAAGGCATCAACATATATAGACATTGCTTTTTGTACATATACAATCCCATGTGATCCACATATAACATATAGTCCTCAAGATCCAATACAATGTTTGTAGATCAAGTTATGTCCTTACCACTTAGTAACCATGTGATGGAGGTTTGGCCCAATTTCCGCTAAGTTGGGCTCATGTTGCCAAAACGCTTGGTTATGATCTAGTTTGGACAAAAATTTCATACAAACTAAGGCGTATTAGATCCAACATATCAAAAAGGAGAGTGACATGTGATCCATGACATGATGCCTCTTGGTTAAAGGTCTCCAACATATTGCATCTCCAATAAAAAAATACATTTCATCAACATATATGTGCATACATGCATAATAGAGAATAAAAATTCTCCTTTAAATTCAATTTTTTTTCAAATTTCAAATTTGTTTCAAATTTCAATTTTTTTTCAAACGTGGCAGAAATATAGAGAGGAGAAAATAAAAACTAACCTTAGAAATATAGAGAGGAGAAAAGAAATATATATATATATATATATATATACTAACCTTAGAAATATAGAGAGGAGAAAATAAAAACTTCAAAGATCTCTGATCCCAGTTGCTAGCCTTTGCAGAAATCAGATCAACATTCAATACAGAGAGAGCGAGAGAGAGACAGTATAAAAAACTTATCAAAACGGCGCTGGAAGGAGAAGGCCTTTTATACTAATTAAAATCCTACACAGCCTTTTATACACGGATTTATACTTATTAATCCGTGTAGCTCTCAAAATAATCATACACGGCTATTTATAATAAAATCCGTGTACATTTCTACCATTTCTACACGGATATATTATCAAAAATCCGTGTATATATTCCTACACGGATATTTAACAAAAATCCGTGTAGCTCTCTCAATTTTTTCCACACGGTCTTCTTTGCACACGAATTTTTGATCCCTAATAAACCGTGTAGCTCTCTCAAACAATTCTACACTGATTCTTAACTAAATGTCCGTGTATAATTCTCGCAGAGTTTTTGGGCTTTCAAAAATTCATATTTGGTACACGGTTTTTATATAAGATAGGGAAAACCGTGTACAATGTGCAGTGTAGAATTACCATTTTTGTAGTAGTGTCGCCTTCTCCAGCAACACAAAGATCAACTCAAGGTACAACCTTGTCACTACCAATAATTAATTACCATCTCAGATTTTGGTATTAGTTAATTAATCTTAGCACAATGATGTAATTATGTTGAATAACATATTAACTAAATTTGCTCAAATTCAATTTTAAATATAAATTGAAAATTTTCAGTTTTGTCCTTTAAAATTTTTAATGTTTACACAAAATTATACTATTAGCCCCCCTTTATAAAATGAAATTACAAAACAATTCTTTATCCAGACTCCCCTATCTCAATTTTTTGGTTCCGCCCCTGAATGTAGGGCCAACCTGTCAGTGACGCTATATAAGTATATGATATGATGTGTTACTGTCCTTACAAGCAGGAAACAATCTGGTTAAAACTGTTAAAAAAAATTAGGCAACTGTTTAATTAAAACTATTCTGGGGTACTTGCTCCTAATTGCTACTTAGATCATCAGCCTTTTGACAATCCTGATTTTTCGATGGTTCAGAAGTTTCAGATCAAGTGATTTTCTACCTATCTAAAAAAATAGTAAAAAAATTCGAAAAAATATAAAATTTGGTTTGCAAGTACATATTCATTTATAATCATGTGGAACAGTTCGGATCGACCGTTAGGATTTTGAAAACTCAAATATTGAGCCGTAGCACGGACCAAACTGTGCTATGCATAGTACCGTAGCCTCACTATAGGAGAAAAATCAAAATCAACAATTTTGGTCTCTGAAGTTTTCTTATTGAAACTTGAAATTATTTTTTGTATTATTATCATTGTAATGGTACATGATTTTCTTTTTGAATCGTGAAGGGAACAGTGAAGCTCTTCTTTCAACCTGCAGAGGAAGGTCATGCCGGTGCATACCACATGATAAAAGAAGGTGCTTTGCAAGACGTGGAAGCCATGTTCGCAATGCATGTGGAGCCCGATATCCCTGTGGGCACCATCAAGTCAAAGCCGGGCCCAATGACAGCGGCTTCCGGGAGGTTTCATGTTACAATTAAGGGAAAGGGTGGCCATGGGTCTAGACCCCATCATACCATCGACCCGATAATAGCGGCCTCGTTTGCAATCCTTGGTTTGCAGCAAATTGTTTCCAGAGAATCTGACCCGCTTGAAAGTAGAGTAAGTTTGTTATCCTAGCTTGGCTTATTACAGATAGATAGATAGATATATATATATATATATGAGTAGAACTAGGGTGTTCCTAAGCTCACCAAGCCCTTCCGTGAGCTCGACTCTAAAACCTATCGAATTGACTTCAAACGACATTTCCAAACCGTTAGATGTTCAATCTATATTAAAATGTGCTTGGAGACCAAATTTTACATTTTTTGGAATTTTTTTACTATTTATTAAGATGGTTTGAAAATCGCTGTTTTTCAACGGTGCAGAATTTTAATAAAAACATCGATTTTCAAACCAGCTTAATAAATAGTAAAAAAATTCCAAAAAATGTAAAATTTGGTCTCCAAGCACATTTTAATATAGATTGAACATCTAACGGTTTGAAAATGTCGTTTGAAGTCAATTCGATAGGTTTTAGAGTTGAGCTCACAAGAAACTTGGTGAGCTTAGGAACACCCTAGTTCTACTCTATATATATATATATATGGAGCTTATTGTATGGACTTTCCCTATGTTTCATGCTCAGGTGGTATCCGTCGGGTTTGTGAAAGCAGGAGAAGGAGCATACAATGTAATTCCTGAGACTGCTACTTTTGGGGGTACATTTAGGAGCTTCTCAACTGAAGGTTTCTCCTACCTTAAACAGAGGATCAAAGAGGTACCATTCCATAATTTATCCCTTCTCCTACCTTAAACAGATAGGCCGATCCCGATTCCTGTTTTTCCACTAGTGTCTCCATATGAATATGTACTTGTAAACCAAATTTTACATTATTTATAATTCTTTTACTATTTTCGGATCAAGTGATTTTCTACCCATCTAAAAAATAGTAAAAAAATTCTAAAAAAATTCTAAAAGATGTAAAATTTAGCTTACATGTACATATTCATACAGAGACCATGTTGAACGATTTGGATTGACCTTTAAGACAACCAAAGATTTGAGTCCATAACGTGGGATAATATGTGCTATGCATAGTACCATAGCCTCACTCAAATATTAAAATAACCTGCTTATGTTTTATTTTTATTTTTTGCAGATTATAGAGGTGCAAACATCTGTACATCGATGCACCGCAAGTGTAGACTTCATGGAAAGTACACTCATACCATACCCTCCATTGATAAACCATATCTCGATGTACAACCACGTAAAGGCAGTAGGAGAGAGACTGCTTGGTGGGACCAACGTCTTGCTGATGGACCCAATAACGGGTGCTGAGGACTTCAGCTTCTTTTCACAGAAGATCCCAGCTGCCATATATGTTCTGTATTGGTGTAGGAAGTGAGACTGTGGACCAAGTCCATTCATGTCATTCCCCATACTTCTTTGCTGATGAGAAAAGCTTACCAGTAGGTGCCGCCTTGCATGCTGCTGTTGCAATTGAGTATTTGGATAAAAATCTAAAAATTGGTCCTTCAAATGAGGAAAAGGTAACCTAAAGTGAATTTCAGAATTGTTACATGAAAAAAAAAAATTCTAAAATTAGTAACCTAAAGGTATTTAAAAATTCTGGACCATTCGATGAGCGATTTTCAAAGTGGCTTAATAAATAGTAAAAAAATTCAAAACAATGTAAAATTTGGTCTCGAAGCACATTTCAATATGGAGATCATGTTGAGTGGTTCGGATCAATGGTTTGGATTTTCAAAATGGAATATGAGCGTGACAACTCACCATAGTCTATCTCTCTCTCTCTATATATATATATGAGGGATCGGATTACACCCTTTTTTTTGACACATTTTGACACCTACCATTTTCAAAGTCCAAATAGTCGATCCAAACCATTCAACATGATGGATATATTAAAATGTGCTTGGAGATCAAATTTTACATTTTTTTGAATTTTTTACTATTTATTAACATGGTTACAAAATCATTATTTTCAGACCATTGAAAAATAGCGATTTTGTAACCATCTTAATAAATAGTAAAAAAAATTCAAAAAAAATGTAAAATTTGATCTCCAAGCACATTTTAATATGGTGATCATGTTGAACGGTTCGGATCGACTGTTTGGATTTTGAAATCGCAAAATTGACCTATAAAAAAACAGTGTCAAGATGTGTAAAAAAAAATGGTGTAATTGAATCCCTCCTCATATATATATAGGAGTTGGTTACGGTGCTACATGTAGCATAGAGGGCTTCCGTTCAACGGCTCAATATTTGAGTTTTTAAATCCTAACGGTCGATCCGAACCGTTCAACATGATCTCCATATGAATATGTACTTGCAAACCAAATTTTACATTTTTTAGAATTTTTTTACTATTTTTTTAGATAGGTAGAAAATCACTTGATCTGATACTGATATGTACACATCAAGATTAGACAATTAGGGACGACCGATCCTAATAGATGCACATCAAGAACGGTTGTTTATAAACGACCAATCCTGTTTTGATCTGGACAATTAGGGATGGCTCTTTATAAAAGACCGTTCCTAATACCTCTTTCAAGGTTGGCTATTTAAAATGCCTGATTGTGAAAGCTATCAATATCATTCTTTTTCCAGAACCAATTCTGATAGGGCGATACTATTTGTGAATTCTCTACTAGTGATAATAAGAGTTTATGAGCATTTCATTGTATCCTTAAAAGAGGGGAAAAAAAATACATAATGTTGCTTTTCTCCTCCCTTGATCCCATGCAGTATATTCCAAACTTGAAATGATCCATAAGTGAAATTAAACATCAAAATTAAATTAATTCCAAGGTTTCATATGTTAGTTTTTTTCTAGGAACATATGTTAGTTTTTGAGCGAGAGCAGTACAAATACAAGAGTTTATTAATTATTTAGAAAAAAGAGAGTTAATAATTACTTATATTTTCACTTACAATTAGAAGGTAGATAGATAAATAGTATTTGTTTTCAGGTACAAACTCATAGGCATTACGATCTGTATTTTATTGTTGCTTTCAAAAATTAGAAGAATTTATATTTTAATTGGGATCAATTTATTCTGTTAGGGAAAAATAAAAATTGAATGAAAATTATTATATATTAATAACACCCAAAAATAGGAACCGAACTAAATTATTGAAAATATATTTAACAAAGATTTTTATCTAAAATATTACACCTTAATAGAATTAAAAAAAAAGAGTCAATTAATGTCATTCACTCTGATTGGATTCGCACTTCATTGCTTGGGTTGAAATTAAACCAATGGACACTATAGTTGCTCTTTTGGTTGTCCATACCTTTCATTTAGTTAAGCATTTCAATTTGAGAATCCTCTGTTTTAGCGATCTAGATGCTCCTGTGCCTGGATGCCTGCGCAGGGGGTCCCATAGACCATAGACCATAGACCCCTTCTTCTACGTGTGAAATAATTGGGATTCCCTTTTGTTAGTGGCAGACAACTAGACAAGCAAATCCTTGGCTTTATTCTTCAAAGATATAATCCACTACTGGTAGTGGTAGCTTTTATCTTTAATCGGTGGCTTTATTCCAGGGATGGTTCATGTACTCTACAATTATTTATCATGAAATTTTAATCGTAGATATTGAAATCTATTTATGTATTTGTAATTTGATAAGGAAACTTATCAAATTATTTATAGAAATCATTACCGGAGAAATAATTTTTATAATTGGGGTTATTAGTTAAAACATATGCTTGTAAATTAGATGAATTAAAATAAATATGTATATAGTTTAGTTGGTGTGTTATCAATAGTATAGCGACTTCCCATACTACTATCTCGAAACCTATCAGATATGCTTCAAACGACAGAATCAAATCCTTAAAACTAATCTACTTCATGAGTGATACATTTTCTATGTAAAATTTATAAATTTTTGAACTTATTTAGTATATAAACTCAAGCAAGAGTACTACATTTTAATTAAAATAAACAATCTAATCTACTTGATTACGGCTCATTTCAAATGAGCCGTTATGATTTCAAATTTTGTAAAATTTGATGCAACGGATTCAATATTTTTTTGTTTATATCATATTTTTTATGTTAGCACTTTACTGAAAAAATAAAAATATGCACTCAAGAGGGAACGATTCCACATGACTTGGCTACAACCACTACAGCAAAACAGGACATCCGCGACCGGCATCAGCGACCGATCCATTCGCCGGTCACGGAAGACCCGAAAAAAAAATTAAAAATAAATAAATAAAAGGTTTTCGGAGACTGACTCTTCAGAGACCGGCGCCAATTGTCTTTTGCGACCGATTTGGCCCGGTCGCAGAAAGGTGCCTTCTAAAATTAACACGCGCGAGTTTTTCTGTCTCCTCCCGCCTCTCGCCTCCCGCATTTTAGGTTTAGCCCAAAAAAAATAAAACTCGCGCTATCCCGCCTCCCGCCTCCTGCCGCCTGACCCCCCCGCCCACAGGCCTCGCCGCCCGACCCCTCCGCCCGATCCCAGGCCGACACCTCCGTCCACATTCCTCGCCGCCCGACCCCGACCCCTCTACCCAATCCCCAGCCTAGGCACTGTGCTCCACCGGCGACTAGCCAACACCCGACACCTTCACATTCCTCACCTAGGCACCGTGCTCCACCGGCGACTGGCCAACACCCGACACCTTCACATTCCTCACCTAGGCACCGTGCTCCACCGGTGACTGGCCAACTCCATGGGCCACCGAGCTCTGATCTTACCGCCGCCTCCCTCTTGCCAGCACAAACGCACCAAATCGACCCTATCGCACCAACACAGACGAGGTTAGTTCTTTGAGACAAGCCCTTTAAATTTCATGTCGTGTAGAAAATTCATTGCCTTCTCGAATTCACTATTCAAATCTGGTGCCTTCTCAATTTCACATTGAAAATCTGGTGCCCTTTGCCATAATACAAAAACGAACAAGTAAAAAATCTGGTGCCCTTTGGTTTGCTTATTCTTAATTTGATCATTTTAAAGAAATTAGGGGTAAATAAGTGGAGATACTTTAGAACCTATTAGAGAGGAAAATTAAAAAAGAAATTAGGGGTAATGTTGTCTATGATATGGCTGAATTGGATAGAAGTAGACAATATTATCCTCAGTTGGCCTACCTTCTAGGTTCTGCCTTGTCAAGATCAAATTAGGCTGAAGTTGAACACATAACAGATTCTGAGTATGTACACTGGTTAGACTTATTTGGTTGAATTGAGACACAAACTCTTGGAGAAATTTTCTTCTATGTAACATATATGTATGTCTGTAGCTTGGTGCAAATTGGAGAAAAACGGGGGGTTCTTTGCAAATGTTGGGTTGAAAAAGAGGAGGTACTGAAAGCTTTAAAATAATTTAATATCTTGATTGCGTTTAAAAATGTAGGTACTGAAAGCTTCTAATGGAGGCTGCCATAAATTGTAACCAGGTTCATTTTCTAGCCTAAAATTTTTTTAACCCTACATGCTATATGGTTGTTTACTGAATCTATATGCTATATGGTCGTTATCTCTGTTTCAAAACCAAATTCATCATTTAAATTCCATAACTATAAGTTAAGTTATGCATTATGTTTGTTAATTATCACAGGGAGCTTTGGAGACAATGACAATCATTTTAAGTGCAACAACAATTATTTTAATTTGTTTGATTAGGTGAGTTCTAACTTCTTTGTTGTAAAATTCTACTTGTTTGATTACATGTAAAACAGATTAGACTTAAGAAATTTACTTCATGTATTGTTTGATTCAGTTTCTCGATGTTTATGTTTTATTGTGATGTTTTATTGTGATGGTATATTGTTATGTTTATGTTTTACGTGTGGTACCATTTATTAAATGGGGGAAAAGTAAATAACAAAAAATGGGTTCAATAGTTGTTATATTTGTTTGGTACATTTCGTACCGATTGGAGAAAAGAAAACAAACAGTAAATGCCAAAAAAAAAAAAATTACCCTTCTGCGACCGACTATGGACTCATCAGCGACCGTCCAATCGGTCTCTGATGCTCCTCCCGTCACGTCAACATATACCATCAGAGACCGATCTAACAGGTCTCTATAGGGTTATCTGCGACTGGCGACAAACCCTTCTGCGACCGGTGACGTCAGCAGGGAGGTATCAGCGACGAAGCCAACTGCGACCGTTACATCTGCGACCGATTTCTGTCTTCTGCGACCGTATTTCTCATCTGCGACCGGCGACATACTTATCTGCGACCGATTTGGCCGGTCGCAGATGAGTGTTTCTCCTGTAGTGAACTACAAGGGACAAACGTATTGAAGTTGTTATTTTTTTTTTGAAATATTTGTTGTTCAGTCTTAAAAAAAATACAATAATACATGAGCTATATAAAATTATTTATAATACTTTTGTCTAAAATTTTACATGCTAATATAGAGTTTTTTTTTTAATAAAAGAGTCTTATTCCCTTTTATTAAATTAATCCAATGGACCCTCTATTTTGATATTTTGGTTGTCCGCATCATCCATTTTAAAATAATTTACAAAGTGATAATATGTAGCAGTAGGTATGTTTCTTTTTCTAAGATATAATTTATTACAAGGTGCTTTATTTTTTTATCGCTGGCTTTCTAGGATGGTTTATGTACTCTAGAATTATTATCATGAAATTTTATTTGTACAAATGTAAATTTTGAAATGGGGCGGTAGCACAGTTGGTTTGAAAAAAAAATGTTCTAGAACTGTCGTTATTCAAATGTCGAGAGTTCGAGCTCCATTCACAACTACACAGTGGATTAAAAAAAAATGCAAATTGTCAATTGTCCTGAAAATATAATGAGGGATTAAAACACAATTCTATATCATCGGACGGTTGTAGAATTATCAATAATTTGCCAACACAAGTTTTTCAAATAATGAGGATTTTTGCGTAAAATAAAATTAATTTGGACTGAGTGCTTTAAGGCATTCTAACTTAAACTTTAAAAAAAAAAAAACAGAGAAAAGTATGCAATTCAGAGGATAATTACTCCAATTTGATTCCGGAGGAGTTGGCTACAAGGGAATAGGGACAAAATACCCCAACTTTTATTTTTTTAATATCAACTGTGCATCTTTTATTTTTTTAGTATACACTATGCTTCTAGGAAAGCACAATTTGTGTATCCGTGACTCATACTAACTTTTAGTTGCCATTTGTTTTTTGACGAAAACATTAAGATACCGTGTAATGGGTCGCTGATGCTGTACTTTACTTTTTCTGAAGGTGGATAGGCTTATTAATTAATTGCTACCTATGATGTTTAGTTTGTACATGCCACAGAGAACCTGATCGCCAATAATGTTGATTGAACTGTAACTTCATTGCTTGTTCATCTCCTTTGCATCTCCCACCAGAAAGCTACCATTGTCTCTCCTTCTCTGTCTTTCACTCTGTTTCTCCAAACTCAATCTCAATTTCTCAATTCATCTTTCTTCCAACAATATTTCTGAGTTCTGTACACAACAACCCAGCTAGTTAAAATTTGTCTGTTTCTTTGTCTCTTGGTAATCGACTTTCAATATTAGCCGATCAAATTTCCGTTCGCATCTCCATTTCTAGTCCTTGCTAAAAAATTTTCTTACAAAAAAGCAAAAAAAAAAAAAAAAGAAGCAATTTCGTCCTTACAATCTCTCTCCCTCTCTCATCTTTGGCTACTTTGTTTCTCATTTCCCTCTCTCGCTCAAATAATCTGTCTTTCTCTTGCTAATCAAATTTCTCTTGGCATATCCATTTCTCCTCCTACTCAAGACACCCCTTGCTAAACTTTTATTCTTAGAAAAAGAAAAAGGAAAAAAAAAACAAAAAAAAAACAGAGATATAGTAAGTTAGAAGACGAAAATCTCCATGGAGGTAGCTCTTTCAACCGTTGCTCAATGGGCGGGATCTGCTGTCATTAGAAAACTAGTCGAAACGGCCTATTTGTACTTGGGAAAGCGTATGCTACCTGCCGATACTGAATCCCAGCTAAGTAACCTGGAAGCAGCTCTTCCCAAGATCAAAGCTGTCATGGGTGTTGCCGAGGTGCTCAAATTCAAGCACCCGAATTCAGGGGTGAATGATTGGCTGGAGAAATTCAAAGTAGCTTTCTTAGCAGCTGAAGACGTGCTTGACGAACTCAAGTACCGGGAGCTGGAAGACAAGGTGAAAACCCGAGATCAGGTGAGTGGATCTTGCTCTTCAACTGTTCTACAACTAGTGAAGAAAAAAATATCCCCGCTCAAGAAAAAATTTAGTGGTTCTTCCAAAAGTGAGGAAATATGGAAGAGATTGGGGGAAACTGTAAAAATGTTAGATCTGGCTGCCGCAGATGTTGGCCATTTCTTCCAATTTGCAATGGCACTAGATGTTCATGGCCTTACAAAACCCAATAATGAGCCAGTTTACACTTTCAATCGAGAAACTACTTCCCTTTCAACTGAAAGCAAAGTGTTCGGCCGTGAGACAGAGAAGGCCATGATAATTGAATGGTTAAAGAAACCAGCATCTCATGGAAATATCTCTGCCTTTTGTATTGTGGGGGTGGGAGGATTAGGGAAAACCACTCTTGCACAGTTAATCTTTGAGGAGATTAGCAAAGAGAACCATTTTGATAAAACAATTTGGGTTTGTGTTTCAACAAGTTTCAATGTTGAAGATATAACAAGAAAAATTCTCCAAGAACTTGGGGAAAAAGGCCATGGTAATGAATCATTACATCGCCTTCACATAAACTTGAAGGAAAAGCTACTTTCAAAGAAAGTTCTTTTCATTTTAGATGATGTGTGGAATGACGAGAAAATAAATGATTGGGAGAAATTGATTGCTCCCCTGAAATTTGCACAACAAGGAAGCAAAATTTTACTCACCACTAGAATGAAATCAGTGGCTGACATGCTTGCTCGTGTGTTAAATGTGGAACAAAGAAATCTAATGTTAGAAGGCTTGAAAAAGCAAGAGTTGTTAGAGTTGTTCAATAAGTATGCATTTCATGATTATAACCCTGACAATCATAGAGATTTGCAAATGATCAGCAATGATATTGTAAAGAAGCTCCGAGGTAGCCCCCTAGCAACAAAGGTGATTGGAAGCTTACTGAACTCATCCATGGATTTCCATTACTGGAAAAGAATTTTGAACCATGATTCACTGATCAACTTAGAGAAAGCTAAGGATGTTGCAGATGTGCTGAAATTGAGCTATTACCATCTACCAGCACATTTGCAAGAATGCTTTAGATTTTGCTGCATATTTCCTCAAGATTATCGGTTCGACAAAGATGAGTTGATCAAAATGTGGATGGCCAACGGATTCACACACCAAGAGTTACATGGAGAAGAAAGACCTGAAGATATCGGAGAAGAATACTTCAACTACCTTATTAGAAAATCTTTCTTTGAAAAACAGTTTGGGTCCTATGTTATGCATGATTTGATGCATGATCTGGCTCAGAATGTATCGAAAGGAGAATGTTGCAGAGTAGAACCAAATGGTGAATCTGATAATATACCTTTAACTGCACAACATGTCGCTGTTCCAGAAAGTAAAATTGAAGGGATATTCAATCTTAGAAATTTACGCACCTTGGTAATAACCTTGATTGGAGATCGATTTGTTCCCCCAAATGGTTCACTTAAGAAAACTTTGCGTTTATTGGTCATACAAGGAAAAGGTAGATGTGAACTGCCGGAGGAGATTGGTAGTTTGTTGCATCTTCGCTTTCTAAAGGTCAACCTTGATATGTATCAACCACAATATAGATATTTGCTTCATAATTCACTTTATAAGCTTTACCATCTTCAAGTGCTAGAAATGACCAATTGGTATGGAGATTCAGATTGTGAGGGTGTTGAAACAACTGGAATTACCAATCTTGTTAGTTTACGCTATATGAACCTTCCCAACGAGGTAATGCAAAAAATTCACGGAGTGCACAAGTTGACCTCTCTACAAGAGTTAGATTTTTTTGTTGGACGGGAGAGTGGTCACCATATAGATGAACTAAAGATGGTAAACAATCTCCGATACCTTTCTATTGAGAAAATTGAGAATGTAAGGGATCCACTTGAAGCTGCAAATGCAAACCTATCCAAAAAGGAAAGTCTTATATCACTATCCCTGAAATGGACTGATGGGAGCAATTGTGATAACCCTGAGCAAGTCATTGATAACCTCCGACCCAATCCAAATCTCAAGAAATTGACCATTGGGTATTATACAGGCAACAGGTCTCCAATTTGGACAAGTGATTGTGTTTTTCCATCATTGGAAAGGTTATACTGCTACAACATGCCAAAATGGGAATCCTGGGCAGGACCACATATTTGTTATGGCTTTCCAAATCTAAAAGAACTTATAATCGAAGACTGCCCAAACCTGGCCAATATACCGACCGTTCCTTCTTCTCTTTTTAAATTTGCAGTACGTAGAGTGGGGCTTAATTCCCTTCCAGATATGCACCACAGTTCTAGCATTACAGATGAAGCACCATCATGTATGAAATCATCGCTTAGAAGAGTAGAGATTACCGAATGTCCCAAATTAATATCATTGAATGGATTTCTGCAGCAAGAAAACCTAGATTTACAATCTGTTGAGGAACTAACCATCGAAGACTGTGAGAATTTGGTTCAGTTACCAACTGGTGCATTTGAGAACTTTGTGTCACTAAAACATTTAGTTATAAAGGGAAGCCCAAAGCTGGTAACGGTTGATAACCAAAGCATCTTGCTACCTGCGAAACTAGAATATCTTGAAATGGGAAACTGTGGTGAACTTGATGTGTCATTGCTAGAGTCAGCATCACACCTCTCTACACTTGCTACTCTTTCTATTGTAAACAGTGCAAATATTACTTGTATCCCTTCCTCTGAAAAGGCATTTACATCGCTCAGAACACTGGTAATCGATGGATGTGACAAGCTCATTGAAATTTCATCTATGCCACAAGCACATACTGTCAACCAAGGAAACAACTTGGTCTCTTTAAAGATCAGTTATCTAGAAATTGATCACCTCAGTCTCCTTCGTATTGAACCACTTAGATGTCTAAGATTTGTTAGTACTCTGAGAGTTGACAAGTGTACAGGGATGGAAGCCCTGCCAGAGCAATGGTTGTTACAAAACAGTAGTACCCTCAAGCAGTTGATCATCGATGATGCAAGCTCGCTGCGGTCATTGCCTGGTACAATGGTGATGCTCACTGCCCTTCAACAACTTCACATTGGCAAAGCTACTTTGCTGGAAGAAATCCCAGAGTTGCCTACTTCGCTGACTATTAAGAACATTGAAAGGTACTAAGCTCTCTGACTCTATTTCAACCCTCCTCGTAAGTGTTATTATGATTATATTTCCTGCCTAGTTTTTGTTTGTTCCATGCTCTATGTTATTTCAAG
Organism: Carex kokanica; assembly: GCA_025461125.1. Lineage (NCBI taxonomy): Eukaryota > Viridiplantae > Streptophyta > Magnoliopsida > Poales > Cyperaceae > Carex > Carex kokanica. Next base: position 333,195 of record JAJGRX010001329.1, read on the forward strand.
TTTTCAATCCTCTCAATGGCTCTTGCAATTGATTAAGTTCTCATTTGCAACCGTTGGTCTTTGTGTAACTTCTTGTAGATGACTCATGCAAGCACAAACATTGACCCCACCAACAAGTACGTGCCACATTGCTGTTGTATAGGTGTGATCAATGTCCAAAGAAGTAGATGATGAAATTATGCAAGCTCCACTTCATGAAGGTATTTATCTCTCCTTGTTCCCAATTTATTAATTTCTGTTACATTTATTTTTAAATTGAAATTTCAGAGATAATAACACATTTTCAAATTAACTCCCCCTATATCTAAATGATGTAACCGGTCCCAAACCAAGACAAGAGGAGTGTTATTTTTTGTCTACAATGATATAATGCTCTCTCCATATATTAATTGCTTGCATTAAATCCTTGGTACTTTGGACCCGCACAAAATTTGCTCAGCCAAAGACCTCTACAGGTAGATATAGGTGAGCTATCAGTTTTTTGTGATAGACTCCTCCAATCTTTGAGGCTGTTAACTAAATGTATTTAATACGAATTTAGCTTAATTTTTTGGTGTTGTATAAGTTTACTAGGCTTTGTTTTTTCAATTTTTTATTGAATAGACCAATTTATGTTTCAGCAAAATTATCTGGCACTTGATTAAGGATATCTAAGATGGTTAAATAATATTACATATGAATTGATGTCCTCTATCATTTTTCAGTTGCTTAGAACAAATTTATTCAGTGACATGACAATTTATTCAGGTTTCAGTGTTGAATATCGTGATGCCAAAAGAAATGGGCTTCAGACCATTAGCTTTTTCACGGAAATAACATTTGAATAGAAAAGGAAATTGAAGAGAGAAAAGGATAGAGTCATGTCTCTCTGTTAGAAGAAAGAAGCCTCTTTTGCAAGCTTTTTAAGGGTTTGCTCTCTTGTTTTAATTCCAGCAAAATACATCAAGCAATCTCAAATTAGTGTATGATATTGTAAAATAGTGTGAGAGTGTGATTGGCTATATTATCTTGTTGTATTGTAAAGACTTCATGATATAGTGATTTTGTGTTGTGCTCCCGTGGTTTTCTCCCGCAAGGGTTTCCACGTAAAATCTTGTGTCTCTCTTTGTGCTTGATTGTTTGATTGCTTGATATTTTTGTGTATATCTCTATTTTTTGTGCTTGATTACTTGTTGTGGTTGGCTTCTTTGTGTGTGTTCTATTTTTCTCCAATTGGACAGATATTAAATAGTTTGTGTTGTGCTCCCGGATGGGCGAATCCTTTGTAGATATTAAATAGTTTGGTAGCTTAACTTCCAACCTTTACTAAAAAAAAAAATTGTTAATCCAAAAAAGTTAGAACAGTGTATAAATTATGTTTGCTCTAAACTTTTATAAAAATTACAAACGTGACAATGCATATAAACCATTGTTTATGAACTATATAATATTAATATCAAATATTTCGTAACTTTATTTCTATTTTACAATCAGATGTTATTATTAGTTTTCTTAGTCTATAAATATTTTTCCAAGATCCCGTCACTTTTCTCAACGAATATAATGGACTCGTCAATCCCTAAATTTCAAATCCAACATTTTTCAATTTCAGTAGGCCCAAAATAATTTAATCCAAGTAGCATTTTCCATCTGGGCCCAAATTTTAGTAACAAGTGACCAAGCTGTGGCTGGATTACTGAGCAGCGGGTCACATTTAATTCCCTTCTATCTCTGGACATCTCTTATTTCCCGCTACGCCTAACAGAAATTAGGATTTCCTTTTCATAGGTTCACCAAAACTTCAAATTTTTTATTTTCAGTTTTCAATTAATTATATAACGATCCAAATTTACTATAACATGTATTACAAAATCAAGCCTATGAAGTTTTGAGCACTTAATTGCTGCATGTCCAAAATTAGTTGAAATCAATACACATTAAATTATGTTATATTTCCTTTTAAATTAAATTAAATTTGAGAGATACTAGCATTCAAACTTTTAACTCCACCTTTATCTAAATGATGTAGCCGGTCCCAAGCCCGGACAAGAGGAGGAGGGTTATTTAAAAAGTTTGAAAAGTGTATATTAAACAATTAACAATTCAATGTGAAACAGTGAAACTAAAAAATTACAAGAAAGTTAAGTATGGTATAAGTAGGAAATAGAAATTTGAAGTTTTATCTGAGTACAACATTTGTTTCAACAATAGGATATTTGATGCCTATATATATGACCAATTGAGACAAAATGATAAAAGATAATATCTGCAATTCAAAAGGGCCAATGTGCAAAACTGCCAAAGTGAAGGGGTTAAGGTTTAATTCAAGCACAACTCTAATTGACATACGGTTGTGCAATTTGTCTGTTAAAGAACCTGTTTTTACTAGATTAATTGCTTTTAATCTGATCTTTTATGTTTCATTTTTTTTCAGTAGTGGTACATGTCAGTGTACCAGGTTGAGTTATTGTACCCTGGTTTACTAATTTAAGGTTATGGAGGGCATTTGAGGTTCATTGGTTTTTTTTTTGGTAATCCTTTCTTATTACTGATTTGTCCTTAATTGGATATCTTGGCCATATAAATGTTTATTTGATTTGCAGGAGAACTACAAAACTGTTCACTTTAAGTTTTGCAACTTAAATTACCAGTTAGTGCAAATCTGTTTCCTAATTTTTTTTTTTTAAATCTTGAAGAACTAGATTAAATCTTCGACTCTGTTGTAGTCCAGAAATGAATATATTGCATTGTCGACAATGATATTATTCTCCCTCCATAATTGTTTTATATTTCTTACATTAACTCTTTAGCAATTGGTGCAAATCTGTTCACTTTAAGTTTTGCAACTTAAATTACCAGTTAGTGCAAATCTGTTTCCTAATTTTTTTTTTAAATCTTGAAGAACTAGACTAAATTTTCCAAGATGTTGTAGTCCAGAAATAAATGTATTGCGTTGTCAACAATGATATAATTCTGCCTCCATAAATTGCTTTATATTGTTTGCATTAACTCTTCAGCAATTGGGACCCCAAAAAAATTTGCTCAAGTTCTCAAGGACTATGGATGTTAGTCCAGAACCAGAATTTAGTTTAATTAAGCTGAAGGAGGAATGAACTATGACTCTTAAAAGCACAGTACCAGTTCAGGGAGCTTTTCAGGATTCTTACTGGTACAAATGGTGTACCAGTACCTGAATCACAAACTCAATTTCAGCTTGATGGACCCTCTACTGGTATAGGTGAGCTACCAGTTATGTGTGACGAATCCTCCAATCTTTGAGTCTGTTAATGAAATGTATTTAGTTTGAATTTAGCTTTACTATGATACAATTTATTTATTTGTTGACACCAATCTATCATTTTTCAGTTCTTGAGACCAATTTATTTAGTGACATGACAATTTCTTCAGTTTACAGATCTATCAGTTTTCAGTCATTCTTAAGTTGTTCCAGTCACTGCATTCTGAAGTTTTGAGTTATTTTAGGAGATATCTTTAGTGATTTTTAACTAAATTTCTTCTGATAATACCCCAGGCTCAGATTTTTAGCATAGTCAACCACACCAATTTTTTAATTTCTCACAGTACCAGTCTTTATTTCAACTGGACTGATATCTGTTTCATTAATAAAAATATTAAGATAGGATTAAGTAAAATGATTAACAGATACAGTGTGCCTATATCAAGTTAAAACTTCAAAGGATACAAGTGCAAAATTGCTAAAGTGGGGATGCACTACAAATTTTGATAAGGTAAGAAGAACATGACGTTATATCAAGTTGGTGAATCTGAAGTTAACTAAAACAAATTACAACAAGATCAAGTCTAGAGAGACCTAATTATGACCTTACACAGTGAACCTCTAGCGATTAATAGCCACAAAACATAGTGTGTTTGTTATGAATCCAATTTCAGTTTTGTGGCATCTTAGAATTTTTGGAACTATTGAGTAATTTTGAGGATTTTGAGAAAAGAAAAATACTGAAAACAAGAAAAATTAGAAAAGAAATATAATAATTTGTTGATATAATCCAGCGACAATAACACAACAAACTAATTTGAATTTCACTTAGCAATACGCAAATTGTACAAACAACTCAAGAATCGAATCAATTTTGATTAATGAGGAACGCAGATACAACAATAGCAAAACACTAAGTCAGAGGTAAAACAACAAAATTACTTATTAATTGATTGAATTGAATCCACACATAGATTCCCTATATGCTGACGAAACTAGAGAAACAAAAATCATTCAAAATGGTTATCTAAATATTCCTAATCAATAGCGGCATACGCTGATCTGTCCCAACGGATCTGCTACAGAACGCGCCAGATGCTCTCCAGTTGCTCCCTGCGTATCTTCTCCTGTTCAGGCGATTCGGGGCCCTTCTCTCAGTGACTCGATGCCTTCAATGGTCGCGGGTAGGTTATTAAATGCGGACCCCAGTCGTAGGGCTTCAGATTTTATATGAATCATGACCGCGCCTGACCGCCCTGCCCCCTGCATTTCTCTCTCTGTTGCTGATTTCAGGTCCCATATCATTGCACCTGACAAGTGGCGAACGATCCTCTTCATTATTTCTCATTTTAACTCGGCCCAATGGCGACTGAACTGGCCCAACTTCTTTTCCTTTTTCCTCTTTTGTTCCTTTGACCAGGTCAATCCTCTCCACAATGGATACTCCTAAATCAATAATTCAGGATATCAAGTTTGCATTAATCTTAGACGTATTATCCAAACAAACATTAATTCAGGATATGAAGTTCACATTAATCTTACAAGTATTTTCCCAAAAAAAATAAAAAAAATGCATTGATTCAGGATATCAAATTTTTTGGATAAAATACTAACAGAGCAGTTTTGGCATCATGTAGCACAAGAGTCATATATAGTTTGTTTTAACTCTATTGTCTATGCAGCGTATGAAGTAAAAACCATGCTGTCAATATCTTTACCAAAGTTTTCTAGCTCAGACTGAATTCATTAATCCAGGACTAATTCTTGCCCATTCATTCATACTAATTATACTTTTTGGAAACTCACAATGCATCATTCGTTTTGCTTAGCACAAATTGATGTGACTAACCAATTAATTAATCCCTTTGGTGAAAGACATCATGTTGTTTCCATCTCATATAGGACTCGGAGGAACAATTGGAAAAAGCACAAACTGGAGATCTCCAGTGTTGTTTCCCTAATGTCTGATTAAGTAATGTTTAACAAATTTAATTTATATCAAGATTTTGATGTATATTGGTTTCTAAAGTACAATTTGTACATTAGCAACGCAGGGGACATATTTTAAACATTTTATTATTCATAATACGTACCCAAAAGAATTCATCTTTCTTTTGACAAAAATTTAATTGTTATTTAATTTTCAAACGTCATGAGGAAAAATAATAGAGTAATAAACAAACCCAGAGGTCAATAGATTTTGATTAATTGGAAACATGTCACATTTTTAAAATGAAAAAAGAAATTAGGCTAATCATTGGTTTTATTGTAATTATGTTGCAGTTTTGATGTAGCATTTATGTAATTAGGATTTTGATATATATCAAACAGTCATCAATACCTTTTTTTTTCATTTACAACTTTGTATGATTATTCCTTGATTTTTTTTTTTTGTGTGTAACTGTTTATGTTTATTTTGTTAATCCTTTTGAAAGAGCTCTCTATCTCGGGAACTATATTGCTAGCATGTATGTAAGATTATCTTTTTAGAGAAGCAACATAAGCTCCTCCCAAAGTAATACTAACTTTGTTATACAATTTCGATTTCAGTTGGCCCAAATAAAATATTGAACTCTAAATAGCATTTTGTTTGTGGCCCAAATTAAAGTAGCAAATGAGCCCACCAAAAATCAATTGACTTAGGAATGTCAAACTCAGCGCTCCCCCTTTCTTGCCCGAGTCTCAACTATAGTCACAAGATTTGCTAATTATTCGTGAATTATTGACGAATAATTCATTTTTTTGGTGATGCCGAGCTGAACACCTAATTATTCGGTGACCGAACTTGACCAAATTATTTCCGAATAATTCGTGAATTTTACGAACTTTTCCCAAATTTTACGAATTATTTGCGATTTTTTTTCCGAATTCTTCCCAGAACATTTTTTTTTTGTTTCCTTATAGGACTGAAATCTCTGGTCCAGATAATTCTGAATTATTTCCGTATCACAAATTTTTGACCTCACCAAACTGAACCTGAATAATTAATTTGTCACTGTGATCCCAACCATAAAATCACCGCCGCACGAAAAACTGATTGGCTTAGGAATGTGATTGCGCGCACTGTGGTCGGTGAGCTGTTTTGGAAGTGAGGCAAACTCCCAGAAGAAACAAGGCGACTGGTATGATCCGTTATGCAACACTCCTTTGTCAGTTGTTGCTATGCAATAATGGCTCAAACTTGTCCCCTTGTTTCTTTTGCAAGTTATCAAATCAGTTTCAACAGAATGCCATTACAAGAAACAAGAACAAATTTCAGCATACAAGTTACAATCAGGTCCCTTCCTTCCTGTCCTGTGAGTCTTAATTTACTGGTAGTTAAGTCAATTTATGGTAACAACCACCAAGGTCCAAGGTTACAAGTTAGAACACAAGACAAGACTGAAAGCAGTATCCTGAATTAAGTAAATATACCCACAAATCATGTGGCTCTTATTGACATAAGTTTGTGCAATTGATCTATTGAAGAGCCTGTTTTCATTTGATAAACTGTTTTTGATCTGGTCTTTCATATTTTATTTTGTGTTCAGTAGTGGTACATGTGGGTCTTTCATGTTTTTCATCTGGTCCAAGGTTTACTAATTTTGGACTCTGGTAAATTTTTTTGGTGAATAAGTGACAATATATTCTAAAGCATTTTGCTCCAAAACTAAAGATCTCTTTTAGATGTCTTCTATTAAAAAACATTTCAGGTTCGTAGGTTTTTTATTTTTTTATTTGTGGTAATCTTTTCCTGTTGCAGATTTTTCCTATATTAGATATCTCTACCATATATATGTCTATTTGATTTGCATGAGAACTACAAAATTGATCGATTTTAAGTTCTGCAACTTAAATCAGCTGTTTAGTGCTAATTAAACTAACAATGGTTCCGCATCTAACTTGCTAATTGAAGCACTGAAGTTATCTTTGTATTGGCCCAGGGGAGTTTCAAACAAAGTGCATCCCTCTTTATTATCAGATTTACTAATAACAAAGACTAAAAATGATTAAATTTGCGTTAAATAGTATCAGCAGACAAATATTTTATATTATTAACTAATTTTTGGACTAGTTGATTTTGTAACTTTTTTTAATATAGAACAAGGTTTTAAAAAAAATCCAACATTCTGATCCGATTCGGCCGATTCCGACCGATTTATCCGATCCCGATTCCACAGTCAACTTACCGATTCCGCTTCCGATTCCGATTTTCAGAACCATGATTTTGACATTGTACCAGTTATTGCATTTCGAAGATCGAGTCATTTTTAAGGACATATTTAGTGATACTTAACTAGGTTTCTTCTGGCAAGTGCTAGGTTTCTTCTGACAAGTGAGCCCACCAAAAACTGATACTACAAAATGTGCTCTGCATGGGATTCATGAAAGGGAATTTAGGTACCGAATAGAGAAATCCCAATGTTCACAGTAAAAAAATGCAATCTTATCAATTTTTAGTCTTGTTTTTGTCAAGGTGATGGTGAAGTTCAGCTCTTGTGTTTGTTTGACAATTTTACTTGATGGAAATTTACTTTTGAAAACTGCTGAATTCTCATATTACTCAGAATGGATTACTGTTATCTGCGTGTAAACTCTTTATTTGACATGAGTCGAAATATTTCCCTAACCGAGCAGTTCTCAGTTGCATTATTTACTGCAGCCTATTCATATTATAAAAGAGCATATCACATAAACAGTGTACTGAAAAGGGAAGGGAGATGACAGAAAGTATGGAGATTAATATTAGATGAAAAGGGTTAATTATACTCCAATAAGAATATCAGGGGACTACTCCAAATCCAGTCCAATGAAACAATTCAACAAAGACATTTCACCCAACAATGCCCCTTCAAGTGTGCTGATGCTGACACGTGTTGGAGATACATAACAGCCCCAACACATTTAGCATTTTACTGTGTAAACTTTCTTTTTTTTGAAGGTCTATTGTGTAAATTTTCTATGTTTGAATTATCAATTTACAGCTGTCGAACAATTCAGATCCATCAGCTGATACAGTAATATTTTATATATATGCTCTTATTTGGAAAGCCTAACGCCTAGCTAGTAGCTGCCCGATTTTTTATATCCTCCATAAACTAAAAAATTCCAAACATTCCCTCAATTTTTTTTTTGAAAAATCTCAAAATGAAAACACTAAACTAAATCTCAGCGATTGTCTTTTTTATAGCATAAATTAAATTTCAAAATGAAAACATTTGAACTAAAAAATGAAAATATAACAAAAAAAACTCTAGATCTTAGACTTCATACATTTACTTGAATAATGTGTAAAAAAAAATATTGTAAAGGAAAAAAATAAAAAATTAGACCGAAAAAAACTTAATCGGAAACTTCAACTCAACTTTTGAGAGTCTTTCCTTTTTTTTTTGCAATTCTAACTGTGCGGACTACCCATTGAAGGTAAATCTTTGCTTACCTTCAAAATCTATATCTCCTCCTCACAAACTTTCCGAAAAGTGGTCCTACACTGAAATCGGTCACTCGAGCGCCGAGAGCCCGAGATACACCCGTTGAAAGTTTCTTCATCACAGACGGCCTACTCGGTGAAGATATCGTCTTTCTTGTCTTATCCCTAGCCCTAGCCTCGCCTGTTTACGAGAGATGTCTCAGAGAAATACATGTATAACCTACATGTACTTTAGAAATGAAAAAAATGTTGTGAAAAAAATATATACTAATGCATTATAAGTTTATAATAGGAAGACACGGATCGATGACATGGAAAAGTTTGTATTTTGTTTATCACACACAGATCATACAATAAAACCGTGTACAATTGTTGGAGCATTCATATACACCAGCCCGAAAGAATGATGCTCCACATTTTTTTAATTGAACTAATATAGTATTTCTGTTTTGTTCTGTCATTTAGTCAGTGTTTTTTTTATTGTGAGGTTGATATAAATCATTAAAAAAATTAATTGATGAACAATTGTACTACTCAATTACTCCTTAATTTTACTACTCAATTAGTCAATTTTTCTTAAAAAAAACCCAGAACCACCAGGATTCCTAATTGTTCTGATGGGATGACAACTGCCAGAAATTATGGCGGTTGGGGCAATTTAAAAAAAATCGAGGGCATGTTTGGAATTTTTTAATTTCTGGAGGATATAAAAAAAATTGTAGTAGCTGCTTAGGAAACAATAACCTCTAATTAGTAATTAACCTGTATATGACCTTGTAATATGTGTAATTAGAAATTCAATTCAATACAAACAATTTAATCACTTTCTGTATTTAAAAGTAATATGGTATCAGAGCGGGTACTGGTACGGTAACAGTACTGTGTACTAGGCCAAGTGTGAGAGTGTTTTAGATTTTTGCTTTTGTTAATTTCAAACATTTTCTGACGTTTTGGTTTTATTATTCTGTTAAAGGATGTTATAAAGAAAAGTATAAAATTGTTCTTCTAATGTTTTAATTTTAATAAAAATAATTTTTCATTTTAAGCAAAGGTTTAAATAGCGTTTATCATCTATAAAATTGTGCCGCTATAATGCACTATAGCATCGATACCGTCATAGCTTTTATAGTCCAAAAACGTTATAGTGCGCTATTTAGAACCCTGTTTTTAAGTAACTAAATTAAGAAATAGACATATTAATAAATTAAGTTAGTTTAGATGGAACATAATTAATTTTAAATATTTTATGGAAAAATATCTAAATCTAGAAGTTATGATGGATATATATCTAAATTTCTCTATTTCATTTTAGTATGCCCAGTAGCTCAGAAAGCATAGGTTCATTAAGGGCAAAAATCTCCGAGTCTGTATCCTCTAAGATATCTCAAAATTTGAGTTTATCTAAAGCTGAACCAATTTCTTTTTGTGCCTATTCGAAATGCATGGGGTCAGTATTATTGTGCTTTAAAATTCGTGCAGAGCGCATTTGAACGTCCGGATTTTCTTCAGGGGATGCAAATTCAAAATCCCTCAGGGTTAAGCATTTAATTTTTTTAAATCCTCTGTTTTACTAAACTAGATGCTCCCTGTGCCTGGATGCCTGCGCCACATTTAAATAATTTTGATTCCCTTCGGTAGGTGTATGAGAGTGCATTTGGTAGTTTATTCTCAGCTGCACCAATTGAAAAAAAAAAAAAAAAAACGGACCTTTGACTCAATTTTGAGTCAACTTGCTTTTAATTGGGAATTAAATGAGATTCCTCTGTTTTACTAATCTAGATCGATGCTCCATGTGCCTGGATGCCTGCACTATGTTTAAAATAATCCGGATTCCCTTCGGTAGGTGTATGACAGTATGAGAGTGCATTTGATTGTTTTTAAGGTTATTTTTGTAAGACATAGCCCCATTACTTGTTGCTTGTTTTTTAAGTGGTGGCTTTCTAGGATGGTTCCTGTACATAAAAAATTATTTATCTCGAAATTTTAATTGTACAAATCCAAATCTCTTTACGTAATTGTAATTTGGAAAGGCAAAATTTGTTAAATTTTTTATACAAATCATTAATTTCTAGAATGAAGCTTATTCGTTAAAACGAATGCTTGTATATTATATATATTTGAGACATGTCTTCATTATTGGTGGCTATGTAATTGGGTTGTCAACTGTTCTCAAAATATAATCTTGGACGGCGATACAATTTTATCATTACAGGGATGTAAATACGTTAATATTATTTGAGTAATTACAATTTTCCCGGCCCTCCGTTCTCCAAATGTCTTCCAGCTTTTAATTAATGAACACATTAATTATACTGTCCTCATCTAACTATCTTGGACCACACTCTAACTAACATGTTAGAACCACATTTAAAAATATCAACAGTGAATTTATAACTGGTGCGCTCATGTATTAATACCTATGAACACAAGTATTAATATATAACATATCAAATATTTATACTTAACATACCTTGTCATTCTAAAAATACTGCACATATCAAGTCTTTTCTTTTCTCTCTCTCATCACCAACCTATCTTTTACACGTTTTTAGATGTGATTTTTTTTTATCCTTTCAATCTCGTCTATATTTCTAATATGTGAAAACTTTTGTGAAAATTATTATATAAGCATTACCCGTTATTTACCTGATACTGTTTCGTTATCAAATACGGATAAGAACAATTTGTAATGGTATAAATATGAAAATGCTTACCGTACCAAAATAATAATAATTTCGGGCAGAAACAAATAAAATAAGATTTTAATCCTTGACTGAGTGCTTCAAGTCATTCTAACTGAAAAAAAATAATATGCACATGATGCACTTAACAAATAAATAGGGAACGATTCCATAGGAGTTGACTACAGCCCCCCAACGGACAAAAGCCCAACGATTCCATAGGAGTTGACTTCGAGAAAAGCACAACTTGCATATCACGTGGCTCTTAGATTTCATATGTTGGACCTAAAAATCATTTTTTGACCAAAACAGTAATTTATTGTAACGGGTCACTGACGCTAGTGTTGTTGAAGATGGATAGGCTTATGAATTGTTAGCTACCTATGATGTTTACATTGTGCATGCCACAGAGAATCTGATCGCCAATAATGTTGATTGAACTGTAACTTCATTGTTTGTTCATCTCTTTCACTACCTTTACTGTTTTTCACTCTGTTTCTCAGATCTCAATCTCTCTTTCTCTCTCTCTCATACAATCTGTCTTTTGATAATTCACTTCCTTTGTTAGCCGATCTCTGTTCTCTTGGAATCTCAATTTCTCAATTCATCTTTCATTCAACAATCTACTACGAATTGTTAGTGTTTTTTCTTATTCTGTAAACAATCGTTGTTAGTTAAAAAAAAAGAAAAAAAGAAAAAAAGAACTTTCGTTGCATTACACCCACACATCCCATAAACTTCATCTCTTTTGCTATCTTTACTGTCTTCACTCTGTTTCTCAGATCTCAATCTCTCTTTCTCTCTCATACAATCATTCTTTTGGTCATTGAGTTCCTTTGTTAATTAGCCCATATTTTTCCTCTTGAAATCTCAATTTCTCTATTCATCTTTCATTCAACAATCTACTACAAATTGTTAGTGTATTTTTTTCTGGTTCTGTACACAACAACCCTGCTACTTAGAAAAAAGAAAAAAGAAAACAAAAAGTAAAGAAAAAAAAACAGAGAGATAGTAAGTTAGAAGAAGAAAATCTTGATGGAGTTAGCTCTTTCAACCGTTGGTGAATGGTTCGGGTCTGCAATCATTAACAAACTACTCGACACGGCTTCTTCCAACTTGGGCGAGCGTATGCTGCCGGCTGATACTAAATCCGAGCTACGTAGGGTGAAAGCAGCTCTTCCCAAGATTGCAGCTGTCATGGGTGTTGGCGAGGCACTAAAATTGAAGCACCCGAATTCGGGGGTCAATGCTTGGCTAGAGCAATTCAAAGAAGCTTTCTTAGCAGCTGAAGATGTGGTTGACGAATTCAAGTACTGGGAGCTGGAAGACATGGTGAAAAATCGAGATCAGGTTAGTGGATCTTCCTCTTCAATAATTGGTTCGCTGAAGAGAAAATTTACTGGTTCTAACATTAGTGAAGATACATTGAAGAGGTTAAGGGAGGCTGTAGAAATGTTAGATCTGGCTGCCACAGATGTTGGCCATTTCTTCCAATTTGCAATGGCACTAGATGTTCATGGCCTTACAAAACCCAATAATGAGCCAGTTTACACTTCTAATCGAGAAACTACTTCCCTTTCAACCGGAATCAAAGTGTTCGGCCGTGAGACAGAGAAGGCCATGATAATTGAATGGTTAAAGAAACCAGAATCTCATGGAAATATCTCTGCCTTTTGTATTGTGGGGGTGGGAGGATTAGGGAAAGCCACTCTTGCACAGTTAATCTTTGAGGATATTAGCAAAGAGAACCATTTTGATAAAACAATTTGGGTTTGTGTTTCCACAAGCTTTAGTGTTCAAGATATAACAAGAAAAATCCTCGAAGAACTAGGGGAAAAATGCCGTGATAATGAATCATTAAATCGCCTTCAGATAAACTTGAAGGAAAAGGTACTTTCAAAGAAAGTTCTTTTTATTCTAGATGATGTGTGGAACGACGAGAAAATATGTGATTGGGAGAAATTGATTGATCCCTTGAAATTTGTACAACACGGAAGCAAGATTTTGCTCACCACTAGAATGAAATCAGTGGCTGACATGCTTGCCGGTGTGCTAAATGTGGACCGAGAAAATCTAGTGTTACAAGGCTTGGAAGAGCCAGAGTTATTAGAGCAATTCAATAAGTATGCATTTTCCGGTTATAACCCTGACAATTATAGAGATTTGCAAAAGATCGGAAATGATATTGTAAAGAAACTCCGAGGTAGCCCCCTAGCAGCAAAGGTAATTGGAAGCTTGCTTAATTCATACATGGATATCCATTACTGGAAAAGAATTTTGAACCATGATTCGCTCATCAACTTAGAGAAAGCTAAGGATGTTGCAGATGTGCTAAAATTGAGCTATTACCATCTACCAGCACATTTGCAAGAATGCTTTAGATTTTGCTGCATATTTCCTCAAGATTATTTGCTCGAAAAAGATGAGTTGATCAAAATGTGGATGGCCACCGGATTCACACACCAAGAGTTACATGGAGAAGAAAGACCTGAAGATATTGGAGAAGAATACTTCAACTACCTTTTTAGAAAATCTTTCTTTGAAAAACATAGGTCTGGAAGGTTCTATGTTATGCATGATTTGATGCATGATCTGGCTCAGAATGTATCGAAAGGAGAATGTTGCAGAGTAGAACCAAATGGTGAATCTGATAATATACCTTTAACTGCACAACATGTCGCTGTTCCAGAAAGTAAAATTGAAGGGATATTCAATCTTAGAAATTTACGCACCCTGGTAATAACCTTTATTGGAGATCGATTTGTTCCCCCAAATGGTTCACTTAAGAAAACTTTGCGTTTATTGGTCATACAAGGAGAAGGAGAAGGAGAACGTAGATGTGAACTGCCGGAGGAGATTGGTAGTTTGTTGCATCTTCGCTTTCTAAAGGTCAACCTATGTAGGTATCAACAATCATATAGATATTTGCTTCGTAATTCACTTTATAAGCTTTACCATCTTCAAGTGCTAGAAATGACCAATTGGAATAATGATTCAGATTATGAGGGTGTTGAAACAACTGGAATTACCAATCTTGTTAGTTTACGCTATATGAACCTTCCCAGGGAGGTAATGCAAAAAATTAACGGAGTGCATAAGTTGACATCTCTACAAGAGTTACATTTTTTTGTTGGACGGGAGAGTGGTCACCATATAGATGAACTAGAGATGTTAAACAATCTCCGATACCTTTCTATTGAGAAAATTGAGAATGTAGGGGATCCACTTGAAGCTGCAAATGCAAACCTATCCAAAAAGGAAAGTCTTATATCACTATCCCTTGAATGGACTCAAGGGAGAAATTATCATGACCCTGAGCTAGTCCTTGATAACCTCCGACCCAATCCAAATCTCAAGAAATTGGCCATTGGGAATTATACAGGCAACAGGTCTCCAATTTGGACAAGTGATTGTGTTTTTCCATCTATGGAACGGCTACATTGCTTCCACAGGCCAAAATGGGAATCCTGGGCAGGACCACACATTTGTTATGGCTTTCCAATTCTAAAAGAACTTCTAATCGAAGACTGCCCAAAACTGGCCAATATACCGACCATTCCTTTTTCTCTTTCCATCTTTGAAGTACGTAGTGTGGGGCTTAATTTCCTTCCAGATATGCGCCACAGTTCTAGCATTACAGATGAAGCACCATCATCTATGAAATCATCGCTTAGAATAGTAGAGATTACCAAATGTCCCAAATTAATATCATTGAATGGATTTCTGCAGCAAGAAAACCTAGATTTCCAATCTGTTGAGAAACTAACCATCGATGACTGTGAGAATTTGGTTCAGTTACCAACTGGTGTATTTGGGAACTTTGTGTCACTAAAACACTTAGTTATAAATGGAAGCCCAAAGCTGGTAACAGTTGATAACCAAAGCATCTTGCTACCTGCGAAACAAGAATATCTTAAAATGGGAAACTGTGGTGAACTTGATGTGTCATTGCTAGATTCAGCATCACACCTCCCTACACTTGCTACTCTTTTTATTAGAAACAGTGCAAATATTACTTGTATCCCTTACTCGGAAAATGCATTTACATCGCTCACTAGTTTGGAAATCCAAGGGTGCGACAAGCTCATTGAAATTTCATCTATGCAAGAAGCACATAATGTCAACCCAGGAAACAACTTGGTCTCTTTAAAGATCAGTTCTCTAGAAATTGATCACCTCTGCCTCCTTCGTATTGAGCCACTTAGATGTCTAAGATTTGTTAGTGACCTGGAAGTTGGCAAGTGTTCAGGGATGGAGGTCCTGCCAGAGCAATGGTTGTGACAAAACAGCAGTACCCTCGAGAGATTGTCCATCAGGGATGCAAGCTCACTGCGGTCATTGCCTGGTACAATGGTGATGCTCACTGCCCTTAAAGCACTTCACATTCACAAAGCTACATTGCTTGAAGAAATCCCAGAGTTGCCTACTTCGCTGACTTCTAAGATCATTGAAAGGGACTAAGCTCTCTGACTCTATTTCAACCCTCCTCGTAAGTGTTATTATGATTATATTTCCTGCCTAGTTTTTGTTTGTTCCATGCTCTATGTTATTTCAAGTTTTGAATCCTCTCAATGGCTCTTGCAATTGATTAAGTTCTCATTTGCAACCGTTGGTCTTTGTGTAACTTCTTGTAGATGACTCATGCAAACAAGTACGTGCCACATTGCTGTTGTATAGGTGTGATCAATGTCCAAAGAAGTAGATGATGAAATTATGCAAGCTCCACTTCATGAAGGTATTTATCTCTCCTTGTTCCCAATTTATTAATTTCTGTTACATTTATTTTTAAATTGAAATTTCAGAGATAATAACACATTTTCAAATTAACTCCGCCTATATCTAAATGATGTAACCGGTCCCAAACCAAGACAAGAGGAGTGTTATTAATTTTTTTTGAAATGTTTTGACTTGAATAAAAACAATTGGATGCTCAAATGTGAAACCAAAAGGTTATCACAACATAGTTAAATACAGTCGCAATATTTAAGTTGCAAATGGAAAATTTGAAGTTTCTTCTGGGTACAACTCAATAACGCAACATCTAGTTGCTCTTTTTATTCAATTTAGATAGCATTTGAGTTGCATTTCTTGCAAATAAAAAATAGTACTTCCAATTTCAAAGGGCCAATGTAGAAAATATTCGAAAGTGGAGGGCCTCACGTTTAATTCAAGCACCACTCTAACTGGCATAAGTTTGTGCAATTGGTTTGTTCAATTGAGGGTTTTCGTTAAATTAAGTGCTTTTGATCGGGTCTCACTACAAGAATGGGCCAGTATCCGTGAGGATAAAAAGTGACTATGGGTATACCGAGAAAAAGGTGTTTTTTTTATTATCGACGGAAGTATCCGCGAGGGTATACCGACAGTATCCCTCGCGGATACTGTCCCATTATTGTAGTGTCTTTCTTGTTTCTTTTTGTTCAGTAGTCAGTAGTGGTACATGTTTGTGTACAAGCTTGAGTTACCATACCCTGGTTTAATAATTTTGGACTTTGGTAAAAGAATTTGGTGAATAGAACAACAAGAAATTCTGAAGCATTTTGCACCAAAACTACAGTAACTCTCTAATTAGTGGTCTTAAGGTTCGTAGATTCTTGTTTTGTTTTGGTAGTCTTTTCCTGTGACAGATTTTTACTGCCATGTACTTTAAGTTTGGCAACTTAAATTAATTAGCAGGTCAGTGCTAATTTAACTAACAATGGTTCCACATTTTTTTTTCCAATTTTTTTTATTTTCTAATATTTTCATTATGTGCAAATCTTCAAGAACTAGATTAAATCTCCCAAGCTGTTGTATTTCAAAACTAAAATTTTTGTCTACAATGATATAATGCTCTCTCCATATATTAATTGCTTGCATTAAATCCTTAGTATTTTGGACCCGAACAAAATTTGCTCAGCCAGAAACCCTCTACTGGTAGATATAGGTGAGCTATCAGTTTTTTGTGATGACTCCTCCAATCTTTGAGGCTGTTAACTAAATGTATTTAATTCGAATTTAGCTTAATTTTTTGGTGTTGTATAAGTTTACTGGGCTTTTTTTTCAATTTTTTATTGAGTAGAATAATTTATGTTTCAGCAAAATTATCTGGCACTTGATTAAGGATATCTAAGACGGTTAAATCATATTACATGAATTGATGTGCTCTATCATTTTTCAATTGCTCAGAACAAATTTATTCAGTGACATGACAATTTATTTAGGTTTCAGTGTGGAATATTGTGATGCCAAAAGAACATTTTTGAATAGAAAAGGAAATTGAAGAGTGAAAAGGATAGAGCCATGTCTCTCTGTTAGAAGAAAGAAGCTTCTTTTGCAAGGTTTTTAAGAGTTTGCTCTCTTGTTTTAATTCCACCAAAATACACCGGGCAATCTCAAATTAGTGTATGATATTGTAAGACAGTGTGAGAGAGTGTGATTGGCTATATTATATTGTTGTATTGTAAAGACTCCATGATATAGTGATTTTGTGCCGTGCTCCCGTGGTTTTCTCCCGCAAGGGTTTCCACGTAAAATCTTGTGTCTCTCTTTGTGCTTGATTGCTTGATTTTTTTTGTCTCTCTTTATTTTTTGTGCTTGATTGCTTGTTGTGGTTGACTTCTTTGTGTGTGTTACATTTTTCTCCAATTGGACAGATATTGGCGTATGTCCACAAAGTGTTCGACAAAATTATTTCTTGAACACTTCTGCAATGGTCTCCAACATTCAGACCTTTCAATTTTTAGTCATTTTGATGTTGTACTTGTACCGGGCGTTGCATTTTGAATTTTTAGTAATTTATAAAGACATCTTCAGTGATTCTTAATTAAATTTATTCTGACAATACCCCAGATTTTAGTATACAGTCAACCGTACAATTTTTTTAATTTCACTCGGTTCCAAGTTGTATTTCACCTGGACTGATATCTGTTTCATTCATGAATATATTAAGATAGGATCAAGTAAAAGGAAAAAGATTCAGTGCCAGATTCTTAGGAAGAACATGAGGTTAATTAGATCAAGTTGTTGTATGTGCTGATTCCTTTTTCAATCATGTGGTTTTTTACTACTATTATTGAGGTGGCAGTGGATCTGAAGTCAACTCAAACAAATTACGACAAATTCAAATCTGGAGGCCAAATTACGACCTTTCGCAATGAACCTCTAGTGATTAATATCCACGAAACATAGTGTGTTTGCTATGTCCTCAATTTGAATTTGGTTGCAATTTAGAATTTTGTAGAACTTTTGCTGAGAAATAACTGAAAACAAGAAAATTTGATAAATAAAATAAATTAAAATGCAATAAGTATAAGCTTTTTATGAACGATATATATAGCTTATCGAATATTAAATTTGTTAATCTAGATAACTAGCCTTTAATATAGTGGCAAAAACAATATCCTAGCACTGTGTAGGAGGTCACAGGATCAAAACCCGGATGGACAAATCCTTTGTAGATATTAAATAGTTTGGTAGCTTAACTTCCAACCTTCACTAAAAAAAATTGTTAATCCAAAAAAGTTAGAACAGTGTATAAATTATGTTTGCTCTAAACTTTTATAAAAATTACAAACGTCATATAAACCATTGTTTATGAACTATATAATATTAATATCAAATATTTCGTAACTTTATTTCTATTTTACAACTAGATGTTATTGTTGGGATAAACTCAGCAATACTGCACTGTTTTGTGCCAGTATGCAAAAGATTGAAGAGAGAATAATATTTCTCTGAACAGAAACAACGCTTTATTTCCTTTCTCTCTTACTCAATTACATAGAGTTCTATAGTATTTAAAGCAAAATAATGTTCCTAAAATAAACACCCACAACTTCCCTAAATAAAGTAACCACTACACAACATGCTAAAAATAGCTAAGCACTATGCTAACTACTCCTAAAATAACTATGCTTAAAATAACCAATGTCTAAAATAACCCATGCAGTTTTAATGCTGGTGAAAACTGATTCGTACATGCTCTAATCAATTTGAATTAATTTTCAACAGTTATTATTAGTTTTCTTAGTCTATAAATATTTTTCCAGGATCCCATCACTTTTCTCAACGAATATAATGGACTCGTCAATTGCTAAATTTCAAATCCTACATTTTTCAATTTCAGTAGGCCCAAAATAATTTAATCCAAGTAACATTTTCCATCTGGCCCAAATTATAGTAACAAGCGATCAAGTTGTGGCTGGATTACTGAGCAGCGGGTCCCATTTAATTAACTTCTATCTCAAGACATCTCTTATTTGTCGCTACGCGTAACAGAGATTCGGATTTCCTTTTCATAGGTTCACCAAAACTTCAAATTTTTTATTTTCAGTTTTCAATTAATTATATAACGAACCAAATTTACTATAACATGTCTTACAAAATCAAGCCTATGAAGTTTTGAGTACTTAATTGCAGCATGTCCAAAATTAGTTCAAATCAATACACATTAATTTCTGTTATATTTCTTTTTAAATTAAATTAAATTTGAGAGATACTAACATTTCAAACTTTTAACTCCGCCTATATCGAAATGATGTAGCCAGTCCCAAGCGTGGACAAGAGGAGGAGGGTTATTTAAAAAGTTTGAAAAGTGTATATTAAACAATTAACAATTCAATGTGAAACAGTGAAACAAAAAAATGACAAGAAAGTTAAGTATGGTATAAGTTGGAAATAGAAATTTGAAGTTTTATCTGGGTACAACATTAGTTTCAACAATAGGATATTTGATGCTTATATATATGACCAATAGAGCCAAAATGATAAAAGATAATATCTGCAATTCAAATGGGCCAATGTGCAAAACTGCCAAAGTGAAGGGGTTAAGGTTTAATTCAAACACAATTCTAGTTGACATAAGGTTGTGCAATTTGTCTGTTAAAGAACCTGTTTTCACTAGATTAAATGCTTTTGATCTGATCTTTTATGTTTCACTTTTCTTTTCAGTAGTGGTACATGTCAGTGTACCACGTTGAGTTATTGTACCCTGGTTTACTAATTTAAGGTTGTGGAGGGCATTTCAGGTTCATTGGTTTTTTTCTTTTTGTTTATCCTTTCTTATTACAGATTTGTCCTTAATTTGATATCTTGGCCATATAAATGTTTATTTGATTTGCAAGAGAACAACAAAACTGTTCACTTTAAGTTTTGCAACTTGTTGGCGGTTCTCCGCCAACCTTCAAAAAAAAGTTTTGCAACTTAAATTAGTAGTTAATGCAAATATGTTTCCTAATTTTTTTTTTAAATCTTGAAAAACTAGATTAAATCATCCACGCTGTTGTAGTCCAAAAATGAATATATTGCATTGTCGACAATGATAATATTCTCCCTGCATAATTGCTTTATATTTCTTGCTTTAACTCTAGCAATTGGGACCCCAAAAAAATTTGCTCAAGGTCTCAAGGACTATGGCTGTTAGTCCAGAACCAGAATTTAGTTTAATTAAGCTGAAGGAGGAATGAACTATGACTCTTAAAAGCACAGTACCTGTTCAGGGAGCTTTTCAAGATTCTTACTAGTACAAATGGTGTACCACCTGAATCACAAACTCAATTTCAGCTTGATGGACCCTCTACTGGTATAGGTGAGCTACCAGTTATGTGTGACGAATCCTCCAATCTTTGAGTCTGTTAATGAAATGTATTTAGTTTGAATTTAGCTTTACTATGATACAATTTATTTATTTGTTGACACCAATCTATCATTTTTCTGTTCTTGAGACCAATTTATTTAGTGACATGACAATTTCTTCAGTTTTCAGTCATTCTTAAGTTGTTCCAGTCACATTCTGAAGTTTTGAGTTATTTTAGGAGATATCTTTGGTGATTCTTAACTAAATTTCTTCTAACAATACCCCAGGTCCAGATTTTAGCAGTCTACCATACCCATTTTTTAATTTCTCTCAATACCAGTCTTTATTTCAACTGAACTGATATCTCTTTCATTAATGAATATATTAAGATAGGATCAAGTAAAAGGACTAAAAGATCCAGTGTGCCAGTATCGAGTCCAAAACTTCAAAGGATACAAGTGCCAAAGTGGGGATGCACTACAAATTTTGATATGGTAAGAACTAAGAAGAACACGAGGTTATATCAAGTTGGTGTGAATCTGAAATCAACTGAAACAGATTACAACAAGATCAAGTCTAGAGAGACCTAATTATGACCTTACACAGTGAACCTCTAGCTATTAATAGCCACAAAACATAGTGTGTTTGTTATGAATCCAATTTCAGTTTTTTGGCAATCTGAGAATTTTTGAAACTTTTGATGAATTTTGAGGATTTTGAGAAGAGGAAAATACAGATAACAAGAAATTAGAAAAGAAAAACATACATTGTTAGGTTCAAGACCTAATTTCTCTGAGCAATTAGCAAATTGTACAAAAAACTCAAGAATCAAATAATTTTTTTTATTAATCAGGAATGCAGATACAACAATAGCGAAACGTCAAGTCTGAGGTGAAACAACAAAATTAGTTAATAATTGACTAAATTGAATCCATACATGTATTCCCTATATGCTGACGAAACTAGAGAAACAACAATCATTCAAAATGGTTATCTAAATCTTGCAAATCAATAGCGACACGACAGATCAGCAGCCAAAGCCAGATGCTCTCCAGTTGCTCCGTGCGTACCTTCTCCTGTCCTGGAGATGAGGGGGAGGGGCCATTCTCTCAGTTACTCGATTGCCTTCCACGGTCGCGGGTAGGTTATTAAACGCGGACCCCAGTTGCAGGGCTTGAGATTTTATATGAATCATAACCGAGGGCCTGACCGCCCTGCCCTGGACCTCTTCAAATTCTCCTTCGCTAAACGGTGATTCATCTTGTCTCTGCTGCATTTCTCTCTCTGTTTCTGACCTCAGGTCCCACTTCATTGCACCTGACAAGTGGCGAATCATCCTCTTCATTATTTCTCATATTAACTCAGCCCAATCGCAACTTCCTTTCCTTCTTCCTGTTATGTTCCTTTGACCAGGTCAATCCTCTCTCTCCCCAGTAGATACTCCTAAATCATTAATTCAGGATATCAACTTTGTGTCTCTCTTTGTGCTTGATTGCATGATTGCTTGATTTTTTTTTCTCTCTTTGTGCTTGATTGCTTGATTTTTTTTTGTCTCTCTTTATTTTTTGTGCTTGATTGCTTGTTGTGGTTGGCTTCTTTGTGTGTGTTCCATTTTTCTCCAATTGAATAGATATTGGTGTATGTCCACAAAGTGTTCGACAAAATTATTTCTTGAACACTTCTACAATTGTCTGCAACATTCAGACCTTTCAATTTTTAGTCATTTTGACGTTGTACCGGTCGTTGCATTTTGAATTTTTAGTAATTTATAAAGACATCTTCAGTGATTCTTAATTAAATTTATTTTGACAATACCCCAGGTTTTAGCATACAGTCAACCGCAACTTCCTTTCCTTCTTCCTGTTATGTTCCTTTGACCAGGTCAATCCTCTCTCTCCCCAGTAGATACTCCTAAATCATTAATTCAGGATATCAACTTTACATTAATCTTACACGTATTATCCGGAAAAATGAATATTGATTCAGGATATAGAGCAATTTTTACTTCATGCAGCGCAGGAGTCATATGCAGTTTATTTTGACTTTATTGTATGTTCGCTGCATAAAGCAAAAACTACACTGTCAATATCTTTACCCAAGATTTCTCACTCAGTTCGACTTCATTAATTCAGGATATATTAATTTAATTCTTGCCCATTTGCTTTCTACTAATTATCATTTTTGGAAACTAATTAATGTAACTAACCAATTTAATCCCTATCAATTGATATAGGCAGAACAATTGGGACAAACACACAGTGGACATCTCCAGTGTTGCAGGATAGATTAAAAAAATGAAATGGAGAAAGAAAAATTCAAGATATCACAAAATTGTTATGATAATTAGAATTTTAAAGATTCTTTTACTTCATTTTTTCCGGAACTATATATGTTCATTTAATATTTTCTTCACTTTTTAATTAACCTGCAATTAATGCATCAATTGAAATATTTAATGCATAAATTATGAGCATGTTTCTGTAAAACTAATTTATGTGATATCACCCAGCATATGAAACTTTTTATATGGCATACCGGTTGATCAAAATTATATGGTCCAGATCGGCACTATTTTATATCAAGGAGAATTTTTTTTTAAAATTGGAACCATAAAATTTTAATAAGATTTAAATCTTAATTATAACATTCTTGTGATGAATTAATGCATGCCAATTTACATTTTAAGTATTTTTCCGGGTATGATTCATTATCAGAATTCAGCACAGATCATGATCTGTACAGCACGAAATTTCTTTCATTTCTTCCAATACCCACGCTAGAAGATAAATTATAACTAATGAATATTGTACATAAATAAAATATAGGCCTACATGCAAATGCATCAGAAATGGGCCTGGCTCCAATATAAAACATGGGCCTAACTGTTTTTGTCTTTTGATAATATAGGACCAGAATTGATGGACAAACTCATTACATCAAAATAAATAGGGACCCACAACTCAGTGAGTTCAAGAGTTGTCCAAGTCACATTTCAAGCTCTTGTCAGTTTCAAATACACACAAAATTTTAGTACTAATTTAGTAATCTTCGAGTCTTCAATTAATTTGAGTGCTTGATTTTGATACACATACAAATTGTTTGTGCCAGGTAATGTCTAACAATGAGACCTCAAATTAAAAATTATTGATTATATATTCGATATGGTCTTTTCAGTTTCATGATTTTGCAATTATAGATACCATGCACTTGCTAAAAATATATACGCATTAACCACTATTAAATTAAAGTTAGAAGTAGGGTTTCTATCTTCTTTATAGAAGATATAGTTTGTGAGATCTCAACAAATTAAAATTAGAAATAGAGTTTCTATGTACCCTTAGAAAAAAGTTTAGATTGATATTGATAGTATTATTTTATGATATTGGAGAATAACTAATAATACAACAATTCAATATTAAATAATAAATAAAATTAAATGCCAAAATTCAAAACTATCATAAATTGGTATTGATCCAATACACAAAATCACTTGTTAACAATGACCTAGTACTAGTCTTTGAATTATTTGCCGAAGAGTTTTTAACTATTTTGTTTAATTAAACTCTTGTGATTTTGTTAGAAATGTCATGCTTCGAGAATTCCATTTTTTTTAGAATTCAAATTTTTTTTATAAGCTTTTCAAAATAATGTTACACCATGGAAAAAAATTTGAAATATTTGTTGGTGTTAAATTACTTTTTTTTTAATTTAATTAAGGATTCAATGGTAGTTAATGTTATATTTATAAACTTCTTAATATAAATTGTTACATGATAAATACAAGGGTAATTATATGTTACCCCTTGATTCCTTCCTCCATTTTTCCCCCAACTAACTAACTTCCTTTTCTAACTATAATAATCAATTCTAACTAACTAGTGGTCCCTACAAATTAATTAGTAGATTTTCTCCTTCTATTTCTTTCCTCTCTCCCTCCCTCTCCCTCTTCCACCTCCGCCTTCCCCTTCTACCTCTGCCTCCGCCCGCCTCTCCCACCTTCGCCTCTCCCTCTCCGCCTCCGCCTCCCACCTCCGCCTCACACGACGAGGATGAATACTTGTTCAATGATAGATGAATACTTGCATGACGAGAGTGAATACTTGTGTAACGAATAACTCGAAAGTATGTCATCATGGATCTCATTTTAAAGAGAAAATTATGTAGAAGACGTTCGTGGTTTTAGATTTGCAAAATTCCTCACAGATCGTTAGAAATATTAGTTAGATTGAACGGAGAAAAAAAAACCACCTCTAAAAACGTGTAAAAGATGAGTGTGATATGTCCAGTTTTTTTTTTAAAAATATTTGATATATCAGGGTGAATACTTGATGTATTACATGTGAATACTTATTCAATGATAAATGAATACTTGCATGACGAGGGTGAATACTTGTGCAACGAATAACTCGAAAGTATGTCATCATGGATCTCATTTTAAAGAGAAAATTATGTAGAAGACATTCGTGGTTTTAGATTTGCAAAATTCCTCACAGATTGTTAGAAATATTAGTTAGATTGAACGGAGAAAAGAAAAAACCACCTCTAAAAACGTGTAAAAGATGGGTGTGATATGTCCAGTTTTTTTTAAAAATACTTGATATATCAGGGTGAATACTTCATGTATTACATGTGAATACTTCATGTATTATAGATGAATACTTGATGTTGTTTCCACTTGCGGTAACGGTTATGCGGTCCCCCCACTTAATTACGCGTTTTTTTTTGTTTTTAGCGGACGGCAGTTGTGGTACCCTACTATCTCCGCGTAATTAATGCTCTTAATGTCGTAATATTTCCATATATAATTCTTTCTCAAAGATGAGTACTTTTATTTATATGGATGAATACAACTCGTGTTAAGTGTGAATACTTTTTCGCAAATCGTCCCCTACTAATTCCACCACTTATCTTCGCATATTACTGTGGTCCCCTACTCTTTACACTTAGGTGACTAGGATGAATACTTGTTAAATGAGAGATGAATACTTGCGTACGATGTGTGAATACTTGCGTAACGGATAACTCGAAAGTATGTCATCATGGATCTCATTTGAAAGAGAAAATTGCGTAGAAGACTTTCGTGGTTTTAGATTTGAAAAATTCCTCACAGATCGTCGGAAAAATTAGTTAGAGTGAACGTACAAAAAAAAAAAACTACCTCTAAAAACGTGTCAAAGATGGGTGGTAATGTTTCCTTATATAGTTATTTCTCAAAGATGAGTACTTTTCTTTACATTGATGAATACTTGAGTTTATAAGGGTGAATACTTGTGCGCAATCTATCCGCCTGTAATGCTGTGGAGGCATTAACGGTTTATTGTGGTCTCCTACTTATTTCAACGGTTATTAACGGTTTACTGTGGTCCCCTACTTATTTTCAGTTGGGAGAAAAGTGGGGGATGGATGGCGGGGGAAGGTTAGGCCCTCCCTAAATACAATTGTATCCTTTATTGTCAATATACTTATTTTTTTATTGAAATAATTATAAAAAAAAGAATGACAGATAACATTGATGTGTTGCTTTGAACCCAATAAAAAATATATGTATAAACTAGAACTAAAATAATAATGAGGCGTTGCTTTGAATTGCAAATTTAACTCCTGTTAATGTGCTTATATTAAAATTGGTCATGAGTAGTGACCCACAACTCAGTAGTTTATGGGTTGTACAAATCTTATTTAAAGATCTTGTTAATTCTACATGAACCCAAAAATTTAGTACTTATTTATTAAGAATAATTATTTGAGTAGCCTCACTCCAGTACCCTCAAAATCCCCGCACCCTATTTAGAAAATTTATGTACTATGGTCTCCACTAATTATTATTCTAAAAAGATATTATATGGTACCCACTAATTATATGGTCTCCACTAATTATTATTTTAAAATTTCTGCAACACTCTTCTTTTATGGTCCCCACTAATTTATGGTTCCCACTAATTATATGGTCCTTCCTTTCCCAGTACCAGTACGCGTCCCCGCATCAATCTTCATAGATATAAATACTTGAAAGATAAGATAATAACACTTGAAAAATAAGATATTAATATTTTGATGCGTAACTTGTTATGATCATCCCTTTTCTAATCCCTCAATCATCCCAGTGTCAACCTTCCTCTAATGAAGTAGTGGGGACCCCATACCACTACATCAACCTTCCCCAATTGTCACCGTGTCAACCTTTTTGTAACAAAAATAGTTGACTACATATGTATAAATACTTCAGTGCATAGGTATAAATACTTGCATTACTTGATATTAATACTTTCAGACGTCATCTAGTGTCATATGTAAAAAATACTTGCACGACGAGTTATAAATATTTGTGTGCCGACGAGTTCGAAAGTACGTCATCATGGATCTCATTTGAAAGAGAAAATTGCGTAGAAGACGTTTGTGGTTTTAGATTCGCAAAATTTCTCACAGATCGTCAGCAATATGGATGAGATTGAACGAAGAAAAAAAAACTCATCTCTAAAAACGTGTATGGCCCCCCCCCATGTAGTTTGAGTGGTCCCCACATATATTAATGGTGTGGGTATGTTTGGAAGATTTGGTTGGAGAAATAATATTTACGTAAAAATTATTCACCTCATAGGTATAAATACTTCCGTACATAGGTATAAATACTTCCTTACATAAGTATTAATACTTTACAAAAAAATTCAGTGCTGGAGTTTTTGTGATCCCCCCAGTAGTTATGGTAGTTATGGTGCATGTACAGTGTAGGTACTGTAGCGCAGATACTGTTATCAGCTTCGATTTATTAAATCCCCCAATCTTCAATTAAATAATTTCAGTGCGTTATGTTGAAACACATGTGAATTGTCTTTCCTATCACGGTCCGTAACACACTAGTATTGCGGTCTGTGATAAAGCCTGCGACACAGCAGTGTTATATTACGATCTGCAAGTGAACCATCAACATTCATAAAACCTCCATTTTCCTCTTCTATTACCATATGCAACTCACTAATGTTGCGACCTACAATAGACTCCTCGAGGAAAGCATTTTCTTTTTTTAATGGTCTGCAACACAATAAATTAGTTGTGACCTCTGACATAAAACATCTAGATCATTCTCCATCGTGTCATTTACATGTCTGCAGCACTAATGAAGATGCTAACAACATGTATGGCTGAACCGCTGAGCAGCGTGTCCCATTTCCGTTATATCTCATGACCTCTTATTTGCATGTGGGACGCATCATTTGAGATTTAGAAAACTCATCAACACGTTCCTAATTTCATAGAACTTGATTTACAAACTGGAAAATTTTGTAGGCAATTTGACAATATATAGCTGCTTTGCAAAATGAAACTTAGCAAAGAATTAATAAGACGATTGTCAGTTTGTCACTTCTACCAATACAAATTCACTGCCTAAACTTGTATCAACATTTGATTCATTGGAATGCAAAATAATATTAATCATAATTGGACAGTAAGAACGTATTTGTTGAAAAGAAACGGTAAATTAGTGTTTCCATGTTAAATAAAAAATTAGTAATCAGCTCAGATAAAAATATAAAATTAGATTAAAGAAAGGAAAAATGAGAAAGGATTGTAAGAATGTGTGTTCGTATTTTCAGTGAAAAAATATGTCAATTTCAAGTTTTAATGAAAAATTAGATATTAAGAAGATTTTGATGATATGTCAAAGAAAACAAAAAATTTAAGTTTTTAATAGAAAAAATAGACAATTTCAAAAATATCAAGGGTATACCATCAATTATTTTTGATAAAAAGGCTAAAGCCCATTTTCATTCAAGAAAATTTTAACTTACAGTAGCTAACAAGGTTTTAATGAAAAGCAACTAACAGAACCCTAACAGCATAGTCCCTTAGCCTCATACCAGTTGGTAATACCAAAACACTAAAACAAAAGCTAACAATATCCAAAACACATATAAGCCACTCATAGGGGCTGGGATTAAATATGTTAATCACAAAAATTGGCTGTATTGCCCTAAGTTCTTCAAAGGTTGAATGGATTTTCATATGGGACTATTTGATTCCCTGGGTCTTCATCATAGATCTAAGGTTCCTCTTCTGCCATCGCCTCCTCTTCCTCCTGTAGCTCATCATCCGGGTGCCAGCTAGCAAGGGGTAGTGCATCTAGCTCAACTGGTAGCCAGAGGGCAGTGGCATCCTTCACTTTCTGTTTGACTTGACTTGCCCAGTATTGTACAAGAGAGATTATTAGTAAAATGAGTTGTCGATGGGATTTTCGCTTACCAACATCAAAGCACAGCTCATTTCTATGCTACCATATCGTCCAACATACAACTCTGAAGACAAGTAGAAGTGCAGTCCTTTGTGCATAAGACAGTTGTTTAGCAAAATGGATAACATCTGTCATCTTAGACCAAGTGTTGTTAACAGATTTACATACATCCATGAAAAACCAATTTGTTTAGTATATGAACAAGTTATAAACAGATGATTGATAGTTTCAGGTTGATCACATAACTGACACTTGGCACAACCCTGCCAACCTTTTTTGAGAAAATTATCAGTTGTAAGGATCCTATTTTTAGTAGCCAACCACATAAAAATTCTAATTTTTAGAGGATTAGGTATCTTCCGTATTCCTAGGTTTAATACCTCTAAAGTTTAGAAATTGGTATAATGACCTAACTGTAAATTTGCCTTGAGGGTGCCATCTCCAACTAAGTTTTTTCAACTAAGTGAGTAAAGGATAATGTGCTAATGATATGTAACAGTTCCAGGCACTCTGTATGGAGAACTCCAAATAAAGATTTACGGAAAGTAATAATATCCCCTTGCGAATTAACCACTTGTTGTAGAGAAATGGTACTATTAGTGCATATCTCAAACAAGTAAGGGAATCTTGTGACCATTGAGCAATTTTGGTACCATATATATCAGTCCAGAATAGAACATAAGTATTGCTTCCAGGTTCATATTCTACACTAGATGACCCTAGTTGTTGTAAAGATGTAATGGTAGACCAGAACTCAGACATTTGTGTAGGGTTAGAAGATATATATTTAGTTAAGATCATATGTTTCCAAGCACTAGTATATGTAGGATCTTTAAATTTCCACCACCATTTCAAAAGGAGAGAAATATTCATTTGTTTAAGATCCAAAATCTCTAATTCCCCAAATTCTTTTGTTAAACAAACAGTTTGCCAATTAATAAGAAAATATTTTTTCCTTTCTGTAGTTCCTTGCCATAGAAATCTGCATCTAATCTGATCTATCTTAACTAAGGTGTTTTGATAGTTTTGATAAAAAGTCAGAAGGTGATTTGGAAATCTCAACTAGTTAGAAAGGACAAACAATTTCTAATACAACTTGGTGTTTACTTCGAATTTCAAAATTGACAAGTTGGTCTCAACTCAGGCACGATGACTCACAGTTTTTTATTTTTTGTGCGCTTCTATTAGAACAGGTTCTGAATTCTCTAGTTCTTACTCCTTATTTGAGATTTAGCTAGCAACGATGGACGCCATCTCAAATGCTGCTAGAGCGTGCTATTTTTAGAACACTAGCAGTACTCCTTATTTGAGATTTAGCTAACAACAATCGGCCTAAACGGGCGATTTTTACAACACTGGTAGCACTACTAGAATTTGAGTTTGTAGCAAGGGTAGCACTGGTTTGTTGCATGGTCGTTAAGGGCCCATGGAAAAGAATTGGCATTTGTGATTTTGTATACCTTTTTGCATGGGATGTCTCATGCAAAACATAACCCATGTAAATACGTGCTTCTTATCCATGCAATTGTCTCCTATATGCCCATGTAAAAAATTGTGGGAGAGCCAACCCCCGCCAAAAGACTCAGATATTATATTTTATAAATGTACATGAAAATACTTAATCCCATGCCCATGCAAATAAATCTAAAGTAGCCAAATATTATATTTTATTAAAGGTCCATGCAAATGCTTGATCTCATGCCCATGCAATAATTCTGAAGTAGACAGATAGTATATTTTATTAAAGGTACATGCAAATACTTCATTCTATGCCCATGCAAATAGGTATAAAGTTATGAGACATATTATTGGCATGGGCTATCCCATGCAATTGTTTTGTTGATAATTTTTATATTATTTTATGCTAGAGATCCATGTTAAAACTCGGCCACCCTGCCCCTTTTTAATAATTTGGATTGTGGAGACTGGATATTTGCATGGGCTGTCGCATGCAATTGTTTTTGTAATCTTGTTTATAATATTTTATTACAGAGTTCAATGTTAATATTCAACCACCGTGCCCATGCTAAAAACCTGGATTGTGGACTGATTATTTGCATGGGCTGACCCATGTTAATAATTTGGAGTTAATGGTCAGAGATATGTATTTGATATTTTTCTCTCCATTTCAATGGTGAATATAACTATAAATCATAGCACTACAAATTATAACAGTGTATAAAATAACTTTAGTTTTGAAACATAAGCTTTGAGATACGCAATTAATTCACTAAATTAAAAAAAATATATATTACAATTATTGTGCTCTCAATTAATATAATTAAACTGATAGCTGGACTATTCATTTAAACTTATCTAATTTAATTATGTGACTTGATGAAGGGGTCCAGTTGGCTGAAAGAGTGGCAGGCAGAGGGTGGCAGTCTAAAGGGTGGCAGTCACTCTCTATTTAAGCAGCCAACATAAAAATTCTCTTTCAAAATCTTCTTAAACACCTACAATTCGTAGTACAAATATGATCAGATAAAAGAATAGAAAAGAAAAATAATTTAAAAAAGATCATTTAATTCATAACATTTATTTCCAAAGTTCACATTAAACATAAAATAAAAGCCATACATTAAAATCAACAGAAATATTCATATTATTTTGTTTGATATTATAATCAAGTCATATTTAGCTATACCATTAAGAAAAAGCTGTTCATAACATATATGACTAGTTTATAACAAAATCTTCATTATTCCTATGCTACTTCCTCTACTTCTTCATTTGCTCTCTCTCATCCATAACATTCATCGAGTGGGTCCCGTGTGCTTAAAAAAAGATATAAAGGGGAAAAAAATATTAGTTGGCAAACAAGAAGCATCAATCCAAATTTATGGCTAAAAGAAGGGAAATTTTACTGACAAATGGAAAAATTGTTTTAAAGGGAAAAACATAAAATATGCAAGCTTGTGGGGGTATATCTGAAAAAGGTGAAAAATAACCATTAACCTTGAGCCAGTTAACTGAAGCACGAATGCCTTTAAAAGCACCTTGCCAGTTGAGACCTTCCATTAGATGTTGCCTCTACCTGAATTGTGATAGCAAGAAACCTTATTCTCTTTACATTGCCCAAAGTATATAAAACAATTACTAAATTGCAATCAGGAAATATAATAAATGAATTAAGTCCCATTGCCTATACCACAATTTCACAATTTACCTCTATTATTTTGAGCTCAATTTGAGCAAAATCGCCCAAGGTCCGTGTCAGTATCGGTATCCGTCTTTTCCGAAATTTTTATATATAAGAAAATAAATAAATAAAATATTAAAAATGAGAAATAGTTGAACGGAATGACATACTCCAGCCCGTGAAAAAAACAGAAAAAAAAATAGAGGAAGGGATGCCATGGCCCATGCCAGCCCAAAAAAAAATTCAAATTTTTTTTTTATGCTATGTTCAGTGAGCAGTCCAATAATTTTGACCAGATTCAAAATTCAATTTAGAGAAAACGGCTACATGGATTTTTGTGTTATTTATATCAAAATAAAGGTATGAAAGTCTAGTTTCCAGATAATATAATTTCTCCATACAGAAATATTACAGATTGGTACAGTTTTAGCGATTAATTGACAGAGATCAGAAATCAGAAAAGCTGAAATTCCAGTGAGCAGTCCTATAATTTTGACCAGATTCAAAATTCAATTTAGAGGACATGGCTACATGGATTTTTTTGTTCTTTATATCAAAATAAAGGTATGAAAGTCTAGTTTCCAGATAATATAATTTCTCTATACAAA
This sequence comes from Carex kokanica, assembly GCA_025461125.1. NCBI lineage: Eukaryota > Viridiplantae > Streptophyta > Magnoliopsida > Poales > Cyperaceae > Carex > Carex kokanica. The sequence continues at coordinate 366,036 of JAJGRX010001329.1, forward strand.
AATATTACAGATTGGTACATTTTTAGCGATTAATTGACAGAGATCAGAAATCAGAAAAGCTGAAATTCCAGTGAGCAGTCCTATAATTTTGACCAGATTCAAAATTCAGTTTAGAGAACATTGATGCATGGATTTTTGTGTTCTTTATATCAAAATAAAGGTATGAAAGTCTAGTTTTCAGATAATATAATTTATCTATACAAAAATATTACAGATTGGTACAGTTTTAGCGATTAATTGACAGAGGTTAAAATTATTGGACTGCTCACTGAAATTTCAACTTTTCTGAATTCTGACCTCTGTCAATTAATCACTAAAACTGTACCAATCTGTAATATTTTTGTATAGAGAAATTATATTATCTGAAACCTAGACTTTCCTACCTTTATTTGATATAAAGAACACAAAAATACATGTAGCCATGTTCTCTAAATTGAATTTTGAATCTGGTTAAAATTATAGGTCTGCTCACTGAAATTTCAGCTTTTCTGAATTCTGACCTCTGTCAATTAATCGCTAAAACTGTACCAATCTGCAATATTTTTGTATAGAGAAATTATATTATCTGAAAACTAGACTTTCATACCTTTATTTTGATATAAATAACATAAAAATCCATATAGCCATGTTGTCTAAATGAAATTTTGAATCTGGTCAAAATTATAGAACTGCTTATTGAAATTTCAGCTTTTCTGATTTCTGACCTCTATCAATTAATCACTAAAACTGTACCAATCTGTAATATTTTTGTACAGAAAAATTATATTATCTGAAAACTAGACTTTCATACATTTATATTTTGATATCAATAACACAAAAATTCATGTAGCCGTTTTTTATAAATTGAATTTTGAATCTGATCAAAATTATTGGACTGTTCAATGAACATAGCATAAAAAAAAATTGAATTTTTTTTTTTGGACTAGCATGGGCCATGGCGTCTCTTCTTCTTTTTTTCTTTTTTATTTTTTTTATTTTTTTCACGGGCTGGAGTATGCTATGGCGTCCCTTCCTCTCTTTTTTTTTTCTGTTGTACCTGCCTTTCTATTTTTCAAATTCCGTTCAACCATTTTTCATTTTTAATATTTTATTTATTTATTTTCTTATATATAAAAATTTCGGCCGTCTTTTAGTACCGGTTTTAGTCTCTTTCATTCTGAAAACTTAGCATGGACCTAATATACTTTTAATTTTTTGAGTTTATGGTATTATAAACATGCTAATTCCTTTATACAGTTAATTTCATTTTATGTGTTGTAGTCAGTATCGATTTATCAGTTCCTTTCATGTTTTACTATGCGCATTGTTCAATACCAGAATCGGATGGGAGACATTCTTTAATTAGTTTTCATTTGATTACTATGAACATTATTGGCCTTGTATGCATGCACTAGAGTTAGTTTAATGAAAACATGACATAGAACAAGATTTAACCAAACAATTTCAAAACTGAAATTTAACAGAACTAAAGTCTGACATCAAGTCCTGAGAAGTTGTTTAATAAAATTTACATAATAGACCCTGTCATTTTTAAAAATCACAGAGTCCGTATAGATTGAAGTTTACACTTCTGTTTTCTTTAAAACACTCTCATTTCTAGAGTGGGAAAAACGTGCCGTGCCGTGCCGTGACCAAGTAAATTTTTCACGTGCCGTGCCGTGCTGTGACAAAAATTACGAGGGGTGGTCACGGCACGCGAGTCACGCCGTGACTCGCGTGCCGTGACTAAGTCGTGCCGTGACTAATTCGTGCCGTGACCAAACGTGCCGTGACCAAACGTGCGTTAGTCAAATTTGATCGCATTTAACGTTTAAAAAAAAAATATGAAACGATTCTTTAAAATTCAAATGTTTTAATTGAAATTTAAATGTAAATATTTTAATTAAAATAAAATTATACCTTATAGGAAGGTATGTTAGTGTATTGCTTCACTACTGCCGTGACTGGCGTGTCTTCCGTTCCGTGACTCGCGTGTCCCGTGCCGTGCCGTTCCGTGTTTCCGTGCCGTGCCGTGCTGTGACCAAGACAATTTCCGTGCCGTGTCTTCTTTGCTAACAATTGGTCACGGCACGCGAATGGTCACGGCACGGGACACGCGAGTCACGGCACGTGACCGACACGCGTGCCGTGCCGTTCCGTGCCGTTACCGTGCCGTTCCGTGACGGAGCCGGCTCCGGCGTGCCATTTTTCCCACTCTACTCATTTCAATCAAGAAAATCATAACTGAGAGGGAAATATGCAATGAAGCCCTAACAAAGTAACTTTTAAAAAAAAAATCTGATTTGTTTGTGAAGAAAGGGTGCTGTAATGAACACGTACCAAAGAAAGAAGAAGATTTATTGAGATCAAAGAAGCATGAACAGATAAATATGCAAGTCAGACCCCGACAAACATTTATTTTACTATCAACCCAATCACCTCACAACAAGACATCTCGCTGAAATTTAAAGAAATTTACCATAAATTCAACTAGTTCAAATGAATAAGCACAAACCCTAACATCCTAAGTTTATAAAAAAATTGTCCCTAAATGAAAAAAAAATTACCTGAGGCTCGATTAAGGCAACTGAGACGGGGAGAGAGGCAACTTAATCTTTTAGCTAAGTGTGAAATATTACGAAAACATATCTTATTTCTATCTTTCCACAAAACCCACAAAATAGCACAACAAATTATTTCAAAGGTTATCAACCTGAACAAACTATCCAAAATCAATCCAATTCATTATCCGTATGTACCAAACAAAACTGGGAACTTTTTTGTGGGAGTGAAGTAGATAAATAGGAAGTAATCACTTAAGGATGCTATTTTAGACACGTGTGACAGTGTGGCAGTGAAGCACATGCAAGCATCCATGTTTTCACTTTCAAGGCTTTGTAAAATATCATACTGTCCAGAGTTGTGCAATTGGAAAAAAAAAATTACTAGCTGTAGCCTTATTCTCTAGTGGTTTGAGTTCAGGCAAGACCATGTCTTCCCATCTTTGCCGTGGTGCTTGAATGTAAGGGCTCATCAGTTTGTGGGTCTAATCTCCGATCAATTGCTTCAAAATAATGCTTGACCCTGCAGAAAAAGCAAAAAAAATGTCATGTACTGATCTAGTTGAGAATGTTACTGATATATACCCTCTGGCAGCACTTATCCAACTCGATTGCCCTTAGAAAAAGTGAATATCAGTCGATCTAGATGTCAGAAATCAGAGGAGTTCACAGATCACAGTTACAGAGAGAGAACAGAAATGCAAAGACACAATCTATTTGTGGTGTGAAATGAGGCTACACCATTTTCTGATTTTATCTTTACTATATATAGACTCTGACAGTTACAACTCTTTAATTTAAATCTATTCTAAAATAGGCGCCAAACATAGCACCTGTTCCCTTAAAATAGAAAATACAAACAAAATCAAAAACCACCCACTCATGCGCTGGCAGTCCAGCCACTACATTAAAACTGAAATTAAAACAAACCCGACCCACTAATTATAGTTAACCTATAAACCCAACAAGCTTATACCCAATATTTCACTCCCCTAAGCTTGTTGCTTCCTTCTTCACATCATGTACACCAATTCTCTCCCTCAATTCAATGAATCGCACTCGTCCCAGTGACTTAGTCATGATGTCAGCCAACTGATTCTGAGTACTGACATGCTCAACTCCAATTTTGCCATTTTCTACATTTTCTCGTATGTAATGGAATCTCGTATCTATGTGCTTACTACGCTCATGAAATACTGGGTTCTTACATAGAGAAATTGCTGATGTGTTATCAATCTTCAGATTTACCTCCAAAGATTTTCGATCCAGTAAGTCAGCCAACAATCCCTCAAGCCATATACCTTGACAAGCCGCTGAAGCAGCAGCAATGTACTCCGCTTCACACGATGATAATGCCACTACTCTCTGCTTCTTCGATGACCAACTGACCGGATTTCCTCCCAAGAAAAATATTATCCCACTGGTACTCTTACGGTCATTCAAATCCCCTGCCAGATCGGAATCAGAAAAACCCACCAAACTCCAGTCCACCTTCTCATTTCTCCTGTAAGCAATGCCCATGCCGGCTGTACCTTTGATGTACCTTAGAATATTCTTAACAGCAGCCATATGATCCGCTCTTGGATCCTCCATAAATCTACTCACAATTCCAACACAATATGCCAAATCAGGTCTTGTATGTAACAAATACCGTAAGCTCCCAACAATACTACGATACTTGTTTGAGTCTACAGGTGGAGAGTCACTAACCTTGCTCAATTTCAACTTTGCCTCCATTGGGGTCTTTGTTTGATTACAGTTTAACATCCCACAGTCTTTGAGAATCTTTCGAGCAAAAGCTTCTTGACATAGAGTGATCTCACCCTTCGACTGTCTAACCTCTATCCCCAAATAGTAGGACAATAGGCCTAAGTCACTCATCTGAAATTTCTCCTTCATTTGACCCTTAAACTCCGCAATATCCAACTCGGATTCCCCAGTGATTATCAGGTCATCCACGTATATCCCAACCAAAACACATGCACTTCCTCGCTTCCTCTTATACACTGCATGCTCCATACTGCTTTTCTGAAACCCGAGAGCAGTCAGCACATCATTCAGTTTCGTATTCCATGCTCGGGGAGCCTGCCGTAAACCATACAACGCTTTGTGTAGTTTGAAAACTTTGTGCTCACTCCCCTTCTTCTCAAACCCTGGTGGTTGTGATACGTATACCTCCTCCACTAGTTCTCCATTTAAAAACGCGGATTTAACATCCATGTGATGTAACGACCATCTGTTCTGCACGGCCAAAATGACTAAAAGTCGAACTGTTTCAAGTCTAGCCACTGGCGCAAAAACTTCTTCAAAGTCAACACCCTTCCTTTGTACATACCCTTTTGCCACAATACGAGCCTTGTGTTTTACAACTTCTCCATCTGAATTCCTTTTCAGTTTAAAAACCCATTTCAGCCCAATTACCCTTTTTCCCTTTTCAATTTCTACAAGACTCCATGTATTGTTGCTATTAATGGAGTCTAGCTCCTCTTTCATAGCAATCCTCCAAGGTTCATCCTTGACTGCCTCATCAAAATTTGACGGTTCCTCAACACCAATCATGCAATATCCTAACTCCATTATTGGTTCTGTTGCTCTATAAATTTCTGACAACCTGCGCCACTTCACTGGTGTTTGTTGTGTACCATCATCACTCTCTCTTTCTTCATCCAGTAACGCACCATTGTTATCTTCTTCAACAGATTCCACTCTACCTTCATCTAGCACTGGATCATCTTCACCATCATGCGCAACAGCCTCTGCTCCACTGTTGCTTTCTTCATTGTAATTTTCCCTTTGCACAGCACTTGGTACCTGCACCTGAAAAGTGTTAGAAACAATACCAGTGCCCTCACAATCTTGCTCCTGCTCATCTTTAGACCAGTTCCATGGTTTGTCTTCTTCAAAAATGGCATCTCTTGTCACTACCACCTTCTTAGTCACAGGATTATATGCACGGTACGCTTTTGACCCCTTTTCGTAGCCAAGAAAAATCATTGGAGCACTTCTATCATCTAGCTTCTTCAATTTCCCAGTGACTGTCTTGACATGGACTGTACAACCAAAAGTGCGCATGTGTTGCACTGATGGTTTTCTTGCATACCATGCCTCATAAGGAGTCATTCTTTCTACACTTTTAGTCCCAACTCGATTCAAAATGTACACTGATGTAGTTACTGCTTCACCCCAGAATTTCGGTGGCATTTTCATTGCCTTTATCATACTTCTAGCCATCCCTACCACAGTTTGATTCCTTCGCTCTACTACCCCGTTCTGTTGGGGCGAATATGGCGCCGTCATGAACCTTTTAACACCATGTTCTTTACAATATTCCTCAAACTCAAGCGACTTAAATTCACCACCTCTGTCAGTTCGGAAACTTTTCAGTTTTCTATTCTGTTCAACCTCAATTGCCACCTTTACATTTCTGAAAGCTTGAAATGTTTTGTCTTTGCTGGTTAAGAGAACAATCCACATGTACCTGCTGTAATCATCGACCAAAAGTAGAAAATACTTATTTCCGGCCGGTGTAGATGGTGAAATTGGGCCACACAAATCTCCATGAATCAAATCCAAGGGCTCACTTGCTCTGTACATCGATTTTGCTGGAAATGAATTTCGCCGCTGCTTGCCAACTAAGCATCCCTCACAAACTTGATCCACATGCTTTATGATAGGCAACCCTTCAACCAAATTCTGTTGACTCATCCTTCCTAAAGCTTGAAAATTAATATGCCCAAATCTTGTGTGCCACTTCCATTCATTTGTGTCTGCACTGGACATTAAGCAAACTGGTTTTGCCGATCTCAAGTTCAATAAGTACAGTCTGCTGGCATTTCTTTTCACTTTCATCAGTAAATTCCCATCTACATCAAACACCAACAAATGCCCTCTACTCATTTCTACCTTGCACCCGTGTTCTTCTAATTGACCAAGGCTTATTATATTACTCTTCAATTGGGGAATGTAATAAACATCAGTGATCATTTTATGCTCTCCACCCTTTCCTTCAATCAAAACAGTACCAATTCCTCCTATTGAAACTCGATGACCATCACCCAGTTTTACTGTACCTTGAAAATTCTTGTCCAGTGTTGCAAATAAAACAAGATTACCAGACATATGGTTGGATGCGCCAGAATCCAAATACCAAATGTTCCCATCAGCACTCTGATGCTCTCCCAAATGTAGCACCTTTTCCATACCAGAATTAGTATCTGTGCACACTTCTTTCGCACAAACTTGATGCATCAGCAACGCTGGTTCTTCCTCCTCTTCCTTTTCAACCATTAAAACCTTGTCTTTTCTCGGTTTCCTGCATTCTGAAGCAAAATGACCATAAACCGAACAATTAAAACACTTAATTTTCGATTTGTCAAACTTCTTCTTTGGTTTGCTTGTACCAGAATCTTCATTCTTGCGTTCTTTCAGTGCCATTGCTTCCCATTGGGCACGAGTGAGAAGTAACTTCTCTCCTTCTTCTTCCTTGGGCTGTTGTCTACTTTTCAGGCCTTCTTCAAATACTCTTAAACGGCCAATTGCTTCGGCTACCGTCATTTTAGAGGTGTCCCCCCACTGCTCAATTGTACTAATAATAGGCATAAACCTATCCGGTACCGCGCTAAAAAGTTTGTCCACAACAACGCTTTCTTGTATCTCAACTCCTAAAGCACGCATTTCTCCAACCAGACTAACCAGGAGTTGTGAGAATTCTGCCAAACTTACTGTATCTGACATAATCAGGCGATCAAACTGCCTTTTCAACACCTGCGCCCTTGCCTTCTTGACGCGATCTTCTCCAACTGTCATCTCCTTGATCGTCTTCCATGCGTCTTTAGCGGTCAACTTACTTGCTATCGCCATGATAGTAGAATCAGGGACAGATTGTGAAATAGCCGCAAGTGCCCCTTTATCCTTCTCGTTGTCAGCCTCACCTTCACAATCAATTGCCTCCCATACTCCCAAAGCACGCAGTATTATCTTCATCTTTATCTCCCATATCCCATAATTTGCATCACTCAACATAGGGTAATGAACTGGTACACTCATTCCTTTGGCTACCCCTGGAGATTGAGTACTTCCTGTCGTGCCTGAGGTTTGAGTTCCCCCTTCAGTCCCCGCCATCTCCACAGTTAGAAATATAGACCTTGTTGCTCTGATACCAAATGTCAGAAATCAGAGGAGTTCACAGATCACAGTTACAGAGAGAGAACAGAAATGCAAAGACACAATCTATTTGTGGTGTGAAATGAGGCTACACCATTTTCTGATTTTATCTTTACTATATATAGACTCTGACAGTTACAACTCTTTAATTTAAATCTATTCTAAAATAGGCGCCAAACATAGCACCTGTTCCCTTAAAATAGAAAATACAAACAAAATCAAAAACCACCCACTCATGCGCTGGCAGTCCAGCCACTACATTAAAACTGAAATTAAAACAAACCCGACCCACTAATTATAGTTAACCTATAAACCCAACAAGCTTATACCCAATACTAGACTGGTACATGGGTATAATAGTTTAATTAGGCTTGGATACCATTTTTAAGCTAAACTGGTACATGATTCAGCAGGGCATTTCATCAAACACCTCGTGAGCATAGTGGAAGTGTAACCAAATTAACAAGGATTACCAACAAAATTCAATTAACTAATTAGTAGAAACTAATTTGGACAGTTAATTGCACTAATTAATCTTCATCAGTAGTGGAAGTGTAACCAATATATTTTAGTTCATCTTGAATTTACTACTCACCATTTTGTGTATCCTTAGCAAGAGGTACAAAGGGGACTAAGCTCAGTGAAGAGGGGAGGGTGAGATTGATTGGGGAAGTGGGGTGCAGTCTGAAGAGGGGAAGGCACCATCGAGAATCGTCTAATTGCTTCTTTGGATAAATTATCGGGGCTGCCAGGAAGCCAGTGCTACAAATTCAAAACTGTAAAAGGTATTGGCGGGGGAGGGTTTGGTGGGGATTTAGGGCTTGGCGGGGAGAGAAATATCTAGCGAAAATTGAGAGGGAATCAAATTTTGACAAAAATTCAGAGAGGGAAAGTGAAATTTGAGAGGAGGGAATCGAAATTTTGAGAGGAGGGAATCAAAATTTGAGTTCAATAAACTCCTTTGCCAGAAAGGGGAGAAGCGGGAGGGTGGTAAGAACAGAAAAAAAAATTCCATGTGTATAGGAACATCAGATGAATCACGGTCTAAACATCAGATGGAAATGAACATTCCAGATTTAATGAATAAGGTTCTATTTTATGGAATCAGAGTAGGTCCGATGCCCATCGGACCTACCTTGGTTCGATGGATGTAATGACCTTTCGATCTGCATCAAGATTCGTGTGCTCTGTATCAAAATTCGTGCAAGTCTGTATCAATTTCCATGCACATAGATCTTGATGCTAATCGTACGGTCCTAGAGCTAATTGAACCTAAATGTAGGTCCGATGCCCATCGGACCTACTCCTATCTCCTATTTTATAGGTCCGATGCCCATCGGACCTACTCCTATCTCCTATTTTATACCTTGCGTCCGTCATTAATTTAGTAAAATATTTTGTATTGAGAATGTGAAAATGAACTGTTCATTTCATAGTAGGTAATGCATGTACAATAAACAATATGAAAATATTTGAAAGGAAATTAACAAACTTGAACATATTCAATTTAAACAACATATTTTATAATATATAAAGTTTATATGAATAATAATTATATATGTCATATATGAAGGTATAAAATTTGTGGATATTTTATAATACAAAGTTTTATCTCAAATAAATTTGTCTTGCAATGCTAAACAAAGTATTTTTTTCATGAATAAATAATATGATAATTTAATTTATGCGCAATGCTAAACAAAATAAAAATATGTTGCTTAGAAACTTAGTATTTTGTAAATTTAAATTGTAGATAAATTTCATGTTAGTCTTGAGAGGAATCAGGAGAGTCAAATTAATTTCACTTGTATATTTAAAAGTAAGTTGTTAAGGATGTATAACTATTTGAGAATAAAATTCATGCATTGTGTATATTTTGTAAGATATTTAATAATTGAGCTTATTTTAAATTTTGAATTTAGTTGTTAAGAACGAATGTGACCTATTTACAATTATAACTTGTATTTTGGAAAAAAAAAAATTAGTAAAATATTCACTGTTAAATTTGTAAATTATATTTTTTTTTACATTTATATTGAAAATAATTAAATGAATGACAACAAGATGAAAATTTATTGTAAAATAAATTGAGTTGAGTGGCCTTTAATAAGGTACAGATTCGATAAAACACATACAACAAATAACTCATATCTTCTATGCATGAAAATGAAACATAAACTCTTGTTTCGTGAGTTAATGAAGATGCACGGGAATCTGTCGTCCGTTGGTCGATCGGAACCGTTTAAACTAAGGAGCACTGCATTTATTGTCCTGCACTCAAGTTTGATGAAATTTTGTTTTTATTTACCCATCCATCTAGTTGATCGAAAATTGAAGCATCGTATGGCCATAAACACTTCGCGTTGGATCGAAGCTCGTACATAATAAAACTTTCGAACTTTTATGTTGGTTACATTCAATGTTCTCCGTTGATCATTTTAAAATATATTTTGAATGATTTCATTGCAGATCAACCATTGATTTCCCGCCTGAAAATGAACGGTCCGAAAATGTTTTCTAAATTTGTACAGACATATAATGATGAAAGTTTATAAAAATAACATGTATAAGTAATATATGGCCATATAAGATGTAAAAAAAATAAAAATATTTTTTTGTGAATTTTTTTCATATGTACTGTTGTACATGTTGTACATGTATTAGGTGATTAATAAATATCAAGCTCTGCTGACCGTCCGATAAGCAAAGAACGGTTCTGATGTATTCATTTAGGAGATTGTGGGTAGAGAGTCCATATTCTTTGAGGTAACATAATATTTCTGTTTAGATCTGGTCGCACAAGATCCTTTAATATTCGTGCATAATAATGATTAGACGGTTGGATATAAATGCAGATATTATGTTACCTTTGAGTATATGAAAGCCCCTTCTATCTCTCCTCTGTGCATAGTATTTGATTCCCTGGGTCTGCATCCACCCAGAGACTTCCACCCATTGATGGATTCAATTAATGTATTGGTTTAAGACACGACCATAAATTATGTATGCTGGATGCGTCTCCTCTAGTCCATTCATAGTACTCTTCTTTTTTGTTTTTTTGTTCTTCATTTTTCAATGCATAGCACTGTGGGTCATTTCATTGGGATTAATTACAAGGCCCACCCTGAAGCATGTAAAATTTCAATTTACCCCTTGTGTTCCTGTATCATGGAGTTTGAGGGAAATACGTGGAATTCCTCATAATAAAAAAATTCTTGTGTTTTTTGTGGTGTAGTTATAAGTAGGCAGTAAATTTCGTCAATTTAATTATTTTATTTTTTACATGTGCCAAATATCATCCTATCAGCATTAATTTATTAAAAAATAAAGTGATATTTTTAAGTGCACATTAAGTGTCTGAAGGTTTCTCTATTTCAACATCTGGTACTAGCTAGCTAGAGTTCTAGTAATAATTTAAAAATTACTATTAATGCCTCTGATAATATATATGAAAAATCAAACTGAGACCCAATAATACAAAATTATTTGTTACCTAATAATACAACATAATTCACCATGCTTCTAAATGTTGAAATGTTGAACAACCAACTAATATCATTTGTAAACACAATAAGTTATTGAAATAATGAGAATTTCGTTTAGAGGTAACGATTGCATTGGAGTTGGCTACAACTTATAAGGGACAAAAAACACAAGTCAGTGGTCACCCACAATTTTTAATTTTTAATATAAACAGTGCTTCTACTAAAGCACAATTTGTATATCACATTAATTTACTGTGAATCGGGTCACTGACCCTGTACGTTAGTTTTTCTAATTTCTGAAGGTGGATAGGCTTATAATCATTTGCTACCTATAATGTCTAGTTTGTGCATGCCACAGAGAATCTCATGGCCAATAATGTTGTTTCAACTCAAAACGTGTGGAGATTTACTTGCGTTGCATGACACCCACACATCCCACAAACTTCATCTCTTTTGTTATCTTCACTCTGTTTCTCAGATCTTAATCTCTCTCTCTCTCTCTCTCATACAATCTCTCTTTTGATAATTGGCTGCCTTTGATTTCGAACTTGTTTTCTCTTGGAATCTGATCACCAATAATGTTGATTGAACTGTAACTTCATTGCTTGTTCATCTCTTTCACTACCTTTACTGTTTTTCACTCTGTTTCTCAGATCTCAATATCTCTTTCTCTCTCTCATACAATCTGTCTTTTGGTAATTCACTTCCTTTGTTCTCTTGGAATCTCAATTTCTCAATTCATCTTTCATTCAACAATCTACTACGAATTGTTAGTGTTTTTTCTTATTCTGTAAACAATCTTTGTTAGTTAAAAAAAGAAAAAAAGAAAAGAAAAAGAAAACTTGCTTTGCATTACACCCACACATCCCATAAACTTCATCTCTTTTGCTATCTTTACTGTCTCCACTCTGTTTCTCAGATCTCAATCTCACTTTATCTCTCTCATACAATCATTCTTTTGGTTATTGAGTTCCTTTGTTAATTGGCCCATATTTTTCCTCTTGAAATCTCAATTTCTCTATTCATCTTTCATTCAACAATCTACTACAAATTGTTAGTGTATTTTTTTTCTGGTTCTGTACACAACAACCCTGCTACATAGAAAAAAGAAAAAAGAAAGAAAAATAAAATAAAATAAAAACAGAGAGATAGTAAGTTAGAAGAAGAAAATCTCGATGGAGGTAGCTCTTTCAACCGTTGGTGACTGGTTCGGGACTGCAATCATTAGCAAACTACTCGACAAGGCTTCTTCCTACTTGGGAGAGCGTATGCTGCCGGCTGATACTAAATCCGAGGTACGTAGGGTGAAAGCAGCTCTTCCCAAGATTGCAGCTGTCATGGGTGTTGGCGAGGCACTAAATTGAAGCACCCAAATTCGGGGCTGAATGCTTGGCTCGAGCAATTCAAAGAAGCTTTCTTAGCAGCTGAAGATGTGGTTGATGAACTCAAGTACTGGGAGCTGGAAGACATGGTGAAATATCGAGATCAGGTTAGTGGATCTTCCTCTTCAATAATTGATTCGCTGAAGAGAAAATTTACTGGTTCTACCATTAGTGAAGATACATTGAAGAGCTTAAGGGAGGCTGTCGAAATGTTAGATCTAGCAGCCGCAGATGTTGGCTATTTCTTCCAATTTGCTATTGCATTAGATGTTCATGGCCATGCAAAACCAAATAATGACCCAGTTTACACTTTTAATCGAGAAACAACTTCCCTTTCAACCGGAATCAAAGTGTTTGGCCGTGAGACAGAGAAGGCCATGATAATTGAATGGTTAAAGAAACCAGCATCTCAGGGAAATATCTCTGCCTTCTGTATTGTGGGGGTGGGTGGATTAGGGAAGACCACTCTTGCACAGTTAATCTTTGAGGAGATTAGCAAAGAGAACCATTTTGATAAAACAATTTGGGTTTGTGTTTCCACAAGCTTTAGTGTTCCAGATATAACAAGAAAAATCCTCGAAGAACTTGGGGAAAAATGCCGTGATAATGAATCATTAAATCGCCTTCAGATAAACTTGAAGGAAATGGTACTTTCAAAGAAAGTTCTTTTTATTCTAGATGATGTGTGGAATGACGAGAAAATGTGTGATTGGGAGAAATTGATTGCTCCCCTGAAATTTGTACAACAAGGAAGCAAAATTTTACTCACCACTAGAATGAAATCAGTGGCTGCATGCTTGTTCGTGTGTTAAATGTGGAACAAAGAAATCTAATGTTAGAAGGCTTGAAAGAGCAAGAGTTGTTAGAGTTGTTCAATAAGTATGCATTTCATGGTTATGACCCTGACAATCATAGAGATTTGCAAAAGATCAGAAATGATATTGTAAAGAAGCTCCGAGGTAGCCCCCTAGCAACAAAGGTGATTGGAAGCTTGTTGAACTCATACATGGATTTCCATTACTGGAAAAGAATTTTGAACCATGATTCGCTGATCAACTTAGAGAAAGCTAAGGATGTTGCAGATGTGCTGAAATTGAGCTATTACCATCTACCAGCACATTTGCAAGAATGCTTTAGATTTTGCTGCATATTTCCTCAAGATTATCAGTTCGACAAAGATGAGTTGATCAAAATGTGGATGGCCACCGGATTCACACACCAAGAGTTACATGGAGAAGAAAGACCTGAAGATATCGGAGAAGAATACTTCAACTACCTTTTTAGAAAATCTTTCTTTGAAAAACATTGGTCTGGAAGGTTCATTATGCATGATTTGATGCATGATCTGGCTCAGAATGTATCGAAAGGAGAATGTTGCAGAGTAGAACCAAATGGTGAATCTGATAATATACCTTTAACTGCACAACATGTCGCTGTTCCAGAAAGTAAAATTGAAGGGATATTCAATCTTAGAAATTTACGCACCTTGGTAATAACCTTGATTGGAGATCGATTTGTTCCCCCAAATGGTTCACTTAAGAAAACTTTGCGTTTATTGGTCATACAAGGAGAAGGTAGATGTGAACTGCCGGAGGAGATTGGTAGTTTGTTGCACCTTCGCTTTCTAAAGGTCAACCTATATCGGAGACAATCATATAGATATTTGCTTCATAATTCACTTTATAAGCTTTACCATCTTCAAGTGCTAGAAATGACCAATTGGAATAGAGATTCAGATTATGAGGGTATTGAAACAACTGGAATTACCAATCTTGTTAGTTTACGCTATATGAACCTTCCTAGCGAGGTAATGCAAAAAATTCACGGAGTGCACAAGTTGACCTCTCTACAAGAGTTACATTTTTTTGTTGGACGGGAGAGTGGTCACCATATAGATGAACTAGAGATGCTAAACAATCTCCGATACCTTTCTATTGAGAAAATTGAGAATGTAGGGGATCCACTTGAAGCTACAAATGCAAACCTATCCAAAAAGGAAAGTCTTATATCACTATCCCTGAAATGGACTCCAGGGAGCAATTATCATGACCCTGAGCAAGTCATTGATAACCTCCGACCCAATCCAAATCTCAAGAAATTGACCATTGGGTATTATACAGGCAACAGGTCTCCAATTTGGACAAGTGATTGTGTTTTTCCATCTTTGGAACGGCTATATTGCTTCCAAATGCCAAAATGGGAATCCTGGGTAGGACCACATATTTGTTATGGCTTTCCAAATCTAAAAGAACTTGAAATCACAGACTGCCCAAACCTGGCCAATATACCGACCATTCCTTTTTCTCTTTTCAAATTTGAAGTAGATAGTGTGGGGCTTAATTCCCTTCCAGATATGCACCAGAGTTCTAGCATTACAGATGAAGCACCATCATGTATGAAATCATCGCTTAGAAGAGTACAGATTACCAAATGTCCCAAATTAATATCATTGAATGGATTTCTGCAGCAAGAAAACTTAGATTTACAATATGTTGAGGCACTAACCATCAGAGACTGTGAGAATTTGGTTCAGTTACCAACTGGTGCATTTGAGAACTTTGTGTCACTAAAATACTTAGTTATATTGGGATGCCCAAAGCTGGTAACAGTTGATAACCAAAGCATCTTGCTACCTGCGAAACTAGAAAATCTTGAAATGGGAAACTGTGGTGAACTTGATGTGTCATTGTTAGAGTCAGCATCACACCTCTCTACACTTGCTTATCTTTCTATTGCAAACAGTGCAAATATTACTTCTATCCCTTCCTCTGAAAGGGCATTTACATCACTCAGACATCTGGCAATCAAAGGATGCGACAAGCTCATTGAAATTTCATCTATGCCACAAGCACATACTGTCAACCAAGGAAACAACTTGGTCTCTTTAAAGATCAGTACATTGTACATTGATCACCTCTGCCTCCTTCGTATTGAACCACTTAGATGTCTAAGATTTGTTAGTGACCTGGAAGTTGACGAGTGTTCAGGGATGGAGGCCCTGCCAGAGCAATGGTTGTTACAAAACAGTAGTACCCTCAAGGAGTTGAAAATCTATAATGGAAGCTCACTGCGGTCAATGCCTGGTACATTGGTGATGCTCACTGCCCTTCAACGACTTTACATTGGCAATGCTACTTTGCTGGAAGAAATCCCAGAGTTGCCTACTTCGCTGACTTCTAAGAGCATTCATCGGAACTAAGCTCTCTGACTCTATTTCAACCCTCCTTGTAAGTGTTATTATGATTATATTTCCTGCCTAGTTTTTATTTGTTCCATGCTGTATGTTATTTCAAGTTTTGAATCCTCTCAATGGCTCTTGCAATTGATTAAGTTCTCATTTGCAACCGTTGGTCTTTGTGTAACTTCTTGTAGATGACTCATGCAAACTCAAACATTGACCCCACCAACAAGTACGTGCCACATTGCTGTTGTATAGGTGTGATCAATGTCCAAAGAAGTAGATGATGAAATTATGCAAGCTCCACTTCATTAATACCATGTACGAGATGCAAATAACAGCCACTGTGGTTTATTCATGAAGGTATATATCTCTCCTTGTTCCCAATTTATTAATTTCTATTGTATTTCATTTTAAATAGAAATTTCAGAGATAATAACACATTTTCAAATTAACTCCACCTATATCTAAATGATGTAACCGGTCCCAAACCAAGACAAGAGGAGTGTTATTAATTTTTTTTGAAATGTGAAACCAAAAGGTTATCACAACATAGTTAAATACAGTCGCAATATTTAAGTTGCAAATGGAAAATTTGAAGTTTCTGGGTATAACTCAATAACGCAACATCTAGTTGCTCTTTTTATTCAATTTAGATAGCATTTGAGTTGAGTTTCTTGCAAATAAAAAATAGTAGTTGCAATTTCAAAGGGCCAATGAAAAAAAAAAAAATCTGAAGTGGAGGGCCTCAGGTTTAATTCAAGCACCACTCTAACTGACATAAGTTTGTGCAATTGTTTTGTTCAATAGCTGATTTCCATAGTGGTACATGTGGGTGTACAAGTTTGAGTTACATAAGTTTGTTTAATAATTTTGGTGAATAGAACAACAATAAATTCTAAAGCATTTTGCCCCAAAACTACAGTAATTAACTCTTTAATTAGGCGTCTTCTATTAGAAAGCACTTGATTAAGGTTTGTAGTTTTTTTTTTTGGTAGTCTTTTCCTATGACAGATTTTCCCTTCAATGCACTTTAAGTTTGGCAACTTAAATTAATTAGCAGCTCAGTGCTAATTTAACTAACAATGGTTCCACATCTTTTTTCCTAATTTTATTTTCTAATATTTTCGTTATGTGCAAATCTTGAAGAACTAGATTAAATCTCTCAAGCTGTTGTAGTTCAAAACTAAAAAATTGCATTGTCGACAATGACATAATAATTGTTGCTCTTTCCATATATTGCTTGCATTAAATTTTCAGCATTTGGGACCCGAATAAAATTTGCTCAATCAAAAACCCTCTACTGGTTTAGGTTACCTTCCAGTTTTGTGTGAAAACTCATCCAATCTTTGAGGCTGTTAACGAAATATATTTAGTTCGAATTTAGCTTAATTTCTTGGTGTTGTATAACTTTACAGGTTTTTTTTTTTTTTTTTCAATTTTTAGGTTAAGTAGACTAATATATGTTTTAGCTAAATTATCTGGCACTTGATTAAGGATATATTAGGCGGTTAAACCATATTAGCAGAATTGATGTGCTCTATCATTTTTCAGTTGTTTAGACAAATTTATTCAATGACATGACAATTTATTCAGGTTTCAGTGTTGAATATCGTGAAGCCAAAAGAAATGAGCTTCAAACCATTAGCCTTTTCACGGAAATAACATTTTCGAATAGAAAATCAAATCGGAGAGAGCAAAAGATAGAAGCCGTGTCTCTATTAGAAGAAAAAGCCTCTTCTTCAAGCTTTTTCAAGGGTTTGCTCAAATTAGTGTATGATATTATAAGAGAGTGTGAGAGAGTGTTATTCGTTTGATTGTCTTTTTGTATTGTAAAGACTCCTTGATTTAGTGATTTTGTGTTGTGCTCCCGTGGTTTTTTCCCGTAAGGGTTTCCACGTAAAATCTTGTCTCTTTTTTATTTTTCCTACTTGATTGCTTGTTGTGGTTGGCTTCTTGTGTGTGTTCCAATTTTCTACATTTGGTCAGATATTGGTGTATGTTCACAAAGTGTTCGACGAAATTATTCTTCCAACACTCCTGCTACTGTTCCCCCGAGATTTTAATATATAAGAAAATAAAAAAATAAAAAAATAAAAAAATAAATAAAATATTAAAAATAAGAAATGGGTCTGGGAAATTTGAAAAATATGAAGGCCGGTAGGCGCCATGGCGTCCCTGCCATGGCATACTCCAACCCATCAGAAAAATGGAAGAAAAACGGAAGAAGAAAAAAAGGGACGCCATGGCTCTGGCCAACCCAGAAAAAAAAAAAAAAAAATTAAACGGGCCGCCATGGCCCATGCCAGCCCAAAAAAAAATTTCAATTTTTTTTTTATGCTATGCTCAGTGAGCAGTCTAATAATTTTGACTAAATTCAAAATTCAATTTAGAGAAAATGGCTACATGAATTTTTGTGTTCTTTATATCAAAATAAAGGTATGAAAGTCTAGTTTCCAGATAATATAATTTCTCTGTACAAAAATATTACAGATTGGTACAGTTTTAACGATTAATTGACAGAGGTCAGAAATCAGAAAAGCTGAAATTTCAGTGAGCAGTCCTATAATTTTGACCAGATTCAAAATTCAATTTAGAGAACACGGATACATGGATTTTTAGGTTCTTTATATCAAAGTAAAGGTATGAAAGTCTAGTTTCCAGATAATATAATTTCTCTATACAAAAATATTACAGATTGGTACAATTTTAGTGATTAATTGGCAGAGGTCAGAAATCAGAAAAGCTGAAATTTCAGTGAGCAGTCCAATAATTTTGACCAGATTCAAAATTCAATTTTGAGAACATGGCTACATGGATTTTTGTGTTCTTTATATCAAAATAAAGGTATAAAAGTCTAGTTTTCATATAATATAATTTCTCTATACAAACATATTACAGATTGGTACAGTTTTAGTAATTAATTGACAGAGGTCAAAATTATTGGACTGCTCACTGAAATTTCAGCTTTTCTGATTTCTGACCTCTGTCAATTAATTGCTAAAACTGTACCACTATGTAATATTTTAGTATACAGAAATTATATTATCTGGAAACTATACTTTCATACCTTTATTTTGATATAAATAACACAAAAATCCATGTACTCGTTTTCTCTAAAATGAATTTTGAATCTGGTCAAAATTATAGGACTGCTGACTGGAATTTCAGCTTTTCTGAATTCTGACCTCTGTCAATTAATCGCTAAAACTGTACCAATCTGTAATATTTTTGTATAGAGAAATTATATCATCCGGAAACTAGACTTTCATACCTTTATTTTTATATAAAGAACACAAAAATCCATGTAGCCATTTTTTCTAAATTGAATTTTGAATCTGGTCAAAATTATTGGACTGCTCACTGAACAGAGTATAAAAATAAAATTGAATTTCTTTTTGGGCTGGTTAAAAAAAATTGGAAGAATGTTAGGTACTGCTTGTACCTAAAGAGCACCATGGAGAAAGTTCACAGAGATTTCTAGGATTTTTTCTTAAAATTATTTATACCAATGTTATTTTCTACTGTTTAATATGTGTTTCGTCAGTTTAGCTGTTTGGTATCTTTCATGGAGAAATATTGTTCTGCCATTTTGTCGAAAAAATGAAGCGCTGAAATTCATGTTAATATTACATTGTGTTTGTTTTACAATTTAATTACATGGAAATTTACTTTTGAAAACTGTGAAAATCTCCTGTTACTCAGACTGTTACTGTTATCTGTCATGTAAACTCTTATTTGACATGAGTTGAAATATTTCCTCAACCGAGCAGCTCTCAGTTGCATTATTTGCTGCAGCCTGTTTATATTATAAAAGAACATATCACATAAAGAGTTTACTGAAAAGAGAAGGGAGAAGACAGAAAGTATGGAGATTAATAGTAGATGAAAACTACGTTGGATAGATACGGGTATAGGTATCGTATCGGATACGATACGGGATAAGACGATACGGTAATTTTCAATGTGATATTAGTATGGGTATTGATATGGCAATACGATATGTATCGGATACGATACGGGACCATATATGAAGTATCGGGGTAACATAGTTTGAAAAGTCTAATGCCTAGTTAGCTTCTTGATTTTTTTTTATATCCTCCATAAATTTAAAATTCGAAACATTTCCTCAATTTTTTTTTAAATTGCTCCAACAACAAGAATTCCTAGCGATTGTTATCCCTTCAGAACCGCCATGAGTATAGTCACAATTATAGTTTATTCATTTTTTATTCATTTTTAAAAACGCCAGTCGTTCATGGAAAAATTTTAGTTTCTTGAAGAGGGTAAGAAGTTATAGTCACAACACTAAATTGGCTGATTGATTCCCGTATTGTTCAGGTTACTATCAGCCCACCATACCAAATCTCTATGGTACAGTACCAGCTTTGTGTCGATATAGTTAATTTGTTCTTTTTACCAGGACGTTTACGAATTTGTATCGTCGGCATTAACTTAGAATTTGAGTTGATACGGATTGAATCCGGACCGTCCGTTGTCTGATCCGTGTTGGCACGAATATAAAAGAGTCCCGTGTATTTTACCTCAAATCGGATTAGTCCAGATCCTGATTGGACGGCCGAAATATATTAACTCAAATTCTAAGTTAATGTAGAGAATACGTGTTCGACGATGACACAACATTTGATACAACTTAAATTACACCAACACAACTGGGAACCAAACCAATTTTTTCATGTACCATTTTAAAATATTAATATTACAGGGAGTTATGAACGATTTGAAAAAAATTCCAAAATTATTAAGAAAGCAGGCATTGTCCGCGTAACCTCTTAGAAACAGCACGCAAACAATGTCTGCTCACTTTTTTTTGGATATCGCTCCTAGAGATGCACAGACAATAGTTTTGTTTCCAGCTTGGATTTTTTTTTTTTTCAGAACGAGTGTAAAAAACATCGACGCATTTTTAATATTTTTGCAATGAAATATTGATGCACTGTTGCTGGGATTAAAATCATCATGCGTCATCAATCTTTTGCAATAATATGTCGATGCAACATTTATGAAACTTTAAATTTTAAATGTTGATACGCTATTTTCAAAACTTTAAACTTCTTGGTCATATCTTTTGGTCGGAAACTCCACATCATCGTATGACCCCCAATTCAGAAAACTCGTGAAGAGATATACAGCGTGTTGTCCGCGACATAGCCCAGAAGCTGTTTGGTTAAAAGTAAAAATAAATATCATTTAGTGTCCCAAAACTTAATTCAATTGAACTTTTTTAAACTTTAAACAGACATAATTTTTTGTAAAAAATTACGATTTCAACATATGACCACTTTGAAAAAGCTCATGAAGACATTTACAATTCATTCTTAGGTTTACCTAGAATGAGAAAATTTCAATGCAAAAAAATGTTCTTTAGTGCCACAAATTTCAGTTGAAGTTTTTTTAATTCTCCGCAGTCATTTATTTTTATTTTATTTCAAACAAAAATGATCCATTTGATGGAAATTAATTTGATAATAACTAACTTTCTAAAATTTAATACTAATATTTATTTATTTTTCAAAAAATAAATTCATATGTCCACATAGACATTATTTGTGCACCCCCTCATGCGTACAAAAAATGGTGCACATACATTGTCTGCATGCTTGGTAACTTTAATTTTTTTTCCAAAGCGATGTTAACTCCATCATTTTAATATTTTAAGGGAAATTTCACGTATACCCCTGAAAAACTTCAAAATTACGTATTTCCCCTTCTAAACTTTGAAATTATGTATTTCTCCCCAGGGGCGGAACATAGTGGTGGGGAAAGGGTGCTAAGCACCCCCTATAGTTTGAAAATTTGTAGTTTGGTCCATTAAATTTTGTAATTTTTATATGCATTAATATCTTTTAGCCCCTTCTATAAAATGAAATTACACTATATTTGATTCTTCAGCCCCCCAATCTCTATTTTCTAGTTCCGCCCCTGTTTCCCCCTCTAAACTTCAAAAACTCACAAATTTACCCATTTTACCCTTTATTAAAAACATAAAAAACCCATCGGACCCAAATTTGAATTTGAAGGGTTCATCTACCGTCTGAACCTCTTTAAGATCTGTGTGTGCAATATCAGCACGAATCTTAAAGCGAATACACACGGATATTGAAGCGACGTCAGCAAATCTTAATGCGATTTGTGGGGGTCAAAATTGCTTTAAGATCCGGAAATGCTAGATCAGCACGAATCTTGAAGCGAACACGCACGGATATTGAAGCGATGCGCACATATATTAATGCAATGCGTGCAGATCTAACGGTAGGGGAACCCTTCAGATTCAAATTTGAGTATGATGGGCATTTTATGCTTTTAATAAAGGGTAAAATGAGTATTTTATAAATTTAGAATGAGTTTTAATATAAAAGACAATAAAATGGGTAAATTTGTGAGTTTTTGAAGTTTAGAGGGAGAAATACGTAATTATGAAGTTTTTGAGGGTATACGTGAAATTCTCCCTATTTTTAAATGTTACATAAAAAAATCGAAGAACTAAATAATACACACGGATCAAATATTATCCGATTTTATATCCGGTCCGGATAATTGGTGTACATTTTTTATTTAATATAAACCGGTTAAATGGGCTAGCTGGTCCATTTTTGAATATTAAATCGGTTTTAGGTTGCTGTCTGGGCCAGCTATATGGGCCAAGTTAATTGAGAAACTATGATTTGGAGAAAATGTTCTAGTATATAAATGCATGTGTCTTCTTTACGTTTTCCTTTTGGGCCTAATACTCTCGTCTCTTGAGCTCCGGATCACCATTTTTCTTTTTCTTTTACATTACTAGTAGATCAAACTCATACTGTGATATTCCGCTGGTGCATTTCTCCTAAGTACTAAATAGCCATCATTTCCCTCCCTTATTTCACTGAGTAATAATTGTATTCATATTCGCTTCTTCTAAATACTAATGCCCCTTTAATTATCCAAATTTGTAATAATTGTAATAATTGTATTATATTGAATAATTATATTTAGATGTTAATTATCAGTGTAATAAATTATATTTAATCAGAATGAACATCAATAATTTATTTTTAATTATCCAAATTATATTAGTAGATCAGGCCAATTTTGGCTCTTGGATAAAAAGTTACAAACAATGTTTATATAATTAATTTAGTTTGTCCCTGTGTGAATCAAACAGCTAGTGAATCATGGGGTAGCAGAGAAGGTGATAGAGGAAATGAAGGATAACATAAAGGGATTCTTTAGTCTTCCCATACAAGAGAGGGAAGAAGTGGCTCAGCTTCCAGGAGATTTAGAAGGCTATGGCCAAGCATTCGTTCACTCGGAGGAACAGAAGCTAGACTGGGTAGACATGCTATTTCTTTTCACTCAGCCCCCTCATTTTTGCAATTTTAAACACTGGCCGGCTGTATCTCAGGCCATTTTAAAAAATGGTGAGCAAGCCGTTTTGATTTTTTTTTTTATTATATTGAGATGCATGGAATTCGATTATTCTAAGCTGCTTCAATCAAGAATTTAAAATATTAACATATATTGGTTTTATATTCTTCGTATAGATTATGATGGGGACAGAATAGTGCAATGGGCAGTATCACTAGTTGTCTTTTTATATGATTGTAATTACAAAGGAAGAGTAAAAAGAGTAAACCAATAAAATCAACGAATGAAGGGAATAATTTAAGAAATAAACAACTTTATTCAAGCATGATTTTAAAGTTGATCGGTACAATGATCCCATCAAGAAACACAAGTCTACAACTAAATGGGGTCACCAAAACCTAATACTTAATTTATTTTTATGTAATAATGTAGATAAAATATGGTGATGCTTAAGAAAAATCCCACTTCCCAGAGGTAAATTCCAATGTAATCCATTAGGTTGTTTATGAAGGAGAGAATTGAAGCTCACAAGTCACATCCCATGCACTTCCCAGACAGGATGCATAAAGATTTTATAATAGGAATCAGGTACGCTAGCTGTTCCCAATTTCTCTTTCAAGTAACAGCATCAGTGGCCTAGCTAGCTTTTGGGAAACTTCGTACCTGCTAGATGAACCCATTAGGTTGACCTTGACCTTGACCTCCACCTCCAGGTACTAACTGCACAAATTCTGTGAAAAACTAACTAACTAGTGTTTTTTGTCATCTCATTAAGCAAATCATGCAGCAATGGGTCCCACTCCGATCTGTACGTATTTAAATTTGTGCGAATAAATAAAACTTAATAAATTTAAATAACTCTGTGAATCTAAACCGTCTGTACAAATTTTAATGTGAATTAGACATTTTAGATTCAACTTTAAATAAGACTTTATTCAAAACTCTTTAAAGAAAACCCCACCCATAGAAATCTGGCACAGATTCATAATATTATAAATATTTTACATAGATAATGTTCTATAATTAATATGTTATTTTCTTGAAGTAACCAAGAAGTTGCTTGGTTTCTTGCCCCGGAAGATGTATATCTATCGCACCCTAATATATATAAGATCCTTGTAACATGCATGCATGTATACCTCCAAACAAACCACACTCAATGGGAGCATCCAACAAACATACAAGAGATAATCACACACAAGTAAGGGAAGAAGCAAATCTAATACTCTCACTAGCACTCCCTGAACAAAACAATAAAATCAAAAGAAGAAGGAAGACAAAAATTCCAGGAGTATTTGAATGCAAAACATGCGATCGCCAATTTCCGTCATTCCAAGCCCTCGGGGGACACATGACGAGCCACCTCAGGCCGAAAATTCGGTTTGATGGGCTCGGCATGGTAATCACAACGAAATTTAAGGAGCGAAAGAGGCATCTATGTAACTTGTGTGGAAAGGAGTTCATGTTAGGTCAGGCATTGGGCGGACACAAACGTCTGCACCGAACTCCTGCGGTAGTAACCGAGCAGTTGTTGCATGACCAGCGCCGTGAGGCTAGTATTGATTTAAATATGCCTCCTTTGGACATGAACACCTAAATAACATAGTGGGTTGCACTTTTATAGGTAATTTTATTTATATAGTTGCTGCATTTATACTACATGGTATATATATATATGTATGATATGAGTTCTGATAGCGTTTTAAGCTGTATGTAAAGTATGATAAGAAGTATGAAAATCATATTAACCTTGATTAACTCATGATTGTGAAAAGGCTCGTCAATTTGAAGGCCCAATCAAACTGATTTTTGTTGCAAGCTGTTTTCATATGGCAATGTTGTCAAATAAATTTAATATCTCCATTTAAAGTCTTTTTTGAAGAGTATGCAATTTGCCTAGTATAATAATTCATTAACAAAAAGAAGGGTTAATTAATTACATCAAGATGGGGAAAGAAAAATAAAACCAAATGAAAATAAATATACAAGCACATGAACCAAATAATTAAGGTCTAAAATTACAAAAGAAAAAGAAGAAGTAGAGCCTTGCCAATTGAAAGTCTTGAACCTGAACTTTGAATTTAACAGTTAGAGAAGATATAATGAACTTCATGGCCAAATCAACAGAGTAAAATAAGTGGGATCTAAATCAAGTAAAACAATACTCTAATAAGATTTGGTCGTCTAACTTTTAAATATTTATAAAATTAAGATCTTTCAATCGGATTTCGTATTTGCGATTTTCCATACTCAATAAGATTTGGTTGTCTAACTTTTAAATATTTATAAAATTAAGATCTTTCAATCGGATTTCGTATTTGCGATTTTCCATACTCTAATAAGAGTCATCATTTGCATAAAACAATAAGAGTTATCATTAAATATTTTATTTTCTCTTCAAATTCATCATTATATTTTTTTTTGTAAACTTTGGAAGAAAGAGAAAGAAGTGCCAAAAAAATTTGAAATAGTTGAAAATGCTGTGTATAGTAAGATGGCTGCAGTTATCAATCCTTCCGCTCTTCAATAGTAATTTACAGTAATCTAAATTTGATAATGAATATTATATTATATGTTTAAAAAATTGAAAGATTTGATACCAAAGGGTTCTGGAACCAATTTTGACTGACCAAATAATTAATACACGTATTTTAAAGTTCAGCTAATTAATAGAGTTATCATTCAATTAAATTAATGTCTGAAGTATTCGGCTGATTTAATTGATTTATTATGGATCTATTTAGTTCAACAGTAACAATGATGATATCAACAGAGGTACGTAGTATACAATCTATTTGGACATTGCAAATTAATTAAGTTTTCTATGTTAATTTGCCTCAAAGTAAATTGTGTATACAAATTTCTACTACTCCTTGAATATCATCAATATATATATATATGTAGTATGTGTTTCCCTAACCGGATAACTTGGTGACTAAGGCACTTCATTAGTGCATCTGATCAATCTGTCTCTATCAAATTTTCTTGGTTAATTAGGTAAGCAACATAGGTTATCTCTTTTTTATCAAGCTTCACAGAATTAGTGCTTTCGTTGTCATTTGAAGCGGCCTCGGTGTTTAGTGTTTACACAATCAATGACATGTAGGCTGTAGGTTAAAACAAATTCTAATTCTTCTATCATTTAATGTGAACAACTTGACTCAGAAAGACGGAATATATAATAATATTCTCCTCATATACAGAATCACAGGAAATTAAAGAAAAGATCCCTACAGGAGCTACACCCTGGATTTGAACTAGATATATATATAGAGGAAATATATAGGTATATATATAGAGAAGGGATCAAATTACATCTTTTTTGGTGACACACTTTGACACCTAGCATTTTTAAAGTCCAAATAGTCGATCCAAACCGTTCAACATGATGGATATATTAAAATGTGCTTGGAGATCAAATTTTACATTTTTTTGAATTTTTTTACTATTTATTAAGATGGTTACAAAATCGTTGTTTTCAGACCATTGAAAAACAACGATTTTGTAACCATCTTAATAAATAGTAAAAAAATTCAAAAAAATGTAAAATTTGATCTCCTAGCACATTTTAATATGGTGATCATGTTGAACGGTTCGGATCGACTGTTTAAATTTTGAAATCGCAAAATTGACCTATAAAAAAACGGTGTCATGATGTGTCACCAAAAAAGGTGTAATTGGATCCCTCCTCATGTATATATATATAGGATCTGGCTGTTTAGAGGTACGTACTAGATATTTGGAATTGTCGACTTTGGTAAGAACAATTATATATATATGCATGGTTTGTTATGAAAATTGGTGGGGTTTCCCGGCCACTTTTATAAAATAAAAAAAGATTGAATTCCTGTACTAAAAAAATATTTGACAGCATATGCCGAACAAGCAACGAGAGTACGGAAAATAAATTGTTAAACTATAATAAAACAAGAGAAAGAGAACGGGCCGGTTTTATTACAGTGACGCTTGTTCAACGTAAAGTTATATATATATATCAGTTTAATTATAACTTATTGTTCTTAATTTGAATAATTAAACTTATAACTATATTGTTTTTTCTTCTTTTGAGACAGAAATTAATATTGACGACTTTAAATATTACAAAGATATTTAAAAAAATGGTACTCGGATTTCAATCACGGAGCTAGTAGTGAATTAATAATAAAGGATCATATGAATTGTATTGGAGATGGGTGTAAACTGTAGGAGTTGATTAACTATATAGTGGGTGTAAACTTATAACTATATAGTGGTCGTAGGTAGGAAGATGTAAGAAAGATTATTTTCTGGAATAGCAGTAGGAATAGAGAGAGAGATAAACTAGAATAGAAAGAAATAAAAGCTTATTTCTGAAATAATGATTTTTTTTATAAGCAAAAATATATTGAGAATATGAACATAATTACTAGAATAGACGTAGCCTAATTCCAGCACTACCTAAGCTCTGATACTATAAAGGATTTTATAAAAGAGAGAATTTATTGTGTGTTTGATTACATTAACATGACGTCTATTTATAAGCTTGACTATGATTAATCCTAAATAATGTCCCCTCCTCTCATAGTTTTTTTCATTTCGCTCTTTTCATCCCTTTTAGTTCTCACATCAGGCATAGCGATACCCCTTCTCTCTCATCTCTATCTTCTGTAGTTCGCCTCTAAATGTAACAAGTCATATAGTGCCGTTTCTACACTTCGTTACATATTTGACTGCACAGGAACCGTTACAAAACACCTTAAAACACGCGAACCTTCTTCCCAGCCCGGTCAACACTCGCTTAACTTGACCAACACGGAGAGCACCGGTGACAGGTTACGTGTTCAATTAGTCAACCGTGTCGCATTCTATTACCAACAACTGTTCTTGCTTCCCTACAGCCGGGCAAATGTTACTAATTAAAAGACAAATTAACACGCTCTCACACAGTCCACAGAGACTTGCTCGCCAAGTAATTTCCTTCGCTTGCACTCGATAGATTTTATAAAAATATTTATATAATTTAGTTTTCTATTAGATATTGATATATTTAATCGATAATTTAAATCTCACAACTCAATTAAGATTGGAAGCCATAATACACGATCATCCATCCGATGCTATGCTTAGTATCACAGACTCATTCAATTAATCTTTGCATTTTAATATTATTTTTTTGTGGGTATATAGTTAATTAGGTGGAAATTAAAACAGGTGGACAAATGTTTTACGCCCATTCTTATGAATCTGTTCGACTATGAATTTTTTCAAAAAAAATTAAATATGATTAGTTTATCATTCAGCGCTATTACTATATATATGAGATTCATAAAAAATGACAATGGCGTTTCCCATTTATATTCTAGTTTTAGATATCTTCCAATAAAAATTTAAAAATTCGCCCATTTAAATAACGGTTTTTTATAAAATATCCACAATTTTCAACTTAATTAATTTCAAGTTAGATTAATATTAATTTAAAAAGAATGCCAAAATTGTCCTTCTCTTCAAATTGCAAAAATTAAATGCATACGAAAAAAAAGGAATCCGCATCCTCTGCATTACTGTACCATTTGTGTTAATTTTCGGACTGTATGATCAGAATTCGAGCCAATCCAGCCTACACCTGTAATGCATGGGTCCTTTAATATTTGTGTGGATTTTAATTGGACGGTTCAGATCTTAACTCAAAATTTGAGTTGACTCAGAGGATACAAACTAAAAAAAAGAGAGAGTCGTGTCTGGAAACACATTTCTCATGCCTTTAATGCCTCATTTGTGCATGACATTTTTATCTCCGTTATTAAAGTCCAAAAAGTCAATCTGAATCGCTCAACACAATCTTTATTTTAAAATGTGCTTGGAGACCAAATTTATAATTTTTTAAAATTATTTTACTATTTTTTAGATAGGTACAAAATCACCGTTTTTCAGAAAATTATGACCATCGAAAAATGGTGATTTTGTAACTATCTAATAAAATAGTAAAATAATTCAAAATAAATATAAAATTTAGTCTCCAATCACATTTTAATATGGAGATTGTTTGGACTTTCAAAACGGAGATTAAGATGTGACGCACGAATGAAACATAAACGACATGAGACATTTGAAGTTTTGAACCCTACTCTTGACTAAATTTGACAATGATATTTTATTTTGTTTTTTTTCTGAAAAGGGATTCACTGGAAAACTACTCAAGTAAACTTCAAAAGGCAGCACATTGTATTTTAGGCTTCATGGCTACAAACTTGGGCATAAACCGGGAGAAAATATCCGAACTATTGTTTGGATCTCAAACTGTATGAATGAGTTATCATCCACCTTGCTTGGATGCTCATGATAAGGTGGTGGGTCTTTCGCCACACTCAGATGCTTTTGGATTGACTCTTATCTTACAAGCAAGTCCAGTTGCAGAACTGCAAATCAGAAGGAACGATAAATGGTTTCCTGTAATGCCACGTCCGGGTGCTCTTGTTGTCAACATCGGTGATGCTCTAGAGGTAATTATCATGCTATGATGTCAGATTTGAGATTAGTTAATCCCACCTTGTAATTGCTTGTACCAAGAAGACATCCATATTACAAAATTGATTGGATAGACTTCAAATAACTAATCTGAACCGTTCAAACTGATTTACTTTATCAGTGATGCGTTTACGTGCAAATTTTTTTATATTTTTTAGTTATTTTAGTATCAAATCAAGCGGTAAAAAATGTTGAAAAATGAATGCATTAAAATTAACTTAAAGCTCACATATTTGACCGCTTGATTTGATATTAAATAAATTCAAAAAATTATAAATTTTGCATGTGTACGCACAACTAATGAAATAGATCGGTTGAACAGTTTGGATTCACCATTTGAAATCGATTCGATAGGGTTTTGGAGTTGGTGTTATATAGGCTGAAATGATACTGATGTTATAATAGAGCCAGAGTTTTATAACTGCAGGCTTGATTGAAAGTCTCATTTATGTTTCTAAAAGTAAAGCTTGCCACCATCAATACTCAGCAGTCAAGTGAATTAGTATTGATGATAATTGACTTTGGTGAACTAATAACAGAGTGGATATCCTTTAAAGTAACGCAATCGGTGAGTTTAGAATTGAGCCGTTCGATTTGAATCGAAACTAATTCGGATCTATTTGGGTCAAATATTTGGTTGCAGTTTAAGTGCAGAAATAACATGATTTATTTTTAAATTGATCTGTCAAAAAAAAAAAAAACTTATGGTGACTTAAGATGGAGTAAGAATTTAAGTTATTACAGAACAAATTAAACTACTACAAGTGGATTAACTTATTTCGCCTATAAAGTCTGCTGTAAGAGAGAAATGTTTTTTTTGTTTCGCTCCTTTATAAATTATCAAAATCATAATTTATGTATCAAGTTTTAGCCAAATAAAAATAATTTACGCCATCTTAACTTAAAAGTAAGGAACTTAACTCTTTTTAAATTTAAATAATAATCAAACATAGATCTTAAAAATAAATAATGAAGAAGAAGTAACAAAAATGAGTGAGGCTACGGTACTATGCATAGCACGGATTGGTCCGTGCTATGGCTTAATATTTGAGTTTTCAAAATTCTAACGGTCGATCCGAACCGTTCAACATGATTATAAAATGAATATGTACTTGCAAACCAAATTTTACATTTTTTCAAATTTTTTTACTATTTCTTTTATAGGTAGAAAATCACTGTGTTTTTGGATGGTCCAGAATTTTCAGATCAAGTGATTTTCTACCTATCTAAAAGAATAGTAAATTTTTTTGAAAAAATATAAAATTTGGTTTGCAAGTACATATTCATTTTATATTCATGTTGAACGGTTCAGATCAACCGTTAGAATTTTAAAAACTCAAATATTGAGCCGTAGCACGGACCGATCCGTGCTATGCATAGTACCGTAGCCTCACTCAACAAAATTTCATTTTGACAATTAATCACCATTTAACTTGTAGTACTATATATTCACCCCTAGTTTCACCAATTGATGGATTCAATGTATTGCCTCAAGACAAGATGATAAATAGTGTAATGCTGGATGCATCTCCTCAAGTCTCAATCATAGTACTCTTCTTATCAATGCATAGTACCGTTCCCATTAATTACACCCTGCCAGCCTGTGTCGTGCTAGCTAAAAAACAAAACAAAAAGGAAAGACAGCAGCTCAGCCCGGCCCCGGAGCCTGTAAAATTTTAATTTCTACCATGTGCATCTGAATCAGAGATTTGAATTGATTCCGGAGGAGTTGGCTACAAGGGAATAGGGACAAAATACCCCAACTTTTTTCTTTAATATCAACTGTGCATCTTTTTTTTTTTTTAGTATACACTATGCTTCTAGGAAAGCACAATTTGTGTATCCGTGACTCACACTGACTTTTAGTTTCCATTTGTTTTTTGACGAAAGTATTAAGATACCGAGTAATGGGTCGCTGACGCTGTACTTTACTTTTTCTGAAGGTGGATATGCTTATTAATTAATTGCTACCTATGATGTTTAGTTTGTACATGCCACAGAGAATCTGATCGGCAATAATGTTGATTGAACTGTAAGTCTGTAACTTCATTGCTTGTTCATCTCTTTCGCATCTACCAGAAAGCTACCATTGTCTCTCCTCTGTCTTTCACTCTGTTTCTCCAAACTCAATCTCTCGCTCATACAATCTGTATTTTTCTCTTGGAATCTCAATTTCTCAATTCATCTTTCTTCCAACAATATTTCTGAGTTCTGTACACAACAACCCTGCTAGTTAAAATTTGTCTGTTTGTTTCTCTTGGTAATCGACTTTCATTATTAGCTGATCAAATTTCCGTTCGCATCTTCATTTCTAGTCCTTGCTAAAAAATTTCTTACAAAAAAGCAAAAAAAAAAAAAAAAAAATAGCAATTTCGTCCTTACAATCTCTCTCCCTCTCTCATCTTTGGCTACATTGTTTCTCATTTCCCAATCTCTCGCTCAAATAATCTTTCTTTCTCTTGGTAATCAAATTTCTCTTGGCATATCCATTTCTCGTCCTACTCAAGACACCCCTTGCTAAATTTTTATTCTTAGAAAAAGGAAAAGGAAAAAAAAAAACCAAAAAAAAAACAGAGAGATAGTAAGTTAGAAGAGGAAAATCTCCATGGAGGTAGCTCTTTCAACCGTTGCTCAATGGGCGGGATCTGCTATCATTAACACACTTGTCGAAACGGCCTATTTCTACTTGGGAAAGCATATGCTACCTGCTGATACTGAATCCCAGCTAAGTAGCCTGAAAGCAGCTCTTCCCAAGATCAATGCTGTCATGGATGTTGCCGAGGTGCTAAAATTCAAGCATCCGAATATTCGGGTGAATGAATGGCTGGAGCAATTCAAAGAAGCGTTCTTAGCAGCTGAAGACGTGCTTGACGAACTCAAGTACCGGGAGCTGGAAGACAAGGTGAAAACCCGAGATCAGGTGAGTGGATCTTCCCCTTCAACTGTTCTACAACTAGTGAAGAAAAAAATATCCCCGCTCAAGAAAAAATTTAGTGGTTCTTCCAAAAGTGATGATATATTGAAGAGATTGGGGGGAACTGTGAAAATGTTAGATCTGGCTGCCGCAGATGTTGGCCAATTCTTCCAATTTGCAATGGCACTAGATGTTCATGGCCTTACAAAACCCAATAATGAGCCAGTTTACACTTTCAATCGAGAAACTACTTCCCTTTCAACTGAAAGCAAAGTGGTTGGCCGTGAGAACGAGAAGGCCATGATAATTGAATGGTTAAAGAAACCAGCATCTCATGGAAATATCTCTGCCTTTTGTATTGTGGGGGTGGGAGGATTAGGGAAAACCACTCTTGCACAGTTAATCTTTGAGGAGATTAGCAAAGAGAACCATTTTGATAAAACAATTTGGGTTTGTGTTTCCACAAGCTTTAGTGTTCAAGATATAACAAGAAAAATCCTGGAAGAACTAGGGGAAAAATGCCGTGATAATGAATCATTAAATCGCCTTCAGACAAACTTGAAGGAAATGGTACTTTCAAAGAAAGTTCTTTTTATTCTAGATGATGTGTGGAATGACGAGAAAATGTGTGATTGGGAGAAATTGATTGCTCCCCTGAAATTTGTACAACAAGGAAGCAAAATTTTACTCACCACTAGAATGAAATCAGTGGCTGACATGCTTGCTCGTGTGTTAAATGTGGAACAAAGAAATCTAATGTTAGAAGGCTTGAAAGAGCAAGAGTTGTTAGAGTTGTTCAATAAGTATGCATTTTCCGGTTATAACCCTGACGATCATAGAGATTTACAAAAGATCGGAAATGATATTGTAAAGAAACTCCGAGGTAGCCCCCTAGCAGCAAAGGTAATTGGAAGCTTGCTTAATTCATACATGGATATCCATTACTAGAAAATAATTTTGAACCATGATTCGCTGATCAACTCAGAGAAAGCTAAGGATGTTGCAGATGTGCTGAAATTGAGCTATTACCATCTACCAGCACATTTGCAAGAATGCTTTAGATTTTGCTGCATATTTCCTCAAGATTATGAGTTCGACAAAGATGAGTTGATCAAAATGTGGATGGCCTCTGGATTCATCCGCCAAGAGTTGCACGGAGGAGAAAGGCCAGAAGATTTTGGAGTAGACTACTTCAATCACCTTTTTAGGAAATCTTTTTTTGAAGAACATTCATGGAAAAAAAATGTTTATGTTATGCATGATTTGATGCATGATCTGGCTCAGAATGTATCGAAAGGAGAATGTTGCAGAGTAGAACCAAATGGTGAATCTGATAATATACCTTTAACTGCACAACATGTTGCTGTTCCAGAAAGTAAAATTGAAGGGATATTCAATCTTAGAAATTTACGCACCTTGGTAATAACCATAGAATTCAAAATCGGCCGTTCCAGAGATCGATTTGTTCCCCCAAATGGTTCACTTAAGAAAACTTTGCGTTTATTGGTCATACAAGGACAAGGTAGATGTGAACTGACGGAGGAGATTGGTAGTTTGTTGCATCTTCGCTTTCTAAAGGTCGACCTAGGTATCAATCAACAATCATATAGATATCTGCTTCATAATTCACTTTATAAGCTTTACCATCTTCAAGTGCTAGAAATGACCAATTGGAATGAAGATTGTGAGGGTGTTGAAACAACTGGAATTACCAATCTTGTTAGTTTACGCTATATAGACCTTCCCAGGGAGGTAATGCAAAAAATTCACGGAGTGCACAAGTTGACCTCTCTACAAAAGTTACATTTTTTTGTTGAACAGGAGAGTGGTCACCATATAGATGAACTAGAGATGCTAAACAATCTCCGATACCTTTCTATTGAGAAAATTGAGAATGTAGGGGATCCACTTGAAGCTACAAATGCAAACCTATCCAAAAAGGAAAGTCTTATATCACTATCCCTGAAATGGACTGAAGGGAGCAATTCTGATAACCCGGAGCAAGTCATTGATAACCTCCGACCCAATCCAAATCTCCAGGAATTGACCATTCGGTATTATACAGGCAACCACATGCCAAAATGGAAATCCTGGGCAGGACCACATATTTGTTATGGCTTTCCAAATCTAAAAGAACTTGTAATCTCAGACTGCCCAAACCTGGCCAATATACCGACCATTCCTTCTTCTCTTTTCAAATTTGAAGTAGATAGTGTGGGGCTTAATTCCCTTCCAGATATGCACCACAGTTCTAGCATTACAGATGAAGCACCATCATGTATGAAATCATCGCTTAGAAAAGTAGATATTACCAAATGTCCCAAATTAATATCATTGAATGGATTTCTGCAGCAAAAAAACCTAGATTTACAATCTGTTGAGGAACTAACCATCAAATGCTGTGAGAATTTGGTTCAGTTACCAACTGGTGCATTTGGGAACTTTGTGTCACTAAAACACTTAGTTATAACGGGAAGCCCAAAGCTGGTAACAGTTGATAACCAAAGCATCTTGCTACCTGCGAAACTAGAATCTCTTTTCATGGGAAACTGTGGTGAACTTGATGTGTCATTGCTAGAGTCAGCATCACACCTCTCTACACTTGCTACTCTTGATATTTTTGACAGTGCAAATATTACTTGTATCCCTTCCTCTGAAAAGGCATTTACATCGCTCAGAAAACTGTCCATCCTTGGATGTCAGAAGCTCATTGAAATTTCATCTATGCCACAAGCACATACTGTCAACCAAGGAAACAACTTGGTCTCTTTAAAGATCAGTACATTGTACATTGATCACCTCTGCCTCCTTCGTATTGAACCACTTAGATGCCTAAGATTTGTTAGTTCTCTGACAGTTGGCAAGTGTTCAGGGATGGAGGCCCTGCCAGAGCAATGGTTGTTACAAAACAGTAGTACCCTCAAGGAGCTGACCATCTGGGATGCAAGCTCGCTGCGGTCATTGCCTGGTACAATGGTGATGCTCACTGCCCTTCAACGACTTGACATTTGGAAAGCTACTTTGCTGGAAGAAATCCCAGAGTTGCCTACTTCGCTGACTTATAAGTACATTGGAAGGTACTAAGCTCTCTGACTCTATTTCAACCCTCCTCGTAAGTGTTATTATGATTATATTTCCTGCCTAGTTTTTGTTTGTTCCATGCTCTATGTTATTTCAAGTTTTGAATCCTCTCAATGGCTCTTGCAATTGATTAAGTTCTCATTTGCAACCGTTGGTCTTTGTGTAACTTCTTGTAGATGACTCATGCAAGCACAAACATTGACCCCACCAACAAGTACGTGCCACATTGCTGTTGTATAGGTGTGATCAATGTCCAAAGAAGTAGATGATGAAATTATGCAAGCTCCACTTCATGAAGGTATTTATCTCTCCTTGTTCCCAATTTATTAATTTCTGTTACATTTATTTTTAAATTGAAATTTCAGAGATAATAACACATTTCCAAATTAACTCGGCCTATATCTAAATGATGTAACCGGTCCCAAACCAAGACAAGTGGAGTGTTATTAATTTTTTTTGAAATGTTTTGACTTGAATAAAAACAATTGGATGCTCAAATGTGAAACCAAAAGGTTCTCACAACATAGTTAAATACAGTCGCAATATTTAAGTTGCAAATGGAAAATTTGAAGTT
Organism: Carex kokanica; assembly: GCA_025461125.1. NCBI lineage: Eukaryota > Viridiplantae > Streptophyta > Magnoliopsida > Poales > Cyperaceae > Carex > Carex kokanica. The sequence goes on from JAJGRX010001329.1 coordinate 402,225, forward strand.
TCTTCTGGGTACAACTCAATAACGCAACATCTAGTTGCTCTTTTTATTCAATTTAGATAGCATTTGAGTTGAGTTTCTTGCAAATAAAAAATAGTACTTCCAATTTCAAAGGGCCAATGAGAAAATATTCGAAAGTGGAGGGCCTCACGTTTAATTCAAGCACCACTCTAACTGGCATAAGTTTGTGCAATTGGTTTGTTCAATTCAGGGTTTTCGTTAAATTAAGTGCTTTTGATCAGTAGTCAGTAGTGGTACATGTTTGTGTACAAGCTTGAGTTACCATACCCTGGTTTAATAATTTTGGACTTTGGTAAAAAAATTTGGTAGATATAAGTTTACTGGGCTTTTTAATTAAATGTATTTAATTCGAATTTAGCTTTGAGTCTGTTAACTAAATGTATTTAATTCGAATTGAGCTTAATTTTTTGGTGTTGTATAAGTTTACTGGGTTTTTTTTTTCAATTTTTTATTGAGTAGACCAATTTATGTTTCAGCAAAATTATCTGGCACTTGATTAAGGATATCTAAGATGGTTAAATCATATTACATGAATTGATGTGCTCTATCATTTTTCAGTTGCTCAAAACAAATTTATTCAGTGACATGACAATTTATTCAGGTTTCAGTGTTGAATATCGTGATGCCAAAAGAAATGGGCTTCAGACCATTAGCTTTTTCACGGAAATAACATTTTTTAATAGAAAAGGAAATTGAAGAGAGAAAAGGATGGAAGCCATGTCTCTCTGTTAGAAGAAAGAAGCCTCTTTTGCAAGCTTTTTAAGGGTTTGCTCTCTTGTTTTAATCCCACCAAAATACACAAGGCAATCTCAAATTAGTGTATGATATTGTAAGATAGTGTGAGAGAGTGTGATTGTAAAGACTCCATGATATAGTGATTTTGTGCCGTGCTCCCGTGGTTTTCTCCCGCAAGGGTTTCCACGTAAAATCTTGTGTCTCTCTTTGTGCTTGATTGCTTGATTTTTTTTTTTGTCTCTCTTTATTTTTTGTGCTTGATTGCTTGTTGTGGTTGGCTTCTTTGTGTGTGTTCCATTTTTCTCCAATTGAATAGATATTGGTGTATGTCCACAAAGTGTTCGACAAAATTATTTCTTGAACACTTCTACAATTGTCTGCAACATTCAGACCTTTCAATTTTTAGTCATTTTGACGTTGTACCGGTCGTTGCATTTTGAATTTTTAGTAATTTATAAAGACATCTTCAGTGATTCTTAATTAAATTTATTTTGACAATACCCCAGATTTTAGCATACAGTCAACCGTACAATTTTTTAAATTTCACTGAGTTCCAAGTTGTATTTCAACTGGACTGATATCTGTTTCATTCATGAATATATTAAGATAGGATCAAGTAAAAGAAATAGGATAGTTTCTTCATACAATCCAGCTACAACAACACAACACACATTGTTAGGTTCAAGATCTAATTTCTCTGAGCAATTCGCAAATTGTACGAAAAGCTCAAGAATCAAATAAATTATTTTATTAATTAGGAATGCAGATACAACAATAGCGAAACGTCAAGTCTGAGGTGAAACAACAAAATTAGTTAATAATTGACTAAATTGAATCCATACATGTATTCCCTATATGCTGACGAAACTAGAGAAACAAGAATCATTCAAAATGGTTATCTAAATCTTGCAAATCAATAGCGACACAACAGATCAGCAGCCAAATCAGTGGAATACGCGCCAGATGCTCTCCAGTTGCTCCGTGCGTACCTTCTCCTGTCCTGGAGATGAGGGGGAGGGGCCATTCTAGTGTTTTGCAAAAACCCGGGCGGGTCAAACCCGGTCCGGTCCGCCCGTGACCCGGACCGTGTCGCCCGTGACCCGTGTTGCCGGGGGGGTTGAGAGGGGCCGGGTAGGGTTTTTGAAAAAAAAAACCCGGGCTACCCGTCCCGTGTCGCCCGTGACCCGTGTTGTCCGTGACCCGTGTTGCCCGTTGCCCGCCACCACTAGGCCATTCTCTCAGTTACTCGATCGATTGCCTTCCACGGTCGCGGGTAGGTTATTATAAACGCGGACCCCTGTCGCAGGGCTTCAGATTTTATATGAATCATAACCGAGCACCTGACCGCCCTGCCCTGGACCTCTTCAAATTCTCCTTCCTTCTCTCCTTCGCTAAACGGTGACTCATCTTGTCTCTGCTGCATTTCTCTCTTTGTTTGTGAACTCAGGTCCCACTTCATTGCACCTGACAAGTGGCGAATCATCCTCTTCATTATTTCTCATATTAACTCAGCCCAATCGTAACTTCCTTTCCTTCTTCCTGTTATGTTCCTTTGACCAGGTCAATCCTCTCTCTCCCCAGTAGATACTCCTAAATCATTAATTCAGGATATCAACTTTACATTAATCTTACACGTATTATCCAGAAAAATGAATATTGATTCAGGATATCAATTTTTTTGGATAAAGATACTGACAGAGCAATTTTTACTTCATGCAGCGCAGGAGTCATATGCAGTTTATTTTGACTTTATTGTATGTTCGCTGCATAAAGCAAAAAGTACACTGTCAATATCTTTACCCAAGATTTCTCACTCAGTGCGACTTCATTAATTCAGGATTAATTTAATTCTTGCCCATTTGCTTTCTACTAATTATCATTTCTGGAAACTAATTAATGTAACTAACCAATTTAATCCCTATCAATTGATATAGGCAGAACAATTGGGACAAACACACAGTGGACATCTCCAGTGTTGCAGGATAGATTAAAAAAATGAAATAGAGAAAGAAAAATTCAAGATATCACAAAATTGTTATGATAATTAGAGTTTTAAAGATTCTTTTACTTCATTTTTTCCGGAACTATATATGTTCATTTAATATTTTCTTCACTTTTTAATTAACCTGCAATTAATGCATCAATTGAAATATTTAATGCATAAATTATGAGCATGTTTCTGTAAAACTAATTTATGTGATATCACCCAGCATATGAAACTTTTTATATGGCATACCGGTCGATCAAAATTATATGGTCCAGATCGGCACTATTTTATATCAAGGAGAATTTTTTTTTATAATTGGAACCATAAAATTTGAATAAGATTTAAATCTTAATTATAAGTATTTTTCAGGGTATGATTCATTATCAGAATTCAGCACAGATCATGATCGGTACAGCACGAAATTTCTTTCATTTTTTCAGGGTATGGTTCATTTCTTTCATTTCAGCACAGATCATGATCGGTACAGCACAGATCATGATCGCTAGAAGATAAATTATAAATAATGAATATTGTACATAAATAAAATATAGGCCTACATGCAAATGCATCACAAATGGGCCTGGCTCCAATATAAAACATGGGCCTACCTGTTTTTGTCTTTTGATAATATAGGACCAGAATTGATGGACAAACTCATTACATCAAAATAAATAGGGACCCACAACTCAGTGAGTTCAAGAGTTGTCCACAAGTCACATTTCAAGCTCTTGTCAGTTTCAAATACGCCCAAAATTTTAGTACTAATTATTAAAGTAATCTTCCAGTCTTCAATTAATTTGAGTGCTTGATTTTGATACACATACAAATTGTTTGTGCCAGGTAATGTCTAACAATGAGACCTCAAATTAAAAATGATTGATTATATATTCGATAAAAGAGGAGATTAACTCAAATTGACAAGTCGGTCTCAACTCAAGCATGATGACTCACAGTTTTTTATTTTCTGTAGGCCTCTATTAGAGCAGGTTCTGAATTCTCTAGTCCTTACTCCTTATTTGAGATTTAGCTAGCAACAATGTACGCCATCTAAAATGCTGCTAGAGCGTGCGATTTTAAGAACACTGTACTCCTTATTTGAGATTTAGCTAGCAACAATCGGCCTAAACGGGCGATTTTTACAACACTGCTAGAGCGTTAATGCAAACATCTATAGAACTGCATGTTTAGTGCAGTGGTGTGAGTTCCCGTCTCTTTATGAAGAGATGTAGGTTCAATCCTCACAAAAAGCAATTAAAAGATGTTGGGTTGTACCACGATCCTATAATAATAATAAAAACCTAATCCCCTTGTAAAGCACAAAATTTTCTTAAGGTCCTCCTCCCTACCTAAAGAATCTGCATCCTCCTAGGTACCTGACTGAGTACAATTAGCTCTCATTACCCAGCCGAGCGATTGGAATTTTGTCCCTGTTTAGATATAGGGGTCTGTTTTGAGATTCGTGCCACACTAATTAAAACTGAACACTCAGATCTAATTGTACTCAATTAGGTATTGCACTGGATCTGAATTCCCTCCCGAGTGAGTATCTACAAGAATAGAATGAGTTTGAGTCGAGTCAATATTTTGCAGTCAGCCTTAGGTTCCCGGGCCCCTTCAAAACTCGTGCCAGATTAAATCAAATGGTTCATATCTCACTTTACACCCCCTTTAAATCTCAATTCCCCTTCCTATTACACAAAAATAATGGAGTAACAAGAAGTAATAAAGATTTCAGTTTGGCAATTAGTCACCATGCATCCACCCATTGATGGATTCAATTAAAGTATTGCTTTAAGACACGACCATAAATTATGTATGCTGGATGCTTCTCCTCTGGTCCATTCATAGTACTCTTCTTATTTGTTTTTTTGTTCTTGATTTTTCAATGCATAGCACAGTGGGTTATTTCATTGGGATTAATTACAAGGCCGACCCTGAAGCATGTAAAATTTCAATTTACCCCTTGTGTGCCTGTATCACGGGGTTTGAGGGAAATACGTAATTTTGAAATTTTTAAGAGGTATACATGGAATGCCTCATAATAAAAAAATTCTTGTGTTTTTTGTGGTGTAGTTTTAAGTAGGCAGTAAATTTCGTCAATTTAATTATTTTAATTTTTACATGTGCCAAATATCATCCTATCAGCATTAATTTATTAAAAAATAAAGTGATATTTTTAAGTGCGCATTAAGTGTCTTAAGGTTTCTCTATTTCAACATCTGGTACTAGCTAGAGTTCTTGTAATAATTTAAAAATTACTATTAATGCCTCTGATAATATATATGAAAACTCAAACTGAGACCCACTAATACAAAATTATTTGTTACCTAATAATACAACATTATTCACCATGCTACAACTTATAAGTGACAAAAAACACAAGTCAGTGGTCACCCACAATTTTTAATTTTTAATATAAACAGTGCTTCTACTAAAGCACAATTTGTATATCACATTAATTTACTGTGAATCGGGTCACTGACCCTGTACGTTAGTTTTTCTAATTTCTGAAGGTGGATAGGCTTATAATCATTTGCTACCTATAATGCTTAGTTTGTGCATGCCACAGAGAATCTCATCGCCAATAATGTTGTTTCAACTCAAAACGTGTGGAGAATTTACTTGCGTTGCATGACACCCACACATCCCACAAACTTCATCTCTTTTGTTATCTTCACTCTGTTTCTCAGATCTTAATCTCTCTCTCTCTCTCTCTCTCATACAATCTCTCTTTTGATAATTGACTTCCTTTGATTTCGAACTTGTTTTATCTTGGAATCTCAATTTCTCAATTCATCTTTCATTCAACAATCTACTACAAATTGTTAGTGTTTTTTCTTATTCTGTAAACAACCGTTGTTAGTTAAAAAAAAGAACAAAAAAAAAAAACTTGCCTTGCATTACACCCACACATCCCATAAACTTCATCTCTTTTGCTATCTTTACTGTCTTCACTCTGTTTCTCAGATCCCAATCTCTCTTTCTCTCTCTCATACAATCATTCTTTTGGTCATTGATTTCTTTTGTTAATTAGCCGATATTTTTCCTCTTGAAATCTCAATTTCTCTATCCATCTTTCATTCAACAATCTACTACAAATTGTTAGTGTATTTTTTTTCTGGTTCTGTACACAACAACCCAGCTACTTACAAAAAAAAAAAGAAAAAAACAAAACGAAAAGAAAAACAGAGAAATAGTAAGTTAGAAGAAGAAAATCTTGATGGAGTTAGCTCTTTCAACCGTTGGTGAATGGTTTGGGTCTGCAATCATTAGCAAACTACTCGACACGGCTTCCTCCTACTTGGGCGAGCGTATGCTGCCTGCCGATACTAAATCCGAGCTACGTAGGGTGAAAGCAGCTCTTCCCAAGATTGCAGCTGTCATGGGTGTTGGCGAGGCACTAAAATTGAAGCACCCGAATTCGGGGGTGAATGCTTGGCTAGAGCAATTCAAAGAAGCTTTCTTAGCAGCTGAAGATGTGCTTGACGAACTCGAGTACTGGGAGCTGGAAGACATGGTGAAAAATCGAGATCAGGTTAGTGGATCTTCCTCTTCAATAATTGGTTCGCTGAAGAGAAAATTTACTGGTTCTACCATTAGTGAAGATACATTGAAGAGGTTAAGGGAGGCTGTAGAAATGTTAGATCTAGCTGCCGCAGATGTTGGCTATTTCTTCCAATTTGCTATTGCATTAGATGTTCATGGCCATGCAAAACCAAATAATGAGCCAGTTTACACTTCTAATCGAGAAACTACTTCCCTTTCAACCGGAATCAAAGTGTTCGGCCGTGAGAGAGAGAAGGCCATGATAATTGAATGGTTAAAGAAACCAGCATCTCATGGAAATATCTCTGCCTTTTGTATTGTGGGGGTGGGAGGATTAGGGAAAACCACTCTTGCACAGTTAATCTTTGAGGAGATTAGCAAAGAGAACCATTTTGATAAAACAATTTGGGTTTGTGTTTCAACAAGCTTCAATGTTGAAGATATAACAAGAAAAATTCTCCAAGAACTTGGGGAAAAAGGCCATGGTAATGAATCATTAAATCGCCTTCACATAAACTTGAAGGAAAAGGTACTTTCAAAGAAAGTTCTTTTTATTCTAGATAATGTGTGGAATGACGAGAAAATGTGTGATTGGGAGAAATTCATTGCTCCCCTGAAATTTGTACAACAAGGAAGCAAAATTTTACTCACCACTAGAATGAAATCAGTTGCTGACATGCTTGCTCGTGTGTTGAATGTGGAACAAAGAAATCTAATGTTAGAAGGCTTGAAAGAGCAAGAGTTGTTAGAGTTGTTCAATAAGTATGCATTTCATGGTTATGACCCTGACAATCATAGAGATTTGCAAAAGATCAGAAATGATATTGTAAAGAAACTCCGAGGTAGCCCCCTAGCAACAAAGGTGATTGGAAGCTTGTTGAACTCATACATGGATTTCCATTATTGGAAAAGAATTTTGAACCATGATTCGCTGATCAACTTAGAGAATGCTAAGGATGTTGCAAATGTGCTGAAATTGAGCTATTACCATCTACCAGCACATTTGCAAGAATGCTTTAGATTTTGCTGCATATTTCCTCAAGATTATCGGTTCAACAAAGATGAGTTGATCAAAATGTGGATGGCCTCTGGATTCATCCGCCAAGAGTTGCACGGAGGAGCAAGGCCAGAAGATATTGGAGAAGGGTATTTCAATCACCTTTTTAGGAAATCTTTCTTTGAAAAACTGTTTGGGTCTGAAACGTTGTTTGTTATGCATGATTTGATGCATGATCTGGCTCAGAATGTATCGAAAGGAGAATGTTGCAGAGTAGAACCAAATGGTGAATCTGATAATATACCTTTAACTGCACAACATGTCGCTGTTCCAGAAAGTAAAATTGAAGGGATATTCAATCTTAGAAATTTACGCACCTTGGTAATAACCTTGATTGGCGATCGATTTGTTCCCCCAAATGGTTCACTTAAGAAAACTTTGTGTTTATTGGTCATACAAGGAGAAGGAAGAGGAGGTAGATGTGAACTGCTCGAGGAGACTGGTAGTTTGTTGCACCTTCGCTTTCTAAAGGTCAACCTATATACGTATCAACAATCATATAGATATTTGCTTCATAATTCACTTTATAAGCTTTACCATCTTCAAGTGCTAGAAATGACCAATGGGTTTGTAAATTGTTCAGATTATGAGGGTGTTGATACAACTGGAATAACCAATCTTGTTAGTTTACGCTATATGAACCTTCCCAACGAGGTAATGCAAAAAATTCACGGAGTGCACAAGTTGACATCTCTACAAGAGTTACATTTTTTTGTTGGGCGGGAGAGTGGTCACCATATAGATGAACTAGAGATGCTAAACAATCTCCGATACCTTTCTATTGAGAAAATTGAGAATGTAGGGGATCCACTTGAAGCTACAAATGCAAACCTATCCAAAAAGGAAAGTCTTATATCACTATCCCTGAAATGGACTGAAGGGAGCAATTATCATGACCTTGAGCAAGTCATTGATAACCTCCGACCCAATCCAAATCTCAAGAAATTGACCATTGAGTATTATACAGGCCACAGGCCTCCAATTTGGACAAGTGATTGTGTTTTTTCATCTTTGGAATGGCTATATTGCGGCCACATGCCAAAATGGGAATCCTGGGCAGGAACACACATTTGTTATGGCTTTCCAAATCTAAAAGAACTTATAATCACAGACTGCCCAAACCTGGCCAATATACCGACCATTCCTTTTTCTCTTTTCAGATTTGAAGTAAGTAGTGTGGGGCTTAATTCCCTTCCAGATATGCACCACAGTTCTAGCATTACAGATGAAGCACCATCATGTATAAAATCATCGCTTAGAAGAGTAGAGATTACCAAATGTCCCAAATTAATATCATTGAATGGATTTCTGCAGCAAGAAAACCTAGATTTACAATCTGTTGAGGAACTAACCATCAGAGACTGTGAGAATTTGGTTCAGTTACCAACTGGTGCATTTGAGAACTTTGTGTCACTAAAACACTTAGTTATAAAGGGAAGCCCAAAGCTGGTAACAGTTGATAACCAAAGCATCTTGCTACCTGCGAAACTAGAATATCTTGAAATGGGAAACTGTGGTGAACTTGATGTGTCATTGCTAGAGTCAGCATCACACCTCTCTACACTTGCTACTCTTTCTATTAGAAACAGTGCAAATATTACTTGTATCCCTTCCTCTGAAAAGGCATTTACATCGCTCAGACAACTGAAAATCAAAGGATGCGACAAGCTCATTGAAATTTCATCTATGCCACAAGCACATACTGTCAACCAAGGAAACAACTTGGTCTCTTTAAAGATCAGTACATTGTACATTGATCACCTCTGCCTCCTTCGTATTGAACCACTTAGATGTCTAAGATTTGTTAGTTCTCTGGCAGTTGGCAAGTGTTCAGGGATGGAGGCCCTGCCAGAGCAATGGTTGTTACAAAACAGTAGTACCCTCAAGGAGTTGACCATCTGGGATGCAAGCTCGCTGCGGTCATTGCCTGGTACAATGGTGATGCTCACTGCCCTTCAACACCTTGACATTTGCAAAGCTACTTTGCTGGAAGAAATCCCAGAGTTGCCTACTTCGCTGACTTTTAAGAACATATATTGAAAGGCACTAAGCTCTCTGACTATTTCAACCCTCCTCGTAAGTGTTATTATGATTATATTTCCTGCCTAGTTTTTGTTTGTTCCATGCTCTCTATGTTATTTCAAGTTTTGAATCCTCTCGATGGCTCTTGCAATTGATTAAGTTCTCATTTGCAACCGTTGGTCTTTGTGTAACTTCTTGTAGATGACTCATGAAAGCACAAACATTGACCCCACCAACAAGTACGTGCCACATTGCTGTTGTATAGGTGTGATCAATGTCCAAAGAAGTAGATGATGAAATTATGCAAGCTCCACTTCATGAAGGTATTTATCTCTCCTTGTTCCCAATTTATTAATTTCTGTTACATTTATTTTTAAATTGAAATTTCAGAGAGAATAACACACTTCCAAATTAACTCGGCCTATATCTAAATGATGTAACCGGTCCCAAACCAAGACAAGTGGAGTGTTATTAATTTTTTTTTTAAATGTTTTAACTTGAATAAAAACAATTGGATGCTCAAATGTGAAACCAAAAGTTTATCACAACATAGTTAAATACAGTCGCAATATTTAAGTTGCAAATGGAAAATTTGAAGTTTCTTCTGGGTACAACTCAATAACGCAACATCTAGTTGCTCTTTTTATTCAATTTAGATAGCATTTGAGTTGAGTTTCTTGCAAATAAAAAATAGTACTTCCAATTTCAAAGGGCCAATGAGAAAATATTCGAAAGTGGAGGGCCTCACGTTTAATTCAAGCACCACTCTAACTGGCATAAGTTTGTGCAATTGGTTTGTTCAATTGAGGGTTTTCGTTAAATTAAGTGCTTTTGATCGGGTCTTTCTTGTTTTTTTTTTGTTCAGTAGTCAGTAGTGGTACATGTTTGTGTACAAGCTTGAGTTACCATACCCTGGTTTAATAATTTTGGACTTTGGTAAAAAAATTTGGTAGATATAGGTGAGCTATCAGTTTTTTGTGATGACTCCAATCTTTGAGGCTGTTAACTAAATGTATTTAATTCGAATTTAGCTTAATTTTTTGGTGTTGTATAAGTTTATTGGGCTTTTTTTTCAATATTTTTATTGAGTAGACCAATTTATGTTTCAGCAAAATTATCTGGCACTTGATTAAGGATATCTAAGATGGTTAAATCATATTACATGAATTGATGTGCTCTATCATTTTTCAGTTGCTCAGAACAAATTTATTCAGTGACATGACAATTTATTCAGGTTTCAGTGCGGAATATCGTGATGCCAAAAGAAATGGGCTTCAGACCATTTGCTTTTTCACGGAAATAACATTTTTGAATAGAAAAGGAAATTGAAGAGAGAAAGGGATGGAAGCCATGTCTCTCTGTTAGAAGAAAGAAGCCTCTTTTGCAAGCTTTTTTAAGGGTTTGCTCTCTTGTTTTAATCCCACCAAAATACACCAGGCAATCTCAAATTATTGTATGATATTGTAAGATAGCGTGAGAGACTATGATTGGCTATATTATCTTGTTGTATTGTAAAGACTCCATGATATAGTGATTTTGTGCCGTGCTCCCGTGGTTTTCTCCCGCAAGGGTTTCCACGTAAAATCTTGTATCTCTCTTTGTGCTTGATTGCTTGATTGCTTGATTGTTTGATTTTTTTTGTCTCTCTTTATTTTTTGTCCTTGATTGCTTGTTGTGGTTGGCTTTTTTGTGTGTGTTCCATTTTTCTCCAATTGGACAGATATTGGCGTATGTCCACAGTGTTCGACAAAATTATTTCTTGAACACTTCTGCAATTGTCTCCAACATTCAGACCTTTCAATTTTTAGTCATTTTGACGTTATACTTGTACCGGTCGTTGCATTTTGAATTTTTAGTAATTTATAAAGACATCTTTAGTGATTCTTAATTATATTTATTCTAACAATACCCCAGATTTTAGCATACAGTCAACTGTACATTTTTTTTAATATCACTCAGTTCCAAGTTGTATTTCAACTGGACTGATATATGTTTCATTCAAGAATATATTAAGATAGGATCAAGTAAAAGGAAAAAGATTCAGTGCCAGATTCCTAGGAAGAACATGAGGTTAATTAGATCATGTTGTTGTATGCGCTGATTCCTTTTTCAATTATGTGGTTTTTTACTGCTTTTATTCAGGTGGCAGTGGATCTGAAGTCAACTCAAACAAAATATGATAAATTCAAATCTGGAGGCGAAATTACGACCTTTTGCAATTAGTGATTAATATCCACAAAACATAGTGTGTTTGCTATGTCCTCAATTTCAATTTGGTTGCAATTTGAGAATTTTGCAGAACTTTTGCTGAGAAATAACTGAAAACAAGAAATTTTGATAAATAAAATGCAATAAGTATAACCTTTTTACAAATGATATAGCTTATCGAATATTAAATTTGTTAATCTAGAGAACCAGCCTTTAATATAGTGGCAAAAACAAGATCCTAGCATCGTGGAGGAGATCACAGGATCGAAACCCGGATGGGCGAGTCCTTTGTGGATATTAAATAGTTTGGTAGCTTGACTTCCAACCTTTACTAAAATAAAATTTGTTAATCCAAAAAAGTTAGAACAGTGTATAAATTATGTTTGATGTAAACTTTTTTAAATTACAAACGTGACAATGCATATAAACCATTGTTTATGTACTATTATTAATATCAAATATTTCGTAACTTTATTTCTATTTTCTAATCAGATGTTATTATTAGTTTTCTTAGTCTATAAATATTTTTCTAGGATCCCGTCACTATGGGTGTTCGTTGGTTCCGGTTTAGTTGGTTTTGAACCGAACCAAATTAGTTTGAACTAAACGGTTCGGTTTGTTCGGTTTAATGGTTCGGTTCAGTTTACTTTTTAAAACCGAATTGTAATTTTAGTTCGGTTCGGTTTGAAATTTTTTAAAACCGAAATAACCGAACAGACCGAACTTTTATATATTATGAATTTGGTCCGGAACGTTCCGGTTTATTTCTTAATCAATTGCTTTAAATACTTCGGTTTATTTCTTAATATCTCGGTTTATTTTTAATACTCCGGTTTATTTCTTAATATAATTCGGTTTCTTATAAATCAATTGCTTTAAATAAAAAAATTAATATATTTTGGTTTGAACCGAACAAATCGAACAAACCGAAATAAAACTTTGGTTCGGTTCGGTTCGGTTGCAATGCTAAATCAGTTCGGTTCGGTTCTATTTTAGAAACCAAATTATTACTTTGGTTTGCCTAGTTTAGTTCGATTTCAACCGAACCGAACCGAAGAACACCCCTACTCGTCACTTTTCTCAACGTATATAATGGACTCGTCAATCCCTAAATTTCAAATCCAACATTTTTCAATTTCAGTAGGCCCAAAATAATTTAATCCATGTAGCATTTTCCATCTAGCCCAAATTTTAGTAACAAGTGACCAAGCTGTGGCTGGATTACTAAGCAACGGGTCCCATTTAACTCCCTTCTATCTCTGGACATCTTTTATTTGTCACTACGCGTAACAGAAATTCGGATTTCCTTTTCATAGGTTCACCAAAACTTCAAATTTTTTATTTTCAGTTTTCAATTAATTATATAACGAACCAAATTTACTATAACATGTCTTACAAAATCAAGCCTATGAAGTTTTGAGCACTTAATTGCTACATGTCCAAAATTAGTTCAAATTAATACACATTAAGATGATTGAACTATTAAAAAGACCAAGATTTAAAGAATTAAATAATAATAAATATATAATAACTTCAAGATTGGATATGTTTCATGATCTCACAAACTATTAAGATAATTAGAGTTTTGAAGAGGTTTTTTTTACTTTATTTTTTCCGGATTTATAATAATATACTTCCTTCACTTTTGAATTTGACTGCAGTTTATGCATAAATTGAAATGCTTATTGCGCATTGTTTAATGCATCAACAATGAGCATGTTGCTGTAAAACTATAATGTGATATCACTCAGCATATGCAACTTTTAATGTGGCGGTCGATCCAACTTATGTGATCCAGATCATCACAATTTAATTAGGAGGAATTTTTTGTATACCCCTCAAAAATATCAAAATTACATATGTCCCGCTCTAGACTTGTAAACTTCGTAATATCATATTTTACCCTTGGAAATATAAAGACTCAAATTTACCAATTTAAATGTCTTTTCTATTAAAACTCATTTTAGAGAGAGAGAGTGGCTAATATCAAAACGTTTGTTCCTAGCCCCTGGTGCTACCAAGTGGTTTTCCGATTTCCAAAGTTCAAACAGTCGATCCAAACCGTTAGATGTTCAATCTATATTAAAATGTGCTTGGAGACCAAATTTTACATTTTTTGGAATTTTTTTACTATTTATTAAGATGGTTTGAAAATTGCTGTTTTGAAGTTTTTTTTTCAGTACCATTGAAAACACCGATTTTCAAACCATCTTAATAAATAGTAAAAAAATTCCAAAAAATGTAAAATTTGGTCTCCAAGCACATTTTAATATAGATTGAACATCTAACGGTTTGAATCGACTGTTTGAACTTTAGAAATCAGAAAACTACTTGGTAGCACCGGGGGGCTAGGAACAAATGTTTTGATATTAGCCACTCTCTCTCTCTCTCTCTCTCTCTCTCTATTTTAGAGTCCGGCTAAATTGCTTCTGGAAGTATTTCGACCGAAGTGCTTAGTGTCAAATTTAGCCATTTGATGTTTGAAACGTCGAACTAAATAGCTTAATAAATTGGTTATATAATAAATATGTAGAATACCGATGTTTACTATTTTTGAAATTTTTTATCTATTTTTTATTATTTTTGAAAGATGGACTTTTTTTTACCTAAAAATAAAAGTATTTTTAAGCCAAAAATGACCATATTTCAAAAATCATAAAAAATAGTTAAAAAATTCCAAAAATAGTACAAATCGGTATTCTACATGTTTATTATATAATCAATTTATTTAGCTACTTAGATCGACATTTCAAACATCAAATATTAAATTTTGACCTCGTAAGCACTTCGGTCGAAGTGATTCTGGAAGCAATTTAGCCAGACTATATATTTATATATAGAGGTTGGCTAAATCAAAACGTTTGTTCCGAAGCCGTGGTGCAACCAATTGGTTTTATGATTTTCAAAGTCCAAAGATTGATCTAAACCGTTAGATGTGATCTCTATATTAAAATGTACTTGGTCACCAAATTTTATATTTTTTGGAATTTTTTTACTATTTATTAAGCCAGTTTTAAAATCACTAATTTTAATAAACAGTGAAAAAAATTGAATCATTGAAAACAACAATTTTAAAACTGGCTTAATAAATAGTAAAAAAATTTCAAAAAAATGTAAAATTTGTTCTCCAAGCACATTTTATTATAGATTGAATGTTGAATGGTTTGCATCGACCATTTAGACTTTAAAGATGTAAAAATCAAAGTGTTTGTTCCACAGCCTAGGAACAAACGTTTTCATAATATATATGTATATATATTATTAGTCAAGGTAAAGATGATGTAGATCAAATATTTAAAATTGAGTGAGGCTATGGTGCTATGCATAGCACGGATGACTAGTGTACTACGGCTCAATATGCATTTTAAAAAGTACCATATTGAGCTGTAGTACACTAGCTATTGGTGCTATGCATAGCACCATAGCCTCACTCTTTAAAATTTATAGCTCTTTCAAATGATTTGCTGGTCCGAACTATTTAGTATCTATACCCGCATTCATATACATATATCTGTATTCACATTTGAAAAATTCATAGATATGTTTTAAGATTCGTGCCAATTTATAAAGAATCCTATGCGAGCCCAAATGCCCAAATAGTGTCCTTGGCAAAAACCAATTATCCCTTCAATTCACAAAACCCGTGACGCTCTCATACACGGGTCGGTTCTCTAAAGTAGCTCAAATTTTGAGTATCGATTAGGACCGTCCAATCAAAACTCAGATCAATCCGGTCTAGGCTAGAGCAGATCAAAGGGATCGGATCCAAACTCAAAACTTGGGTTAATTTAGGGGTTCCGAACTAGAGTTTCATGATCTTGTATCCTCCGAGTACACTCAAATTTTGAGGTTAGATCTGAAAATTTAAATCTGCACGAATATTCAAGTTTCCTGCACATTACATACGTGGGTTGGATTGGATTGAATTCTGATCGGATGCTAGAAAGCTAAACTCAAACGATGCTTTAATGCAGAGGTTGCGGAATCATGAAACCCTTGCTTTCTACAATAACATAGAAAGGATGAGAGGTGTGCCGTCGCTTCGGCGCTGGTGAAGTCGAGATCTGAAATCCCTCTGAAGAAATTCCTCTAAAATGTACCCAGACGAGGCCTTGCAGAAATGTGCCTTAGAGATTGAAAGAAGAAGAAAGGCCAACAAGGAAGGAAGTGGAGGTCTTGTGGCGGCCAAAACATCCATCCTTCATTGTCGGCCTTTCTTTTCCTTTCAATGGCAGCTTATGCTATTTGACGACAACACAGGAATTGATAGAACATCCATCCAATCCAATGTAGTTTTGAACAAGAGCTATAGTCATCTCATTATCAGATTTTTCTCTCAGTAAATCAACTCTTTTTGTTATAATATATAATGTGAGTAATTATCAATTTAGAGTACTAATTAAAGCTTGCTTTTACTGTTCAATCACAATAATATCACCACTGGTACCGAACCTGACAAAACTTATCTAGAAACATCAAAAGTACATAACATCACCATCGTTACCTACTACAGCACCTACTTAGCTAATCAGAGTTTACAAACTAAAAACACTACATAAAAACTACAATATAATACCAGAATCAGTTACAAACAGACCCATCAACAAACACTTACAAAAACCTGGTACTGGTACTGCCCAACCCTAAACCAATACCCCCTGTACCAGTCAGGCTTCACTGCTGTGTAGCAGAGCTCTTACCCTCTGTGCCTGTCCTTTAGCCTCAACCCAAAAGTTGGCAAAAGATATAATATGAGCACTTACAAATATAGGAGTAGATTGTATCCCTTGAAAAAAAAGTTTATTTCTAGCCAACCAAACTAATCATAAGACAGCTCCCCTATTTAATTCAACTAGCAACCTATCCTTAAGAGGAATTAAATTGATTAAAACTCAGCTATCCAGTTCCAAATAGACCTAACATTGATAATACCATCTGATTCTAAAACCGGAAATTCTGCAAGGGAGAACCATAGTCAGGTGTTGCATTGTCTCCCCAGATGCATTTATAAGGTACATTCTTAGATCTAAAAACCTTGCATCTCCTAGTACTGTGAATTCAAACAATTTGATAAATTATTCAAATTTTTAATATTTAAGTGCTCCTGGAGTACGTTCATAGTACGATATACTAAGATCTCCTCCCAGATACTTTTTTTTAAATTGAAAAATCGACAAGGAGTTCTCAACCATAAAATTCATGCTACAATTCTGTTTCAGTGAGCTACTGGTACATCACCTATATTAGAGTACTATTGGAATGATTTGTCATGTAGGTTGGGTCATCTCATTATCTTCTATTTTTATATGAATATACTACAGAAATTAATTTTTATATACAGAATGTATAGTGTCTGCAACAAGATCATGTGATTAATGTATTTAAAATAAAGTTGGCAGAATAACCATAAAGCAACCCTGTTGGCAATGGAACCGTGATATTTTTGTTACACTAGGTAATTCAAACTTCTAAACTGAATTACTTTGTGTGAATTGATGATTGGTGCCTAATTCAATTAGCCTAAGTTATGATATGTGTGCTGTGATATTTAGGCTATTCGAATTTTCTCTCATTCATGTATTGTGCCCTTTCTTTTGATTTATGCAGTTTTTGATTGAATCCTAGCAAAGCTGTTGGATACAGGGCTGTATACAGCAGACTTTTCTGGTACGTACTGGTACAGAGAAATGCTGAAAACAGAAAAACTGCTGGTAAACTTTTTGTTGCATGCACTGCCTAAAAATAATCATCCAGTCCTCCCTAAATATAATGTTGCATGCACTGCCTAAAAATTTCTTTTTGTTTTATATGGACATGGCTAACCTTTCTATTTCTAATGACTTAAATGTTTTATGGTTAACCTTTCTATTTTTAGTGACTTTAAAATGTTTATGGTTAGCCTTTCTATTTCAAGTGACTTAAAAAAATGTCTATTGTTAGCCTTTCTATTTCAACCATATATATATATATATCTCCATTCCATTATTAAGCACGTTGGGTGTCCGATCCGCCAACGGCTACGATTGAAAGATTAATTTTTGGATTTAATCTCAGCTCTCCAATCACATAATCTATCTTATTTTGATTAAATGCATCTGTTTTATGTGTAGAAGTTTAAATTTAGCTACAAACATACTCGCCACACATATCGCCACACGATGCGTTACAATTAAAATTAAACATACTCTAAAATTTAGCGATATAATTCTTCATTTCCTTATTTATTTGTTTCCTTATTTCTCCCTCTCCAATTGAAATTTTCTATACGGCGGATCACAATGCAAATCAATTTTTTGTTCATTTCCTTATTTATCTACTTATTTCTATACATATTACTGTGATAAATTTAGAATATATTTCTAATTTTGTTTTTTTATGAAAATTTGTCATTTTGTATGAGAATTTATTTTTGTTATCTTACCATATATTCCGTTGCAACGCACGGGCACGATACTAGTATATATATATATATATATATATTCCCATGTAAACACTTCAGAGGTACACAGTCATAAAATGCAACAAATAGCACATATACCAAAATATGAGTTAAAATGCGTGAAGGCATATAAATTAAAATTAATAGTGGTTGAATTACAGATAATAAAGGAATATAGAATGCTTATTTTTTTCACTACACATAAAAGAACATACAATCAACAGAACCACAAATATACACCATCCATAAATTAGATATATCCCTAGATACTAACCAAACAAAACTACACTTGATGTTTTTCTAACCTAGATTTTTCGAAAATTATCTTTCATACTCATTCCCACATGTTTCCCAAAATACCATATTTGCCCCTTATGAACAACCAAATAACAAACATAATTGTCAAAAGAACCATGGAGCTTTCAAATTTCAAAGGCAAATATGGGAATGCTTTCAGAGTATATACCGCATGATAGTTGCATTGAGAAAAATGTTATAACCTAATCTCGTATAGAATCATGATCATCGACCTCGGGAATTTCATCACTTGTTGCATTTTGAGAGCTTAGAATCGTGTTGTTGTTACCCCGACAATGTAATAATTGAAAACACTAAGACTACATGATTAGAAAGAAAATCAACAAAGACTACATGATTCAATGTAATGAAAATTTTGATGTATCATGTACAATATATGATAAAAGGCTCCATAAATCATGTTCCATATCGACTCTGACATGACAAAACTCATTTGCTTTTGAAGTTGTAGTCTTCAAAGTTTTTAGCCCTAATATTATAATTAACTTTATTTAATGAAAGGAATGACAGACACAACACTGAATCAAATTACAAAAATTAGTCCTGGAACAAAACAATTAATGAAGCCTAAGAAGAGCAACCAGTATTTTATTTTTTAGTTTGCCATTAATTACTTAACAAAGCAGTACATTAACTTTCTGTTTGAAATTAAATCAGTACAGTAATTATGAAGTTTCTTTTCGCCGGACGGCAGATGCCTTTCTCAACTCTCAGGGGGCTCCGCCCCTGTTTCGTCCATGAACTTCCATCTAAACTCTAAAGCAATCGTTTGTTATACACACACACACAAAAAAAACTTACGGAATACACGGTTGCTTCGCGGAACAAGAGCTCGTCAGTCAAGAACTTGTGACAGGCGAGCACCACCTTTCCCTCAGTGACTTGGCCGCATTGCCAATTCTGAAGCTGTTTTCCCGGGCGGCGAAATCTACCGAGCAGCTCCTCAATCTCTTCCGTGCTCTCAAATTGATCTTTATAGTAAAATTCGTCATAATCTTCAAGTTAGTTTAAGTACACGACTCGGAGAACTTCCTCGACCTTGACGAGATTATATGAGGTAATGTATTTTTCTTAATTTCCAATAAAAAGTATAAGAAAATGTTGATAATACTAATGTCTCAAAAATCCTGATTAAATGTGCCTATAAACTGTATATCTTTGATGTCTCTTGCTGTTCAGACATGAATTTGACTGTATTTTCATATAATTGTGGTTGAATGCAATCAAAATTTCACAAAAAAATAGTTTACCTTTTTTCATGGGCAGGAATATTTCTTTCTGAAAAAGTTATATGGACGAAACAAAAATTAATGAAAACGTGTTAACTTGCTCATATATATATATATATATAGAGAGAGAGAGGGAGAGAGAGTTAGGCTATCATGCTTTGGAAAGTAAAGAGCGTGTTTTACTTCCCGCTCATATCTACAGTTTTAAAGTTCATACAGTCGATTCGAATTTCTCAACATGATCTTCATATTGATATGTGCTTGGAGACCAAATTTTATATTTTTTTTAAAATTTTAGTATTTTTTTAGAATTTTTGAAAATCACAGTTTTTCATTAAAAAGTTCCGCATTGGATCGCCAGTCAGCAGATACATAATTGGCATTGCCAAATTTGGAGATTTTAGAAATTATTCTGGAATTAGTTGGTTGTAAGAACTAAAATACAATCGTTAGAGAAAATTTTGGGTAAAGAATTTGACAAATTAGTTTTGATTTAGTTGATCAACAGAAGCACCGGGTCATCAGAAACCGTGTATGAAAAGACAACTATGACATCAGATTTCCTTATAACTGTATAATTTCTTCATTTTCGCTTCTAATCTCATTACCAAATTTGGAGTATAAGTCAGTGATCCAGGTATGATCTCCAATGCATCGGGGCCAACCGCGACTATCTGCATTTTGATATAACAATATAGTAACATAATTAGCTTGTCAGGCAAAATCTTATAAAGCCGAAAAATTAAGGCAATTAATTCAAGTAAAATCTCACTCTTCCTATTAGAGGCAATGCCTCTGTCAAAATCAAACCGCGTGTCCTTTGCTCTTCCACCTCCACAACATATTGTGATTTTTTCAAAAGTTGTTGTAACATATATTTTATAAGTTGGTACTTATTAAATGTATCATGTTTATTTCTCCTTTTTTTTAATTTCTTTTTTTTCACCTAGAAATTATTTTGATGTATTAAAAATTAATAACTATTAAACTAATACAATACATATATTTCAATATTGATTTTCTCAAATATCATACTTGAATTGTTATGTATATTATTTAATATCATATATTTTATATCTGATTTAAATGTGTTAGTAATTAAACTTCAAAAACATAAACATAATATTTTTACTTGTTGAACAATATACTTCTGTATTTAAAGTAAACCAACACAACAAATTCATTCAATTATCATGACATTTGTATTATCAAGCTAAATATGTACTATGAACATGAAGTTTTGATGAGTACAAATGTTTTCAAATAATCAAAGGCCACGAGTTTATTAAAGCCCATTAACCAGTGGACTACGAACACATATTTATAAAACAATTTAATACTCTTATTTTAGCTTCTTGCGTATGTATTGAAGGGGGTATTTTGGTCCAGAGTGGTGATAATTATTTTTCTCTTGTCACTAAATAATCTATAAAACAATTTAATTACTTTTATTTTGCAACTTTTATTTTTTTACTTTTTCTACTACTGAAATGTATGAATGATTTAACTTAGTCAATAAGAATATTTCAAAGTAATATTTTTTTCTATCCTTTTGATATGTTTATGGTAATTATTAAATCATTACTTTTCCGCTACCAATTTGTTTGTAGTTTCCTAATAAACAAAGGGGGTCCGGATCCCCAAACTAACTTAAATTTGAGTTTGAATTCGAATCGTACCATCAAAAATCCATAAAATTCACAAAGTTCCTTTAAATGCATGCGGATACTTATCAGACGGTTCAAATTAAAACTCAAAAGTTTAAGTAACTTTAGGAGATCCGAATTCATAAACAAACAAGGCCTGTTTCGTCCATGAACTTCCATCTAAACTCTAAAGCAATCGTTTGTTATACACACACAAAAAAAAAATACTTACAGAATACACGGTTGCTTCACGGAACAAGAGCTCATCAGTCGAGAACTTGTTACAGCTAGGCAAGCACCACCTTTCCCTCAGTGACTTGGCCGCATTGCCAATCCTGAAGCTGTTTTGCCGGGCAGCGAAATCTACCGAGCAGCTCCTCAATCTCTTCTGTGCCCTCAAATTGATCTTTATAGTAAAATTCGTCATAATCTTCAAGGAAGTTGAAGTACACAACTTAGAGAACTTCCTCGACCTTGACGAGCCTGACACTATGCCAGGCATCATCGCTGGAGCAGCGGAAATCTAAATCCTTGGAACGTTGGAGCAGCTGGTTGCTTGCCTTTCTTTTTCCCGCCATCTTTGATCGGTTTGTGAAGCGGAGGAAGTTGGAACAAGGAAAATATATTTTCAAACGGAGGTGGCACTGCCGAGGGGTGAGGTTTTAGCTTCGCAATAAAATTCGTGCAAACTTGATAGGACGGTTTCCATCTAGAATTTTTTTTTTTTGAAAAACTGATAGAAGCTATCAGTAAGTACAGTAACAATAAACAACAACACCTCTAAAGAAAACGAAAGAAAACACCCACAAAATTAACAATCAACAGTTTTGAAGCCATAAAATTGCTTCCTTCATCACTCGTTCTGCAGCCCATCTTGGATCCGCAATAGCTCCTCGAAAAATTTTATTGTTGCGTTCCTTCCACAAAACCCAACATGCCGAAAAAAAGAAAACTCCCCATTTCTGTTTTGGGACTCGTCTCTTACAAGCTTTCTAGGAACAAAGAACCGTGTCATGCACCGATGATCTTCTCTGAACAATATCAAACCCCAAAAGCATGCTAAGTCTCAACCAAAAAACCCTTGCATATCTGCACTCAAAGAAAATGTGCAGAGCCGTCTCGAGTGGGCAAGTTTGGCATATTTCACACCTCAATTCACATTGAAAACCCCTCTGTTCCAACACATCACGTGTAAGCAGCCTCCCCTTGAGACACAGGAGTACAAAAACACGTACCGAGGGTGGTATTTTGAGCTGCCAAGTATAGTAAAATTCCCAAACCGTTTTTCCACCGCTTGACAACACCTCATAAAAAGATTGCGCCGAATACTCATGATTAGAATTCCACCTCCATAGAATTTGATCATTTGCTGCCACATTTAGAGAATTATTGTGAGGGAGCCCATTATGTGCAGCCTTCTCCAAAGACCAGGTGCGATTCGAAGCTAAAGGAGCAAACAGAGAAGACATTAGCGGAAAGGTCCACGAGTCAAACCAATATGACATGGTAGAACCCGCAGCCACACTCCATGTGGTACTCCAATCAAATAAAGGCCTAATTTTAAATAAGTGATTCCAAAAGAAAGAGCCCTTAAGCCGCCACACTTGATGTGTTTGATGCCTCCCAGTAATTGCCCTAATTGCCTTTGCAGTTTGGCCCCATAAAGAATTCGGAGAACGGTACAGACGCCACCACCATCGAAGAAGTAGAGACCAATTTCTAAACAATAGATTAGCTCCTCCCATTCCACCATATCATTTTGGAAGACACACCTCCATCCAATTAAGAAGTGATATGCCTTTCCTTGTATCTGAGTGTCCCCATAAGAATTTTCGACGGATTCTATCCAGTCTGTTAATAACCCACTTAGGTAATAAAAAGGCAGACATAAAATATATAGGGATTGAGCTCAATACCGAATTCATGAGTAACAGTCTACCCCCTCTCGAGATAAACCGGCCTTTCCATCCTTCCAACCGGGACTCCACCTTTTCAATTAGAGGTAAGAATAGTGCTTTGTTCGGTTGAGAGAGAGTAAGTGGCAGTCCCAAATACATCAAAGGAAAATCAGATTGAGAACAGCCTAGGATAGCCAATATTATCGGTATTCGAGTCGAGCATATATTAATAGGAACCCATGTACTTTTGTCATAGTTGATGCCCACCCCCGAAACAGCAGTAAAGAGTCTCAAAACTAGTTTAAGAGACACTAAGGTGGTGGTATCTGTGCTAGAGATGAACACAGTGTCATCGGCATATTGGTGAATAATTATGGACTTCTTTAATTTCCGGGTAATTCTAGTCTGGACAGAAGTATTAATCACCTCAATCATCTTCTGTAGTACATCAACGGCGATATCGAACAACATCGGTGAGAGTGGGTCCCCCTGACGCAGACCCTTCTTATGTATGAAAAAATCAGAATGCCCCCCGTTCATTATCACACGGGATGATGCAGTGCTTAGAAGCTGTTCCATCCACATGATCCATTTAATTGGGAATCCCCGTGCAAGCATGATCTCTCTCAAATATGTCCAATTCACCGAATCAAAAGCTTTAGCAAAATCAATCTTTATGAAGCAAGCTGAATTGCCACTGCTGGAAATATGGTGCAGCATTTCCCGAGTGGAAATAAAATTTTCTGTTATTTGGCGGCATCTAACAAAGGCTGTTTGACTTGAAGATATCAAATCCGGTAAAACACTGGCTAATCGAGTGGATAACAGCTTTGAGATTAATTTCGGCACCATCTAGAATTTTGTCCGATGACCTCTTTCTTTCTATCAATTTTGTTTGTAGAATTGAATAAATCTTCGTAATTCACGCCTTTTTGCGTCACTACAGGAGAAACACTCATCTGCGACCGGGAAAATCGGTCGCAGATAAGTATGTCGCCGGTCGCAGATGACATAAATCGGTCGCAGAAGATAGAAATCGGTCTCAGATGTAACGGTCGCAGTTGGCTCCGTCGCTGATACCTTCCTGCTGACGTCACCGGTCGCAGATGGTTGTGGCGCCGGTCGCAGATGACTCATCTGCGACCAATCAGGTCGGTCTCTGATGGTATATGTTGGCGTGGCAGGAAGACCATCAGAGACCGAATAAACGGTCGCTGATGAGACCATAGTCGGTCGCAGAAGTTTTTTTTGTTTTTTTTTTTGCTGTTTTTTTTAGTTGTTGTTTGTTTTATTTTCCTCATTCTGTTCATTTTTATTTCTCATTGCACAAACAATTATTCAATCTGGGCCGTACATACAGATCACAAATTAGGCTAATCTGGGCTGTCGGATAAAAGGATTCATATGCAATTGACTTTTCAAAAATAATTTTCGCCGGGCTCGACAGAGCGGTGCTGCCGCCCCCCTGCCACCCCCCGCATAATCCTGAATCAGGCCCACATACATAACAAAACCCAGTTAAGAAAATTACCAATTTTACACACAAGTCCCTCTAACAAGGGTTTATTTACTAAGTCCATATAATTTAACATACATCACCTAACTTTTTAAAACATTGAATGACAATAATTTTTGTTTCTACTCTATACTAACAGAGACGGAAAAGAGACAAGTTCCCATAAGAGAATATACTAAGCACTTTGCACTTACAAGCAAGTTCATCATATTCATCTTTGCCAACAACATATATGCAAACATCTCCAAGTATGGTATATACAATATAGATGGACCTGCAAATTATAAATATACACATATTTTATATGAATGAACCTAAAATTAAGCAATGCGAAGAACAGACGAATCATTAATTGGACAATAAATTCATAGTTAAATTTTTTATTCTGGAGTAATTTTGCACACTGTTAAAGTCTTAAAATCTTCATACAAATGGAGATGTGCAAGTACCATTAGAATCAGCATTGAAAAAAAAAATACATTTTAAGGGAAAAGATCTGCGTACTTGTGAGAAGCTACAAAAGGCTCTTTGTTTTTAGTCCCTTTGAGATTCTCAATGCCTAATTTGACAAGGAAAGAGCGCCAGTGCAATCTCTCCTCAGCGGGAACTCCGTGGAATCTGCATCAAATTGACATCCTATTTCAGTACTTCCAATTTACAATCCAAAACATTGAATGACATCAAGGATATGCATCAATACAGAGATAATTTTTACAGCACAAATAAATTCATTTCCACAAACCCGTACCAGTACTCCAAGCTCACTGGTACTAGTAAATGACAAGGGAAAATTATTAAGGACCCACATAAATTAACAAGTCAGTCCCTTAAATTCATGAAAGTAAAAAACAACAGCTCATGCAACGCATGCACACATATCCCCATCTAAACTCTATATTCAAAGTCAAGAGATTGACAAATCAAATTCACAAGCAAAAAGGCACAAAACAGAAAATCAACACATTTCACAGCAAAGAACGAAATCAGCGGGGATGATGCAGAGTTGTAAATCCATCGACAGAAAATCAACACATTTCACAGCAAACCAGAAATTTCACAGAAAATCAAGGCTTATCGGGTTGTAAATCCATCGACAGTGCAAATAATGCAAGGTCCAACAATCCAAGTAAACTTCACTTTTCTTATTAATTTTGCATCAAGGCCCCTCTGACAGTTTCAATTTACCAAATCATGGACATTTTGCATGTAACACCTTCAACCTTACCTTTTCTTTACAAGTCCTTGGTAGTTTAAGTAGGTGTACCAGTAACCATAAGTAAACTGGTATCGATAGGTACCAATGTTTAGATTTCATCTACTACCCTAAAATCACATGTCAACCCCTGAATAATCTAAAATAACAAAGAAAATGTTATAAATACACCCCCCCCCCCCCCCGGGTAAACCATTTGAGCTTGATACCGAAAGGTACGGCCAAAGTTTAATCTCAGGAATTCAACACATCTCACAAACCCCCTACATCCCTTCAATTTAAGTTCGGCCATCACAAACAAGAAAACGAGGTAACATAATAAAATAAGTTATTTGGTCCAAATCTGATTATAAGATTAAAAGGTTGAAGAGAGGCCCCAAGCAAATTTAATTCATTTACACACTTAGACAAGGTTGAAGAGAGCCTCATGTCGTGACCTATAAAACTCTTTTAGATGGGCTGTGCTAGAATAGTGAAATCGAGAAGGCAATGAATCTGGTACCAGCATAGGTACCAGTACAGCCCAAAATCCTTACCCAAGATAGGCGAGGCAGAGAGAATCAGCATACACCAACGAATCATATGTATAGAGCTGCCTAATAATACAATGCCAAGTAGAAGAATCGGACAAGGAGGAGAATAATAGTGAACTCAAAATCATGGGTGTTACCTTAGTCAGCGCGGGGTGGTCAGCGAGGCCAGTAGGCGGGGGTCGGGCTGCGAGGCAGAGAGAGTTGGCAAGGCGGGGGTCGGGCGGCAGGGGGTCGGCCTGGGCGAGTGGGGAGCGGCCTGATCAGCGGGGTCGGCCCTAGGGTCGGGGTCAGCGGAGCGGGGGGGAGGAGTCGGGAGAACAGAGAAAGGAGGCGAGGAGCGGCGAGTCGGGGGCGGTCTGCGTTTTTGTTTTTTTTGGCTAAACCTAAAACGCGGGGAAACAGAGAAAGGAGGGGTACTCGCGCGGGGTTTTCTCAGGGCACCCTTCTGCGTCCGGGCTTTATCGGTCTCTGAAGGCTGCGGCGCCGGTCTCTGAAGGGTTTCGTCTCCGATGTCTTTATTTTTTTTATTTTTTTTTATTTTTGGGGGGTCTTCAGCGACCGGCGACAGAACCGGTCTCTGATACCGGTCGCTGAAAACAGGTTTTGCTGTAGTGCGTAACGAATAGTAACGAATAAATAACGCATAATGAATAAATTATGTGTGTTCACTTTATTTAAAATATGTAATGATTATATTATATAATTATATATTTATTGAAGTTATATAAATATTTTCCTACTTTTAAATTATATTTAATAACTATATCTTATTTAGAAATTTTACTTTTTATTCAACACATAAATTTGTTTTTTAGTATCTTGCAAAATTTGAGGTAATGTATTTTTCTTAATTTCCAATACAAAGTAGAAGAAAATGTTGATAATACTAATGTCTCAAAAATCCTGATTAAATGTGCCTATAAACTGTATATCTTTGATGTCTCTTGCTGTTCAGACATGAATTTGACTGTATTTTCATATAATTGTGGTTGAATGCAATCAAAATTTCACAAAAAATAGTTTACTCTTTTTTCATGGGCAGGAATATTTCTTTCTGAAAAAGTTATATGGACGAAACAAAAATTAATGAATGTATCAAACATGTTGCTCATATATATATATAGATAGAGAGAGAGAGTGTGTTAGGCTATCACATGCTTTAATTGAAAAGTCAAGAACGTGTTTTACTTTCCGCTCATATCTACAGTTTTAAAGTTCATACAGTCGATTCAAATTTCTCAACATGATCTTCATATTGATATGTCCTTGGAGACCAAATTTTATATATTTTTTAATTTTTAGTATTTTTTTAAATTTTTTGAAAATCACAGCTTTCCATTTTAAAGTTCCGCATTAAATCACGAGTCAGCAGATACATAATCGGCATTGCCAAATTTGGAGATTTTAGAGATTATTCTGGAATTAGTTGGTTGTAAGAACTAAAATACAATCGTTAGAGAAAAATTTGGGTAAAGAATTTGACAAATTAGTTTTGATTTAGTTGATCAACAGAAGCACCGGGTCATCAGAAACCGTGTACGAAAAGACAGCTACGACATCACATTTCCTTATAACTGTATAATTCCTCCATTTTCGCTTCTCATCTCATGACCAAACTTGGAGTATAAGACAATGGTTCCATGTATGATCTCCAATGCATCGGGGCCAACCGCGACTATCTGCATTTTGATATAACAATATAGTAACATAATTAGCTTGTCAGGCAAAATCTTATAAAACCGAAAAATTAAGACAATTAATTCAAGTAAAATCTCACTCTTCCTATGAGAGACAATGCCTCTGTCAAAATCAAACCACGTGTCCTTTGCTCTTCCACCTCCACAACATATTGTGATTTTTTCAAAAGTTGTTGTATCATATATTTTATAAGTTGGTACTTATTGAATGTATCATGTTTATTTCTCCTTTTTTTAATTTCTTTTTTTTCACCTAGAAATTATCTTGATGTATTAAAAATTAATAACTATTAAACTAGTACAATACATATATTTCAATATTGATTTTCTCAAATATCATACTTGAATTGTTATGTATATTATTTAATATCATATATTTTATATCTGATATAAATGTGTTAGTAATTAAACTTCAAAACATAAACATAATATTTTACTTGTTGAATAATATACTTCTGTATTTAAAGTAAACCAACACAACAAATTCATTCAATTATCATGACATTTGTATTGTCCAGCTAAATATGTACTATGAACATGAAGTTTCGATGAGTACAAAATGTTTTCACATAATCAAAGGCCACGATTTTATTAAAGCCCATTAATTATATATAATGTCACGCTAAAAAAAAACCACGCCTTCGAATTCAATCTGAATTCTTTTACATAGGACAATTGGGAATTCGTTAATGACTTGTATACCCTGTTGACTATTATAATAGTTACTAGTATATATATGCTTGGAGGTGTACAATTTGGTTATCAATAAACGCTATAGGACATTAGGACATAGTTTAAATATACATGTTTGGATCAGTCAATGCAGAGTCCTACAATATGCAGAACTAGAAATATTTAGATTGGAGAACTAAAATATAAAATATATAATTGTAGGGCACAGAAAGTTGCACTTTTGGTGGAAAGGAAAGTGTGTGCATGTACAATGTTTCAGGGTTGAGTACTCTTTGCTTTTAAGACATGGAGAAAGTATCAAACATGAAACATTCATTTCTCCTTGTTGTTCCTTCTGGTTCACCCTCGATGAGCCTACTGTTCATGATCAGTCTATCGAGAGAGTTTATTGATTGTGGGAATGTTTAACTCCCGGCGGGCGCATGCCCCTGCCGTTAATTACATCAGTTGACCCTTCCAAGTCAAACTGAATACCTCGTTCATTCCGGAATTTGTGCCTACTTTTTTGTAAACTGAGTAGTGAGGGCTAAAAAGGGGGCTCATGTACTGATTTTGAACTTGATTGGTCGATTCTTATTATTTTGGATATGTGTATATGTATGGTGCATGCATGAATATGCAATTTATATCCTCCATAATGTATTAATTATGCTTATTTATTTATTTAAGACATATTTATACTTGAGAGATATGTACATGTGATTTATTTAAAATTTACTTATAAAGAAAATAATTTGAATTTGAAAGAAAGGGGTATTTTGGTCATTTCACAGGCTACCTGATGTTTGGACATGTTTAATTTTGGTTTAGAAATATGGAGGATTTAATTTGGGTTCATTTGGAGGTGGTTTGAGTCAATTTGGACTTGAAACGAAGAAGTTATGGCCAAAAATGACTCATTTGTGAAGTTTTCAACTTTCCAGGGACTTATTTGTAAAATCTGAGGGGATGGAGGTTGTAATTTGGGCTTCCAGGGGCTTGTTTGTAGGAGTTTTAAGGCGCCAGCGACTATTTCATAAACTTCTAGGGGCTGCGCTGTGAATTCTCTTCATCAGAGGGACTGGAATGCAAAAAGGATTTTATTTGGTTATTTTCCGGGTATTAAGATTGTAACTGGGCTTCAAGATTAACACTGGTCTTGAGGATTGTGTATTGGGCCTTCAACATGTGTGCTGAACCTCTGAACTTTTTTTTCGGCTTTAGGATTAGTGTTGGGTTTTATGATCTGTGTAGAGCATCAGATTTAAGTTATGGGCTTCAAGATTGGGTTCTAGGTCTTCAGGATTTGGGATAAGCTTTGAGATGTGCATTAGGCTTTGAGATTGGTGCTTTCTTTTTGATTTAGATCTTGGGTTTTCCGACTGGGGCCCGCTTTGAGATTTGTGTGTTTAGGCTCTAAGATTTGTGCTGGCTCACGAGTCATAGTCTTTGGACTTTGAGATTTGTAACAAAGGATTTTGATTTGCTTTCTGGCTGACTGACATGTGGACCCATATGGCAGTCGTCCATTGAGTTTTCGGTCCCTGAATGCCGACCCTTAGATCAAACACCTGCTTCAATTTCATTTGAACTTTCGCTTTGGCGCTCGGATCGCATGGTTCAAGGTACTTCAAAACTCGTGCCGATCGGATATGAACTGGGGTTTTGGCAGAGGCTTAGGGCTTCGGGCTCCGATGAACTTCCGGTCACGGCGGATTTAAAGGAGGGTATGGTTGACATCGCCTTAAGGTTGAGAGTACGTTGCACCTATTGTCGGTGGTTGATGATCGTCGGAAGTGGCTATATGCGGCCAGGCTAGGGTTCTCGGTACCAGCTCTATATCTCATCTGATTCCACCAATTTCCCAGCGGTTTTCTTCAATTGTTGACTTGATTAGCATTGTCTTCATACATAGAGTCCATTGGGGAGGTTGATTTCGGGTTTGCTTGAGTATTGGTCACAATTTGAGCTTGGATCTTCTCGGTTCAGTACCGATTTGGTACTAGTATCCACTGTTGATACCTTGGAG
Organism: Carex kokanica; assembly: GCA_025461125.1. Lineage (NCBI taxonomy): Eukaryota > Viridiplantae > Streptophyta > Magnoliopsida > Poales > Cyperaceae > Carex > Carex kokanica. Next base: position 432,988 of record JAJGRX010001329.1, read on the forward strand.
CACAATCAGGGACTTAGGTGGTTTTACTTGGGTATTTTGAAGGTCATTTGAGGTGTCAGAGAGTTTGGATTGGGCTAGAGCTTGAGTTAGAGGCATGGCCAAATATATGTCATATTGTATAATGTATCCATGTTTAACCATGATTTTCTTGTAAATTGTTGTTAACAACCCATGAAGATTTTGTTATGCATTTATGATATGATATGTAAACTATAATCAGACCAAGTTTCAGAATTTTCTGAATTTTATTGCTATTTTTAAAGGCATTTATTATGCAGAGGGTATAATGGTAATATATGCTGTTTAAATGTGCAGTTTTCTCATTTTTAAAATCCAAATTTGAAATTATCTAGAAAATAGCAGAAAAATCAGAGAAATATAAAATTTAACTCTAAATTGGTTGTCTTTTTGTCCTCTATCTAACTGTTGAACTGGGTTTTTGGTTTGAATTTCAGGTCAGTCTATACTGGCAGATCAGTAACAGTAGATCATATGGGGCACTTTTAGGTTTTCTTTGTACCAGCAAGGGGTTCAACCTTGCTTATCCTATACCTGTTACTGGTACAATCCTGATATGGGCTCTTTTAGTCTATCCAGAGGTCTTACACTACACCAAAGGTCATGAGAGTCTTGGTACCATAGTTTTCTTGTACCAGTAATATGCATAAGGGTCCCTATAAACTTCAATATATCAAAAAGGTTATCAAAGTACATAATTTGCATGAGGAGATGTAATTAAACATCAATCCTTAGCATATTATTCACTACATATATTCATGGAATTCATATTTTGTTTGATTTTATATTTAAAGAAAATATGTAAAGATAATGTCAAGTAGAAGGATGTAATTAAACATCAACTCCTAAAGTCACCACCTTTTATATTTTCTAAAAATACAAAATAATCACATTTTTATTTATATTTTCATAAGCTACATGTGTTTTGTGTGCTTTCGGTTTTAAAGAGAGAATATAAAATGACAAAAAGAAGAAACCGAAAAGAAAAAGGGAAAGTCATACATCATATTTATTATATATTATTACTAGGTATTTATATATTGTATTTTTAAGATTAACTTCATGCCTTTGATCCATTCATTGGGATCAAGGCATTAAGCCTTTCTTATTATGACAGAAAAGGGGAGAAAAGGGAAAAAAATGAAAAAGAAAGGAAGAAAGGAAGAAAAAGCTCCAAGTAAAACATCATTTTATTTGAACCATGGCATGTGTACATGAGAACTAAGCCCTTTAAGGCATTTACATTGATTTTTTTTTTCTACCTTCTTTTCTTGTTTTTCTTTTACAGGGGACAAGGAGGGAGAGTTTTGAGGAAGAAAGCTTAGAGCTTTTTGTATTTCGGCTATAGAGGGTGTAATGTGTATTAGGGTTCTAACTTGTTGTCTCTGGATTGCTTGATTTTATCTCTTTATATATATACATGAGGCTTAGGGTTTTAGGGTTTAGGCTAGGGCCGATTTGGCTTAATCTTCACCTTTCGATTTCTTCATCTTGTTTTTAATGCTCTGGATTCCAAGCTTAGCCTTTAGGGCATTATTTGCAGAGGTTTAAGCCAGTAGAGATGAGCCATGTTGGCAGTCCAAAGCATAAATCATTCATTGGCCCTTCATCTTTTTCATTTAAGGGTTGAGATTTGATGCGTATATGGTTCATGTTTTTTCCTCATGCATGGGAGAAGATTCTTCGCTCTTGGCAGCTTGCCTGTTGCATGGGACAGCTGTGCATGGGGTTAATTGAGCACAGAGGCGCCAATTGACAGAGGTGTGGTGTCTTTGCACTGAAACCGGCATATCATGGTTTTGTATCATGTTTATTTCTCCTTTTTTTAAATTTTTTTTTTTTCACTTAGAAATTATTTTGATGTATTTAAAATTAATAACTATTTAATTAATACAATACATATATTTCAATATTGATTTTCTCAAATATCATACTTGAATTGTTATGTATATTATTTAATATCATATATTTTATATACGATTTAAATGTGTTAGTAATTAAACTTCAAAAACATAAACATAATATTTTTACTTGTTGAACAATATACTTCTGTATTTAAAGTAAACCAACGCAACAAATTCATTCAATTATCATGACATTTGTATTATCCAACTAAATATGTACTATGAACATGAAGTTTCGATGAGTATAAATGTTTTCAAATAATCAAAGGCCATGATTTTATTTAAGCCCATTAATTAAATATAATGTCACGCTAAAAAAAAAACCACCTTCAATCTGAATTTTTTTACATAGGACAATTGGGAATTCGTTCATAACTTGCATACCCTGTTGACTATTATAATAGTTACTAGTATATATATATGCTTGGAGGTGTACAATTTGTTTATCAATAAACGCTATAGGACATTAGGACATAGTTTAAATATACATGTTTGGATCAGTCAATGCAGAGTCCTACAATACGCAGAACTAAAAAAAATTAGATTAGAGAACTAAAATATAAAATATATATTATATAATGAGGAGGGATCCACTTACACATTTGTAAGTTACAACATTTTATAACAATTCGGTTTTGTAATTTTTAAAGTCCAAACAGTCGATCCAAACCGTTCAACATGATATCTACATTAAAATGTGCTTGGAGATCAAATTTTACATTTTTTTTGAATTTTTTTACTATTTATTAAATATTTTACAAAACTGTTGTTTTTCAATAGTTCAGAATTGTTTAAAAAAGCAATTTGTAAAATACTTAATAAATAGTAAAAAAATTCAAAAAAAATGTAAAATTTGATCTCCAAGCACATTTTAATATAGATATCATGTTGAACAGTTTGGATCGACTATTTGAACTTTTAAAATCACAAAACCAAATTGTTGTAAGATGTTGTAACTTACAAATGTTGTAAGTGAATCCCTCCTCATATATAATATGTGTTAGCTTGAATTTAAACTCAAATTTTCACAATTACAAAATAAAAATAACCATTGAATTACACGCACACATTTATAAAATAATTCAATTACTCTTATTTTGGCTTCTTGCGTATGTATTGAAGGGGGTATTTTGGTCCAGAGTGGTGATAATTATTTTTCTCTTGTCACTAAATCTATAAAACAATTTAATTACTTTTATTTTGCAATGTTTTTTTTTTTTTTTTTAACTTTTTCTACTACTGAAATGTATGAATGATTTAACTTAATTAGTCAATAAAAATATTTCAAAGTAATATTTTTTTCTATCCTTTTGATATGTTTATGGTAATTATTAAATCATTACTTTTCCGCTGCCAATTTGTTTGTAGTTTCCGGATCCCCAAACTAACTTAAATTTGAGTTTGAATTCGAATCGTACGATAAAAAATCCATAAAATTCACAAAGTTCCTTTAAATGCATGCGGATACTTATCAGACGGTTCAAATTAAAACTCAAAAGTTTAAGTAACTTTAGGAGATCCGAATTCATAAACAAACGACTTCAAAAGGAATTTATGATAGCGCACTTTGCTCCGTACTATGGATGTATATTTTTATTTTCAAAGTTCAAACAGTTAATCTGTTCTGCTCAACATAATTTCTAAAATTACTTGATTTAAAGATTCTAGACTATTCGAAGTAGTAATTTTTTACCTATCTAAAAAATAGTACAAAAATTAAAAAAATATATAAAATTTGGTCACCAAGTACATTTTCATGTGGAGATCATGATGAACAATTCGGATCGACTATTTAAACTTTAAAAATAAAAATAAAAATCCGTAGTACGGACCAAAGTGCGCTATGAATAGTACCATAGCCTCACTCTTGTCACTATCATTTGTGATTTGGTCCGTCAGATTCGAATCAAAGCAAATCAAATTCAGTTGCGATTTGGAGGGAGGATGGGGCAGCTCCATGGGGATATTTTAATAATTAAATAATTGTAAAAGCTGATAGGATGATTATAATTTTAACGTTTTGTAACTTGTTTAATTAATAATCGATCTGTCTAAAATATCACTCGACGTACAATTATAATGTAAAATTTTAAATTAAAAAATTAGGAGTAAATTTAAAATTAAAATCAATTGCAAAAAATAAGCATAATATAAAATTTAATTAAAAATAATTACTATAATAACTTCTAAATGAAAGTGCTCTAATCAAATCACTCAAGTCCCAACACATCAACTTTTACTTTTCACCAAATAAACTTGTTTCTTTCTCTGTATAAACCTCATTAGTATACATGTACACATGAAGTTACTATTAAACCCTCTTCTCCACTTTGTTGCCTTACCTCCTTGTCTGCCTCTCTAAGGTAAAGATATGGACAGAGCTGATTTAACTTGACAGAAGAACAACATAGTCAAATGAAAATATATATTCATACGCTGTATGAAGTCAAATCTACTCTGTCAATATATTTATCTACCTTTGTATCCTCTCATCTCTCTCTCTCTCTCTCCTTCCCTCCTCCCAACTCTCACATCTTCTCTCTCCAAATCAATGTCGACTTCCTTGTTAGACTTGGCGCGCAACACTGAGTTCACGGATTGGTTGATATCTATTCGGAGAAAACTCCATCAATGGCCAGAGTTGGCTTTTCAGGAGGTGAAAACCAGCGAGTTGATCCGGTCCGAACTAGACCGGCTAGGGATTGAGTACACGTGGCCTATTGCCAAGACCGGTCTGGTGGCCACGATTGGGTCCGGTTCAGGCCTGGTTTTTGGGCTCCGAGCCGACATGGATGCGCTTCCTTTACAGGTTCCTCTTCGTAAAAAAATGTGGCACATTTTGCAGTTTAGTCCAACTTAGTGGGAGCAACTTTCATTTAAGCCCCTAAATTTTTTCTCACTATTCTAAAGGCAATGCTTATGTTTTACTATTGTTGGGTGAAACAACTTTTCAGTTGCTAGCACTGTTGTCCTCTTATATTTGTTAACACAGATTGAACCCTTTTCTTCTTCGTTATTGCATAAAGGACCCTATTTATTCCTAATATTTTGCAAAAGGACCTTTGTTTATGAGAAATTGCTGTCCTTGGTATAATGGTATCTGAAGAATTTGAAATTCCTTTCTGAAAAAAAAAGTCAGGAACTTGGAATTTAAAATGCTGTACTCGTTTTCTCTTGTATAGTTTAAGATCAGAGCTATAAACTACTCTGAAATTATAGTGAGGCTATGGTACCATGCATAACACAGATTGATTCGTACTATGGATCAATATCTCTATTTCCAAAGTCCAAACAGTCGATCTGAACCGTTCAACACAGTCTTCGTATGAAAATGTACTCGTAGATCATGTTGAATAGTTTAGGTAGAAAATTACTTTATCTAAAAGTAATGATTTTCTACCTATTTAAAAAATTGTAAAAAAATTGCAAAAAAAATAAAATTTAGTCGAGATCATGTTAAACAGTTTATATCGACTATTTCAACTTCCGAAACGAATATATTGATCCATAGTACGGACCAATCTGCACTATGCATAGTACCATAGCCTCACTACTGAAATTATGTGAAAGCTGACATGCTTGATACAACTTCTCTTAATTGAAAAAAGGAAATGGTAGAATGGGAGTATAAAAGCAAGGTGGATGGGAAGATGCATGCATGTGGCCATGATTTACATGTTACCATGCTTCTCGGTGCCGCTCGCCTTCTCCAGCAACACAAAGATCAACTCAAGGTACAACCTTGTTACTACCAATAATTAATTACCATCTCAGATTTTGGTATTAGTTAATTAATCTTAGCACAATGATGTAATTATGTTGAATAACATATTAACTAAATTTGCTCAAATTCAATTTTAAATATAAATTGAAAATTTTCAGTTTTGTCCTTTAAAATTTTTAATGTTTACAAAAAATTATACTATTAGCCCCCCTTTATAAAATGAAATTACAGAACACTTCTTTATCCAGATTCCCCTACCTCAATTTTTTGGTTCCGCCCCTGAATGTAGGGCCAACCTGTCAGTGACGCTATATAAGTATATGATATTATGTGTTACTGTCTCGAGATTTTTATATATAAGAAAATAAATAAATAAAATATTAAAAATAAGAAACTGTTCACCAGAATTTCAAAAATAAGAAGGCCGCCATGCGGCATGGCGTCCCTGAGGGACGCCATCCCAGACTACGGCCCGCGGAAAAAACGTAAAAATAAAAATAAAAAAAAATCAATTTTTTTTTCTGCTGTGTTAAGTCAGAAATCCAATAATTTTGATCAGATTCAAAATTCATTTTAGAGAAAATGGCTACATGGATTTTTGTGTTCTTTATATCAAAATAAAGGTATGAAAGTCTAGTTTCCAGATAATATAATTTCTCTATATAAAAATATTACAGATTGGTACAGTTTTAGCGATTAATTGACAGAGGTCAGAATTCAGAAAAGCTGAAATTTCAGTGAGCAGTCCAATAATTTTGACCAGATTCAAAATTCATTTTAGAGAAAATGGCTACATGGATTTTTGTGTTCTTTATATAGAAATAAAGGTATTAAAGTCTAGTTTCCAGATAATATAATTTCTCTATACAAAAATATTACAGATTGGTACAGTTTTAGCGATTAATTGACAGAGGTCAGAATTCAGAAAAGCTGAAATTTCAGTGAGCAGTCCAATAATTCTGACATCTGTCAATTAATCGCTAAAACTGTACCAATCTGTAATATTTTTGTATAGAGAAATTATATTATCTGAAAACTACACTTTCATACCTTTATTTTGATATAAAGAACACAAAAATCCATGTAGCCATTTTCTCTAAATTGAATTTTGAATCTGGTCAAAATTATTGAACTGCTCACTGAAATTTCAGCTTTTCTGAATTCTGACCTCTGTCAATTAATCGCTAAAACTGTACCAATCTGTAATATTTTTGTATAGAGAAATTATATTATCTGGAAACTAGACTTTCATACGTTTATTTTGATATAAATAACACAAAAATCCATGTAGCCATTTTCTCTAAAATGAATTTTGAATCTGATCAAAATTATTGGATTTCTGACTTAACACAGCAGAAAAAAAAATTGATTTTTTTTTTATGGCGTCCCGTTTTTTTTTTTTTTTTTTTACGTTTTTTCTGCGGGCCGTAGTCTGGGATGGCGTCCCAGAGGGACGCCATGCCGCATGGCGGCCTTCTTATTTTTGAAATTCTGGTGAACAGTTTCTTATTTTTAATATTTTATTTATTTATTTTCTTATATATAAAAATCTCGGGTTACTGTCCTTACAAGCAGGAAACAATCTGGTTAAAACTGTTTAAAAAAATCAAGCAACTGTTTAATTAAAACTGTTCTGGCGTACTTGCTTCCAATTGCTGCTCAGATCATCAGCCTTTTGACAATCCTATGATTTTTTTATTAATAGGAGAAAAATCAAAATCAACAATTTTGGTCTCTGAAGTTTTCTTATTGAAACTTGAAATTATTTTTTATATTATTATCATTGTAATGGTACATGATTTTCTTTTTGAATCGTGAAGGGAACAGTGAAGCTCTTCTTTCAACCTGCAGAGGAAGGTCATGCCGGCGCATACCACATGATAAAAGAAGGTGCTTTGCAAGACGTGGAAGCCATGTTCGCAATGCATGTGGAACCTGATATCCCTGTGGGCACCATCAAGTCAAAGCCGGGCCCAATGACAGCAGCTTCCGGGAGGTTTCATGTTACAATTAAGGGAAAGGGTGGCCATGGGTCTAGACCCCAACATACCATCGACCCGATAATAGCGGCCTCTTTTGCAATCCTTGGTTTGCAGCAAATTGTTTCCAGAGAATCTGACCCGCTTGAAAGTAGAGTAAGTTTGTTGTCCTAGCTTAGCTTATTACATATATATATAGAGTTGGGTTATGGTGCATTGCAATGTATAAGCCCTCTTGTATATTGGATTGTAAACCGTTGGATTTGAAGTTCAAACAGTCGATCTAAAGGGCTCAACACATTCTCCATATTAAAATGTGCTTAGAGACCAAATTTTATTTGTTTTGGAAATTTTTTCCTATTTGTTTAGAATTTTTGAAAATCACTGTTTTTCTATTATTTTTCAGAAATTTCTGGACCATAGAAAACAAGAATTTTCAAAATTCTAAAAAAATAGCAAACAATTTCCAAAAAATGTAAAATTTAGTCTCCAAGCACATTTTAATATGGATACAAATTGAACGGTTTGGATCGGTTGTTTGGGAATCCAAACCAACGATTTATAGTCCAATGTACAAGAGAGTCTATACATTGTAATGCACCATAGCCCAACTCTCATATATATATATAGAGTAGAACTAGGGTGTTCCTAAGCTCACCAAGTTTCTTGTGAACTCAATTCTAAAATTTATCGAATTGACTTCAAACGATATTTTCAAACCATTAGATGTTCAATCTATATTAAAATGTGCTTGGAGACCAAATTTTTCATTTTTTGGAATTTTTTTACTATTTATTAAGATGGTTTGAAAATCGTTGTTTTTCAATGGTGCAGAATTTTAATAAAAACAGCGGTTTTCAAACCAGCTTAATAAATAGTAAAAAAATTCCAAAAAATAAAAAATTTGGTCTCCAAGCACATTTTAATATAGATTGAACATCTAACGGTTTGGAAATGTCGTTTGAAGTCAATTTGATAGGTTTTAGAGTTGAGTTCACAAGAGGCTTGGTGAGCTTAGGAACACCCTAGTTCTACTATATATATATATATATATATATATATGAGGAGGGTTCCAATGCCTCATCTCCTCATACCTCATCCATACCTCATGTTATATATCTCCATTTTCAAAATCTAAACTATCGATCCGACCGTTCAACATGATATTCATACTAAAATATGCTTGGGGATGAAATTTTATAATTTTTGCAATTTTTTTACTATTTTTTAAGATAGGTACAAAATCACTGTATCTGGACCATTCAAAAAACAGTGATTTTGTACCTATCTTAAAAAATAGTAAAAAAATTGCAAAAATTATAAAATTTCATCCCCAAGCATAATTTAGTATGAATATCATGTTGAACGGTCGGATCGATAGTTTAGACTTTGAAAATGGAGATATATAACATGAGGTATGGATGAGGTATGAGGAGATGAGGCATTGGAACCCTACTCTATATATATAGAGAGATGAGCTATTGTGCTTTGCAAAGTAAAGCCATCGTTTTACTTCGGCTTACTTTTTGGATTTTCAAAATCCAAAACGTCGATCCGACCGTTCAAGTTGATCTACATATTGAAATGTGCTTGCAGACCAAATTTTACATTTTTTGGAATTTTTTTACTATTTATTAAGCCACTTTGAAAATTGCTGATCACATGGTCCAGAATTTTGTTGCACTGTTTTTTCTGGACCATGTGATAAGCAATTTTCAAAGTGGCTTAATAAATAGTAAAAAAATTCCAAAAAATGTAAAATTTGGTCTGCAAGCACATTTCAATATGTAGATCAACTTGAACGGTCGGATCGACGTTTTGGACTTTGAAAATCCAAAAAGTAAGCCGAAGTAAAACGATGGCTTTACTTTGCAAAGCACAATACCCCATCTCTCTCTCTCTCTATATATATATATATATATAGGGATAGGCTACGGTGCTTTGGGAAGTAAAGATGGTGTTTTACTTCCCGCTCATATCTCCATTTTCAAAGTTCAAATCGTTGATCCGAACATCTCAACATGATCTTCATATTGATATATGCTTAGAGACCAAATTTTATATATTTTTTTTAATTTTTTACTATTTTTTTAGAATTTTTGAAAATTACAGCTTTTCATTAAATAAAAAATTCAGAAAAACACTGATTTTCAAAAAATTTAAAAAAATAGTAGAAAATTTCCAAAAAATGTAAAATTTGGTCTCCATGCACATTTCAATATGAAGATTGTGTTGAGAAGTTCGGATCGATTATTTGAACTTTGAAAATGGAGATATGAGCGGGAAGTAAAACACTCTCTTTACTTTCCAAAGCACCGTAGCATCACCCTATATATGTGTGTGTGTGTGTGTGTGTGTGTGTGTGTGTGTGTGTTTGTGTGTGGAGCTTATTGTATGAAACTTTACCTGTGTTTCATGCTTAGATGGTATCGGTCGGGTTTGTGAAAGCAGGAGAAGGAGCATACAATATAATTTCTGAGATTGCTACTTTTGGAGGTACATTTAGGAGCTTCTCAACTGAAGGTTTCTCCTATCTTAAACAAAGGATCAAAGAGGTACCATTCCATAATTTATCCCTTTTATTTTTAACCAAGCAATAAACAAATTTCATTTTCTAGACCAGACCCAAGCTCAACTAAGATAAGAATGACAATGATAATTAAAAAAAAAATCAAAATAAAAGATAATTTCTTAATTGATGAAATGTCTTTTAAATTGTTTTACTATAAATTTTTTGAAGTTGGATGTAAAAATATTAAGAGTGAGGATTATGCATAGCGCGGATTGGTCCGTACTATGGATCAATATTTTTGTTTTTTTTTTATTCTAACGGTCGATCTGAACAGTTCAACATAGTCTCCATATGAATATGTACTTGTAAACCAAATTTTACATTATTTAGAATTCTTTTACTATTTTTGAATCAAGTGATTTTCTACCCATCTAAAAAATAGTAAAAAAATTCTAAAAGATGTAAAATTTAGCTTACATGTACATATTCATACAGAGACCATGTTGAACGATTTGGATTGACCTTTAAGACAACCAAAAATTTGAGTCCATAGCATGGGACAATATGTGCTATGCATAGTACCATAGCTTCACTCAAATATTAAAATAACTTGCTTATGTTTTATTTTTATTTTTTGCAGATTATAGAGGCGCAAGCATCTGTACATCGATGCACCGCAAGTGTAGACTTCATGGAAAGTACACTCATACCATACCCTCCATTGATAAACCATATCTCGATGTACAACCATGTAAAGGCAGTAGGAGAGAGACTGCTTGGTGGGACCAACGTCTTGCTGATGGACCCGATAACGGGTGCTGAGGACTTCAGCTTCTTTTCACAGAAGATCCCAGCTGCCATGTTCTGTATTGGTGTAGGAAGTGAGACTGTGGACCAAGTCCATTCATGTCATTCCCCATACTTCTTTGCTGATGAGAAAAGCTTACCTGTTGGTGCCGGCTTGCATGCTGCAGTTGCAATTGAGTATTTGGATCAAGATCTAAAAATTGGTCTTTCAAATGAGGAAAAGGTAACCTAAAGTGAATTTCAGAATTGTTACATGAAAGTTTTTAAGGGGCTAAATATATCAAGGGCCTTATGTTACAGGTTCACATAGAAATTCTCCAGTTGGTGTAATACATAACAATTTTTAAGAGGTGTAATTAATAAAAAAGAAATTGATAAAAAAAATGAATGGACCAACGCAAGGGGTTAATGCAGTTGAATTTCAATAAATCTGTTGGAATAATGTCTTCTCGAATATATATTTTTAATTTTGTACAAATAAATTCATTCATTAGTACATATTATTTTTTTAGAGGATATTTATTTGTTTGGTTCCTATATGACTTTTAATTTTGGCTCAATTGATTAAAAATAGAGAAATTTAAATATATACCCATCATAACTTTTTTAATTAGATATTTCCCCATCAAAACTTCAAAATTAGCTATTTCCCCATCTAAATATAACTATATTATAAATATACCCATTTTATAATTAAATAAACTGAAAACACTTATTAGTAGTAATAAAAAATAAAAAGGACAATTATGCCCTTATTCACTTCTTCTCTTCCCGCTCTTCAATCTTCAAAGGTAATTGAAATGGAGAGAGAGAGAGATCAATCGCTGTTGTTTGCTTCCTTGTGTCTCCTGTTTGAAATTGAAATAACGGGGATAACTTAGAACCATAGATTCAGTTGCACAACAATAGAACAACTGTGCAAGGATATGCTTGTTTGATCACTTTTTGAGCTTGGGATCCTTTCCCCACGGAAGAACAAAAATAAACCAAGCGGAGATTGTGGTCTGGCTTAGAGTGGGAAAAACGTGCCGTGCCGTGCTGTGACCAAGTAAATTTTTCACGTGCCGCGACCAAACGTGCGTTAGTCATGTTTGATTTAACGTTTTAAAAAAAAAAATGCAACGATTCTTTAAAATTCAAATGTTTTAATTGAAATTTAAATGTAAATATTTTAATTAAAATAAAATTATACCTTATAGGAAGGTATGCTAGTGTATTGCCTCGTCACTGCCGTGACTGGCGTGTCTTCCGTGTCTACCGTTCCGTGACTCGCGTGTCCCGTGCCGTGTCGTGACCAAGGCAATTTTCGTGCCGTGTCTTCTTTGCCAACAATTGGTCACGGCACGTAACCGACACGCGTGCCGTGCTGTTCCGTGACGGAGCCGGCTCCGCCGTGCCATTTTTCCCACTCTAGTCTGGCTGCTAGTGCTTGAGGACTTGTGAAGTTTTCAACACCTTTCCAAGTAGTCAACTCCACGAGCTGATGCAGAAATTGGAGAAGAGGAGAAGAAAGGTAATGATTCATAATAGTATAGTTTGTGGGTCCAGATACCCTCAAATAACTCAAATTGTGAGTCTTTGGCACTGCCAGCTCGTTGGAAGATTGAAGAGCGGGAAGGGAGAAGAAGTGAATAAGGGCATAAGTGTCCTTTTAATGTCATATTTCTATTAATCAATGATTATAATTGATTTAATTAAAAAATGGGTATATTTATAATATAGTTATATTTAGATGGGGAAATAACTAATTTTGAAGTTTTGATGGGTAAATATCTAATTAAAGAAGTTATGATGGGTATATATCTAAATTTCTCTTAAAAATAATTCAAAGCATGATATTTTGTTTATCTTTTTGTTTAGCACCATAAATTCATGTTCAAAGTAATGTTTAGAGAATATCTCCTTCTCAACTAATGGAGGAAGAGGAAAATAATCAATAGAAATTATATTCATCAATTATAACTAAGAAAACTATTTTCATATTTATTTATGTTAAAGATTGATAGCAATGGATCTAAATTATTGATGTTGATAAATAGAAATTATATTCATCAATTATAACTATGAAAGATAATCAATAAATCAATTATTCAGTTAAATTCACTAAAATATCGTGATATCAGAGCAGTAAAGTCCAGTACTAATTTGTGCAGGTATAAAAAATCTGTAAATTCAACTAAATATAACGGTATGCACTCATCGGATGGATAGAGTACCGTCAAGCGATTAATCGGGAATAATCGGGAATAATTGGCCATAATCGGAAATAATGGGCTGATTAATCAGGAAAATCCGTGACGGTTTGATCCCGCCAACGACTAAACAGTCGATTAATCAGTCTACACGGCTGTTTTTTACAATTTTTTGGTATAATTTAGTACAAAATCTGATCAATAAGATTGTAAAGTACAAATAAAATCACAATGCTAGCAACTAAATTTGGAAGAACATAATACAAGTACAGTACAAACTGAAAACTAAGATACTAGTTACATACTGGTACAACAGCCGAGAGATACTGGTAACTATCATTATTTCCAAAATCAGCCCCTCAAATTTGAAGTTTACAATTTAGTCCCTCAATTTTCTGAAAATTATAAAATTGTAATAAGCTCTAAAATTCATCTCCAATTTGCACCTAATTGAAGCCACTAATAAAGAGAAAGTGAGGGAGAGAATACGAGGGAAGAGGCAGCATACCAAGAAAGAGGGCAACACAGATCTAAATGTTCATCAGGCGGTCTTAAATTTGGTATAACCAAAGTGTCCTATGCCACTGTTGGTATAGTAGCCATTCTCTATATAATTGTATAAATTATATCTGAGGAGGATCCAATTACATCTTTTTTTTTGACACATCTTGACACTGTTTTTTTATAGGTCAATTTTGCGATTTCAAAATCCAAACAGTCGATCCGAACTGTTCAACATGATCACCATATTAAAATGTGCTCGGAGATCAAATTTTACATTTTTTTGAATTTTTACTATTTATTAAGATAGTTACAAAATCGTTGTTTTTCAATGGTCTGAAAACAACGATTTTGTAACCATCTTAATAAATAGTAAAAAAATTCAAAAAAAATGTAAAATTTGATCTCCAAGCACATTTTAATATATCCATCATGTTGAACTGGTTGGATCGACTATTTGGACTTTGAAAATGGTAGGTGTCAAAATGTGTCAAAAAAAAGGGTGTAATCCGATCCCTCCTCGTTATATCTATAATGTTATATTTTAATTTAAAATTTAGTTTAATAATTATTAAAATTATTAAAATAAATAATAATCAAGTAATGAGGCACAAAGGCAGCGCTGAGCCGCTGACTTAGATCCAACTATGAGTTACCTAAATTTGATCTTCACTGTAAAAACAAAAAAGAAATTGCTTTAATCAAAAACCCTAAATTTGACCTTCGGTAGCCGCTGACTCTATTAAAAAAATGAATTGCTTTAATAAAAAAATTGCTTTAATAAAAAACCCTTTGACCTTCGCTGAGCTGCTCTGACTTCAATCAAGAAAGAAATTGCTTTATGCTTTTATAAAAAAATTGCTTTAATCAAATAAGAAACGAAGAGGCGGAGAGCGAGAGGTAACTTTTTTTTTTTACCGTATACACTGGAGCCGACAGTCGAGAGCCTCTTCATTCGTTCACCTAGGGTTTTTTTTTTACGGTATAAATTTTTTTTTTTGGGGCCCGGGGCCATCGCCCTGGGTACCCTGGGTAAGGGCCGGCCCTGGGTACTACTGGAGACCTGTCAAACTCTTGACTTTAGTGTAGAGAAGTTGAAACGATGGAAAAATTGAAAAGGAAACTTTTTCAATGTATATAGATTCGGAGGTTTGGAATAACACCAAAACAAAAGGGCTATCTTGTAAAATCAACGGGCGTGCTCTGAGTCTCTGGCCGTCATGGAAAAGAACGACCTGTATTTCTTTTTTTTTGCGCGCTTCCTGGCCGTGACAGACTACAACGGCCCGATTTTTTTTTTTTTTCCGCAATTCTCTTGCCGTTATAGAAAATAACGTCCCGGCGTAAATGTTAATCGTTGTTAACCCGATTATTTTCTACAACGTCCTCTGGATGTTATAGAAAATGACAGAATTCCTATATTTTGAATTTCTGCGAAACTCTTCTTCATGTCGATATTTTTTCAGTGATTAGAAGGTAGATAGATAAATAGTATTTTTTTCAGGTACAAACTCATAGGCATTTTATTGTTGCTTTAAAAAATTAGAAGAATTTATATTTTAATTGGGATCAATTTATTCTGTTAGGGAAAAATAAAAATTGAATGAAAATTATTATATATTAATAACACCAAAAAATAGGAACCGAACTAAATTATTGAAAACATATTTAACAAAGATTTTTGAAAAAAAAATATTACACCTTAATAGAATGTTTTCTTAAAAAAAGAGTCAATTAATGTCATTCACTCTGATTGGATTCGCACTTTATTGCTTGGGTTGAAATTAAACCAATGGACACTATAGTTGCTCTTTTGGTTGTCCATATCTTTCATTTGGTCCTCAGTTACAGTAGCTCATGGTTAAGCATTTCAATTTGAGAATCCTCTGTTTTAGCGATCTAGATGCTCCCTGTGCCTGGATGCCTGCGCAGCGGGTCCCATAGACCATAGACCATACACCCCTTCTTCTACATGTAAAATAATTGGGATTCCACTACTGGTAGCTTTTGTTAGTGGCAGACAACTAGACAAGCAAATCCCAGGCTTTATTCTTCAAAGATATAATCCACTACTGGTAGCTTTTATCTTTAATCAGTGGCTTTATTCCAGGTATGGTTCATGTACTCTACAATTACTTATCATGGAAATTTAATCGTAGATATTGAAATCTATTTAGGTATCTGTAACTACTCCAATTTGATTCCGGAGGAGTTGGCTACAAGGGAATAGGGACAAAATACCCCAACTGTGCATCTTTTATTTTTTATTTTAGTATACACTGTGCTTCTAGGAAAGCACAATTTGTGTATCCGTGACTCACACTGACTTTTAGTTTCCATTTGTTTTTTGACGAAAACATTAAGATACCGTGTAATGGGTCGCTGACGCTGTACTTTACTTTTTCTGAAGGTGAATAGGCTAATTGCTACCTATGATGTTTAGTTTGTGCATGCCACAAAGAATCTGATCGCCAATAATGTTGAGTTGAACTGTAACTTCATTGCTTGTTCATCTCTTTCGCTACCTTTACTGTTTTTCACTCTGTTTCTCAGATCTCAATCTATCTTTCTCTCCTTCTCATACAATCTGTCTTTTGGTAATTCACTTCTTTTGTTAGCCGATCTCTGTTCTCTTCGAATCTCAATTTCTCAATTCATCTTTCATTCAACAATCTACTACAAATTGTTAGTGTTTTTTCTTATTCTGTAAACAATCGTTGTTAGTTAAAAAAAAAAAAAAAAAACTTGCGTTGCATTACACCCACACATCCCATAAACTTCATCTCTTTTGCTATCTTTACTGTCTTCACTCTGTTTCTCAGATCTCAATCTCTCTCTCTCTCTCATACAATCATTCTTTTGGTCATTGAGTACCTTTGTTAATTAGCCCATATTTTTCCTCTTGAAATCTCAATTTCTCTATTCATCTTTCATTCAACAATCTACTACAAATTGTTAGTGTATTTTTTTCTGGTTCTGTACACAACAACCCGGCTACTTAGAAAAAAGAAAAAAAAAAAAAAAAAAACAGAGAGATAGTAAGTTAGAAGAAGAAAATCTCGATGGAGTTAGCTCTTTCAACCGTTGGTGAATGGTTCGGGTCTGCAATCATTAGCAAACTACTCGACACGGCTTCTTCCTACTTGGGCGAGCGTATGCTGCCGGCTGATACTAAATCCGAGCTACGTAGGGTGAAAGCAGCTCTTCCCAAGATTGCAGCTGTCATGGGTGTTGGCGAGGCACTAAAATTGAAGCACCCGAATTCGGGGGTGAATGCTTGGCTAGAGCAATTCAAAGAAGCTTTCTTAGCAGCTGAAGATGTGCTTGACGAACTCAAGTACTGGGAGCTGGAAGACATGGTGAAAAATCGAGATCAGGTTAGTGGATCTTCCTCTTCAATAATTGGTTCGCTGAAGAGAAAATTTACTGGTTCTAACATTAGTGAAGATACATTGAAGAGGTTAAGGGAGGCTGTAGAAATGTTAGATCTAGCTGCCGCAGATGTTGGCCATTTCTTCCAATTTGCTATTGCATTAGATGTTCATGGCCATGCAAAACCAAATAATGAGCCAGTTTACACTTCTAATCGAGAAACTACTTCCCTTTCAACCGGAATCAAAGTGGTTGGCCGTGAGACAGAGAAGGCCATGATAATTGAATGGTTAAAGAAACCAGCATCTCATGGAAATATCTCTGCCTTTTGTATTGTGGGGGTGGGAGGATTAGGGAAAACCACTCTTGCACAGTTAGTCTTTGAGGAGATTAGCAAAGAGAGCCATTTTGATAAAACAATTTGGGTTTGTGTTTCAACAAGCTTTAGTGTTGAAGATATCACAAGAAAAATTCTCCAAGAACTTGGGGAAAAAGGCCATGGTAATGAATCATTAAATCGCCTTCACATAAACTTGAAGGAAAAGGTACTTTCAAAGAAAGTTCTTTTTATTCTAGATGATGTGTGGAACGACGACAAAATATGTGATTGGGAGAAATTGATTGATCCCTTGAAATTTGTACAACAAGGAAGCAAGATTTTGCTCACCACTAGAATGAAATCAGTGGCTGACATGCTTGCTGGTGTGCTAAATGTGGACCGAGAAAATCTAGTGTTACAAGGCTTGGAAGAGCCAGACTTATTAGAGCAGTTCAATAAGTATGCATTTTCCGGTTATAACCCTAACTGTCATAAAGATTTGCAAAAGATCGGAAATGAGATTGTAAAGAAACTCCGAGGTAGCCCCCTTGCAGCAAAGGTGATTGGAAGCTTGCTGAATTCAAACATTAATTTCCAATACTGGAAAAGAATTTTGAACCATGATTCGTTGATCAACTTAGAACAAGCCAAGGATATGGCAGATGTGCTGAAATTGAGCTATTACCATCTACCAGCATATTTGCAAGAATGCTTTAGATTTTTGTGCATATTTCGTCAAGATTATGCGTTCGACAAAGATGAGTTGATCAAAATTTGGATGGCCTCTGGATTCATACGCCAAGAGTTGCATGGAGGAGCAAGGCCAGAAGATATCGGAGAAGAGTATTTCAATCACCTTTTTAGGAAATCTTTCCTTGAAAGAGATTCAAGGAATAAAAATTACTATGCTATACATGATTTGATGCATGATATGGCACAAAATGTATCAAAAGGAGAATGTTGTAGAGTAGAACCCAATGACAAATCTGATTTTATACCTAGCACTACACAACATGTCTCAGTTCATGAAAGTAAAATTGAAACGATATTCAATCTGAAGAATTTACGTACCTTGGTTATAACCTTGTCTAAAGATGACCAGAATCGAGATCGAGTTGTTCTCCCAAATGGTTTACTTAAGGAAACTTTACGTTTGTTGGTCATACAGGGAGGAGCTGGTAGAATTGAAATACCAGAGGAGATTGGTAGTTTGATACACCTTAGGTATCTAAAGGTAGTCACAAGTTTTGAGGGACAACCATTTAGATATTTGATTCCTAATTCAATTTGTAATCTTTACCATTTGCAAGTGTTAAATATATCCGACGAAATTCTTGATTCAGACTATGAGGGTGTTACGGTTGGAATAAGCAATCTTGTTAGCTTACGGTATATGGACCTTCCCCACCAGGTGATACCAAACATTCACGGATTACACAAGTTGACCTCTCTCCAAAAGTTGTATTTTGTTGTTGGGCGAGGGAGTGGTTGCCATATAGATGTACTAGAGAAGCTAAACAATCTCCGAAGCCTTTCTATTAAGGAAATTGAGAATGTAGGGGATCCTATTCAAGCTACGAATGCCAACCTATCCAAAAAGAAAAGTCTTATTTCACTTTTCCTAAATTGGACTGAAGGGAGCAATTCTGATAACCCTGAGCTAGTCATTGATAACCTCCGACCCAATCCAAATCTCAAGGAATTGACAATTGAGTATTATACAGGCCACAGAACTCCAATTTGGATGCAGGATTCATCTCATCTGGA
This sequence comes from Carex kokanica, assembly GCA_025461125.1. NCBI lineage: Eukaryota > Viridiplantae > Streptophyta > Magnoliopsida > Poales > Cyperaceae > Carex > Carex kokanica. The sequence continues at coordinate 452,083 of JAJGRX010001329.1, forward strand.
CCTATCATCCCTCACACTCCATAGTTGTCCTCTTTGGGAAGCACTACCGTTTCTTGGGCAAATACCACATTTGAAAACACTCTCTCTTAAAGGAATGGATGAAGTGAAAGAAGTGGACTATTCGTGTGATAGCACAAATGATTGCGTTTTTCCATCTTTGGAATGGCTACATTGTGATGACATGCCAAAATGGAAATCTTGGGCAGGACAACACAGTTGTTATGGCTTTCCAAATCTAAAAGTACTTAAAATTGATAACTGTCCAAACCTGAACGAATTACCTTCCATTCCTTTTTCTCTTTCCATATTTAGAGTATGCAATGTTGGACTTAATTCTCTTCCAGAAATGCACCATGGTTCAAGCAATACAGCTCCAGCACCATCACGTATGAAATCATCTCTTAGAATAGTAACAATTGTCAGCTGTCCGAAATTAACATTCTTGAATGGATTTCTGCAGCAAGAAAACATAGATTTACAAGCTGTTGAGGAACTAACCATCCAAGACTGTGAGAATCTGGTTCAGCTACCAACTGGTGCATTTGGGAAATTTGTGTCACTAAAACAATTAGTTATACAGGGATGCCCAAAGCTGGTAACAGTTGATAACCAAAGCTTCTTGCTACCTGCGAAACTAGAATATCTTGAAATGGGAAACTGTGGCGAACTTGATGTGCCATTGCTAGAGTCAGCATCACAGCTCTCTACACTTGCTGAGCTTTATATCAGAAACAGTGCTAATATTACTTGTATCCCTTCCTCGGAAAATTCATTTGCATCACTCAGTAAACTGGTAATCCATGGGTGCGACAAGCTCATTGAAATTTCATCTATGCAACAAGCACATACTGTCAACCCAGGAAACAACTTGGTCTCTTTAAAGATCAGTCATCTGCATATTGATCACCTCTGCCTCCTTCTTATTGAACCACTTAGTTGCCTAAGATTTGTTAGTCATCTTCAAGTTAGCAAGTGTACAGGGATGGAGGCCCTGCCTGAGCAATGGTTGTTACAAAACAGTAGTACCCTCAAGTGGTTGAACATCTGGGATGGAAGCTCGCTGCGTTCATTGCCTGGTACAATGGTGATGCTCACTGCCCTTGAAGTACTTGGCATTGAGAATGCTATTTTGTTGGAAGAAATCCCAGAGTTGCCTACTTCGAAGGTATATATCTCTGGAAGGTAGCAGAAGTTGACAATGCTATTTTGTATCCTGGAAGGTAGCAGAAGTTGTCCATGGGCTAATCTCTCTGACTCTATTTCGACCCACCTTGTAAGCATGATTATAATATTTTTCTCCCTAATTTTTGCTTTTTCATGCTCTATGTTTTTTTTTTTGAGGGTTAGTGGAAAATTATCCACTAAGAAATATATTGATAAAAAAATATTTACAAGGTCCCTACATTTTCAAATTTAACTCAACTAGCTATACATGCTCTATGTTTTACCAACCTCTGAATTCTCTAAATGGCTCTCACAATTGATTAGGTTCTCAACGGCTCACCGACAAGTGCCACATTGCTGTTAAATAGTTGTGAAAATCGAAAGGAGGAGAGGATGAAATTGTAATTATTAAAATACTATGTACGAGCTACAAATAGATGCCAGTGTGGTTTTTTTATGCAGGTATATATCTCTCCTTGTTTCCAATTTATTAGTTTCTCTGTACATTTTTTATAAATTTAAATTTTAGAGATACTGACACATTTCAAACATTTAACTCCGCCTATATATATCAAATGTTGTAGCCGGTCCCAAGCCCAGTTAAGTGTTATTGAAAATTTTGATAGCATTTAAGTTGAGTTTATTGCAAATAAGAAATTGTAGTTGCAATTTCAAAGGGCCAATGAGAATCAGTAGCGTTACATGTGGGTGTACAAGCTTGAGTTAGCGTAACCTGGTTTAAAATTTTTGGACTTCGATAAATTGTTTTGGTGAATATAACAACAATAAATTCTAAAGCATTTTGCACCAAAACTGCAGTAACTCTTTAATTAGGCGTCTTCTATTAAAAAGCATATATTAAGGTTAGTAGTTTTGTTTTTTTTTTGTCTTTTCCTATGACAGATTTTTCCTTCAATGCACTTCTCTTTTCCTATGACAGATTTTTCTAGAATTTTTTTGGAAATTGTTTACTATTTCTCTCTAACATTTTTCACTTGTTCACAAATTTATTCAGTGAAATGACAATTTATTCAGTTTCAGTGTTGAATATCGTGAAGCCAAAAGAAATGAGCTTCGGTAAGAAAAGGAAATCGGAGAGAGAAAAAGATAGAAGCCGGATCTCTCTCTTAGAAGAAAGAAGCCTCTCTCCAAGTTTTTTCTAGAGATTGCTCTCTTTGTTTCAATCTCACCAAAATACACTAGGTGATCTCAAATTATTGTATGATATTGTAAGAGAGTGTGATAGTGTTATTGGCTTGATTATCTTCTTGTATTGTAAAGACTCTCTGATATAATGATTTTGTGTTGTGCTCCCGTGGTTTTTTCCCGCAAGGGTTTCCACGTAAAATCTTGTCTCTCTTTTATTTTCAGCATAATTACTTGTTGTAGTTGGCTTTTTGTGTGCGTTACATATTTCTCCATTTGGTCAGATATTGACTTTTTTGTGTGCATAATTACTCCTTGAACGCTTCTGCCACCGACCCCAACATTCAGACCAATCAATTTTTAGTCATTTTGACGTTGTACCAGTTGTTGAATTTTGAAGTTTGAGTCATTTCTAAGGACATCTTCAATGATTCTTAATTAAATTTTTTCTGACAATACCCCAGATTTTAGCATACAGTCAACTATACCAATTTTTTAATTTCTTTTTAATTTCACTCGGTACCAAAATTTGTATTGCAACTGGAGCAATATCTGATTCCTTTTCTCTCATTTGGTTTTTGACTGTTATTATTCAGGTGGCAGTGAATCTGAAGTCAATCAAATTACAACAAAATCAATTCTCTAGACCTAATTATGACCTTACCAGTGAACCTCTAACGATAAATATCCACTAAACATAGTGAATTTGTTATGTAATCCATTTCAATTTTGTGGTAATTTGAAAATTTTCTGAAACTTTCGGTGAATTTTTTAGGATTTTCGAGTTAGTCTGGTAAATGACAAGAGAAAAGACTGAAAACAACAAATTTTGAAAAAAAAGAGAGATAGTTTCTTGATTCGCGAATAATTCGTTTTTTTGTGATGGCGAACCGAACGACGAATTATTCAGTTGACCGAACTTTGACCGAATTATTCGCAAATAATTTGCCATTTTTTTTTGCTTTCTTGTGAGACTGAGATCTCCAATCCGGATAATACCGAATCATTCTCAAATTATACCTGAATTATTCCCGAATTATGAATTTTTGACCCTGCTGAACCGAACCCTAATAATTCATTTGTCACTGTGACAACAACAACACAACATACATGTTTCCAGCGAGTTAACCTCTCAATTAGGTAGTTTCTCTTTCGTTCCCTACTCCTCCTTTCTCTCCTTCGCTTGTCATCCAATGCTGGAGCAGGCTTCTTATGGACTTGAGATCTGAGGGGGTGGGTCTCGTTACACGGTGATTCATCTTCCTTAAATCTCTTGTCCCCACTGTGTCTCTTTCTCAACAACACAATATACATGTCTTCAGCACTGGAGCAGGCTTCTTATGGACCCCACCAGCAATTATCTGTGTCGAGATCTGACAGGTTGGGTCCTGCCATACGGTAATTCATCTTCCTTCTCTTAAATCTCTTTTCTCTATCTCTTCGACTTTTATGTCCCACTTCATTACACCTGACAATTGGAGTACTACTCGTCAGCGAAATATTGCATCCTCTTTGTTATTTCTCATCTTTACTAGGCCCAATAGCAACTCAACTAGTCCAACTTCCTTTCATTCTTCCTCTTTCATTATTTTGACCAGGTCAAATCATTAATTAGTTTACATTAATTACTCATCTCGGCCTATAAATATTTTTCTAACATTAAAATTCTTTTCAATCACTATAGTGGACTCATCAATTCCTAAATTCCAAATCCAACATTTTCTATTTCAGTAGGCCCAAAATAGTTTAACACCAAATAGCTTTTTCTTTCAGGCCCAATAAGCCCACCAACAACAAATCTAGTCATGACCACCCTCCACTCACCAATTGGATCAAGGAATGCAGATTCAAACTGGGACAACATCCAATTTATCTTAATAACCACAGGGATGTATGTAGTTACACATTTTGGGTAAACTTGTTTTTATATGTTTGAATGGTATTAAAATGATCTTCTTTTTGCCAATTTGTCCATAGCCCCATACATTTAATTAACATCAGAATTCCTAGTTTACTAAAATCGTGTCTGAAACAAAATCCGATTTGATCTAGATAAAAGATCAAATATGCATGTAACTTGAAAAAAAAAACAAAAAAAACCCAGACGATTGTTCTTAAAAAAAAAAAAAAGTGTACCGGCTCCCAGAAAAAAAACCTTTTGTATGTTATTATGAAGAATAATTAATGCATGTTTTTTGGGACCCTGATTTTTATTGTTTCATGTTATTCTATATAACAGTATTAAAATTTTCAACTGATTAACATAAAAATAGTAAGCAAGATATCATGCATTAAATATATTTTTTAATTTCATAATTTGAGAACATGTCATTAAACCTACACGAGGCACTAGCTATATCACTATTCAAGAAAATAGCACTGACCGAATATTATTTTAAATATAAGCATAGATTTTTACCCATTGACAAAATTTGTATATTTCACATTTTTGATAAAAAGTCAGGAAATGGTTGGGGAACCTCAATTAGTTAGGAATTAATTAGGAATCTGCATCCCCCGATATATCTAAACTTTTGAGTTGATACGTGTAAAAATCTGAACCGTTTAGCACGAATTTTGAAGCAACTCATTGTTTATCATCAGAACCCTGCATCTAAATAGGCACCATTTTTAAATCTGGTCCGGAAACGTCTCAACACAAAAGTTGAGAGATCTGGGGGGATCCGATTCATTAGTTAGAAAAGGACAAAGAAAACGATATATTGTTGGTTTGTCACTTCTACCAAAACAAACCTCCTGTTTTTGTCAATATAATTTCAGTACCTAAATTTTCACATTAGCATTCAACATTTGGTTGATTAGAATGCCAAAAAAATATTAAGAATAGTTAGACAACAAAAATGTATTTATTTGAAAAGAAACAGTAAATTAGTAGTTTCAGCTGATAATAAAAAAATAACAATAACCTCAAATACAAATTTAAAATTAAATTAAAGAAAAAAATTTGAAAGGATAGTAAGATTGTGTGTTCGTTTGTTTTTAGTAGAATAATATGTAAATTTCAAGTTTTAATGAATAAATTACATATTAAGAAGTATTTAATAATATGTCAAAGTAAAACAATATTTAAGTGTTTTAATAGAAAATAAAGAATTTAAAAAATATCAAGGGTATACCACCAATTATCCTTTTATTGATTTGGAAATCTCAACTAGTTAGAAAGGACAAACAATTTCTAATACAACTTGGTGTTTATTTCCAATTTCAAAATTGGCGGCCAGTCGGTCGTACTCAAGCATGCTGACTCACAGTTTTTGATTTTCCGTGCGCTTCTATGAGAGCAGGTTCCGAATTCTTTAGTCCTAATTTGAAATTTAGCAAGCAACAATGTCCGCCATCACTAATGTTGCCATATCTCATGACACCTCTTATTTGAATGTGGGTCGTATCATTTGAGATTTAGAAAACTCATCAACACGTTCCTAATTTCAAATAATTTGATTTACAAACTGGAAACATTTTTGTAGGCAATTTGACAATAGCTGCTTTGCAAAATGAAACTTAGCAAAGAATTAATAAGACGATTGTCAGTTTGTCACTTCTACCAATACAAATTTAGTGTTTCCATAAATACAAATTCAGTGCCTAAACTTGTATCAACATTTGATTCATTGGAATGCAAAATAATATTAATCATAATTGGACAGTAAGAACGTATTTGTTGGAAAGAAACGGTAAATTAGTGTTTCCATGTTAAATAAAAAATTAGTAATCAGCTCAGATAAAAATATAAAATTAGATTAAAGAAAGGAAAAATGAGAAAGGATTGTAAGAATGTGTGTTCGTTTTTTTAGTGAAAAAATATGTCAATTTCAAGTTTTAATGAAAAATTAGATATTAAGAAGACTTTGATGATATGTCAAAGAAAAAATAGACAATTTCAAAAATATCAAGGGTATATCATCAATTATTTTTATGAAAAGGCTGAAGCCCATTTTCATTCAAGAAAATTTTAACTTACAGTAGCTAACAAGGTTTTAATGAAAAGCAAATAACAGAACCCTAACAGCATAGTCCCTCAGCCTCATACCTGTTGGTAATACCAAAACACTAAAGAAAATGCTAACAATATCCAAAACACAAATAAGCCACTCATAGGGACTGGGATTATGTTAATCACAAAAATTGGCTGTATTGCCCTAAGTTCTTCAAAGGTTGAATGGATTTTCATATGGGACTATTTGATTCCCTAGGTCTTCATCATAGATCTGAGGTTCCTCTTCTGCCATCGCCTCCTCTTCCTCCTGCAACTCATCATCCGGGTGCCAGCTAGTAAGGGGTAGTGCATCCAGCTCAACTGGTAGCTAGAGGGCAGTCGCATCCTTCACTTTCTGTTTGACTTGACCTGCCCAGTAATGTACAAAAGAGATTATTAGTAAAATGATTTGTCGATGGGATTTTCGCTTACCAGCATCAAAGCACAGCTCATTTCAGTGTTTCCATATCGTCTAACTTACAGCACTGAAGACCAATAGAAGTGCAGTCCTTTGTGCATAAGGCAGTTGTTTAGCAAAATGGATAACATTTGTCATCTTAGACCAAGTGCCGCTAACAGATTGACATACACCCATGAAAAACCAAATTTGTTTAGTATATGAACAAGTTATAAATATATGATTGATAGTTTCATGTTGATCACAGAACTGACACTTGGCACAACCCTGCCAACCTTTTTTAGGCAAATTATCAGTTGTAATGATCCTATTTTTAGTAGCCAACCTCATAAAAATTCTGATCTTTAGAGGAGTAGGTATCTTTCACAATAACATGGTATTCCTAGGTTTAATACCTCTAAAGTTTAGAAATTGGTATAATGACCTAACTATAAATTTGCCTTGAGGGTCCCATCTGCAACTAAGTTTATCAGCTAAGTGAGTAAAGGATAATGTGCTAATGATATGTAACAGTTCCAAACACTCTGTATAGATAACTCCAAATAAAGATCTACGAAAAGTAATAATATCCCCTTGCGAATTAACCACTTGTTGTAGAGAAATGGTACTATCAGTGCATATCTCAAACAAGTAAGGGAATCTTGTGGCCATTGAGCAATTTTGGTACCATATATCAATCGAGAATAGAACATAAGTATTGCCTCGAGGTTCATATTCTACATTAGATGACCCTAGTTATTGTAAAGATGTAATGGTAGACCAGAACTCAAACATTTGTGTAAAATTAAAAACAATATATTTAGTCAAGATCATATGTTTCCAAGCACTAGTATATATAGGATCTTTAAATTTCCACCACCATTTCAAAAGGAGAGAAATATTCATTTGATTAAGATCTAAAATCTCTAATTTCCCAAATTCTTTTGCTAAACAAGCAGTTTGCCAATTAAAAAGAGAATATTTTTTCCTTTCTATAGTTCCTTGCCATAGAAATCTGCATCTGATCTGATCTATCTTAATTAAGGTGTTTTGATAGTTTTGATAAAGAGCGAGGCTATGGTACTTTGGCTAGTGTACTACGGCTCATTATGGTACTTTTTAAAATCCTAACGGTCGATCCGACCGTTCAATGTGATATCCATATGAATATGTACTTGCAAACTAAATTTTATATTTTTTCAAATTTTTTTACTATTTTTTTAGATAGGTAGAATTTTGATGGTCGAAAATTTGTATAAAACACTGAAAATTCTACCTATCTAAAAAATAGTAAAAAAATTCGAAAAAATATAAAATTTAGTTTGGAAGTACATATTCATATATATATCACATTGAACGGTCGGATCCACCGTTAGGATTTTAAAAAGTACCATATTGAGCCGTAGTACACTAGCCATAGTACACTAGCCGAAGTACCATAGCCTCACTTAAAAAGTCAGAAGGTGATTTGGAAATCTCAACTAGTTAGAAAGGACAAACAATTTCTAATACAACTTGGTGTTTACTTCGAATTTCAAAATTGACAAGTCGGTCTCAACACAAGCACGATGACTCACAGCTTTTGATTTTCTGTACGCTTCAATTAGAGCAGGTTCCGAATTCTCTAGTCCTTACTCCTTATTTGAGATTTACCTAGCAACAATGTACGCCATCTCAAATGCTGCTAGAGCGTGCGATTTTTAGAACACTTTACTCCTTATTTCAGATTTAGCTAGCAACAATCAGCCTAAACGGACGATTTTTACAACACTGCTAGAACGTTAATGCAAACATCTATAGAACTGCATGTTTAGTGCAGTGGTGTGAGTTCCCGTCTCTTTATGAAGAGATGTTGGTTCAATCCTCACAAAAAGCAATTAAAAGATGTTGGGTTGTACCATGATCCTATAATAATAATAAAAACCTAATCCCCTTGCAAAGCACAAAATTTTCTTAATGTCCCCCTCCCTACCTAAAGAATATGTATCCTCCCAGGTACCTGACTAAGTACAATTAGCTCTCATTACCCAGCCGAACGATTGGAATTTTGTCCCTGTTTAGATATGGGGGTCTGTTTTGAGATTCGTGCCACACTAATGAAAACTGAACACTCAGATCTAATTGTACTCAATTAGGTATTGCACTGGATCTGAATTCCCTCCCAAGTGAGTATCTAGCTACAAGAATAGAATGAGTGTCAGTCGAGTCAATTTTTTGCAGTCAGCCGGCTTAGGTTCACGGAGCCCCTGCAAAACTCGTGCCAGATTAAATCAGACGGTTCATATCTCACTGTACACCCCCTTTAAATCTCAATTCCCCTTCCTATTACACAAAAAGAATGAAGTAACAAGAAGTAATAAAGATTTCAGTTTGCGAATTAGTCACCATGCATATCCACCCATTGATGGATTCAATTAATGTATTGCTTTAAGACAAGACCATAAATTATGTATGCTGGATGCTTCTCCTCTGGTCCATTCATAGTACTCTTCTTTTTTGTTTTTTTGTTCTTGATTTTTCAATGCATAGCACTGTGGGTCATTTCATTGGGATTAATTACAAGGCCGACCCTGAAGCATGTAAAATTTCAACTTACCCCTTGTGTGCCTGTATCGTGGGGTTTGAGGGAAATACGTGGAATTCCTCATAATAAAAAAATTATTGTGTTTTTTGTGGTGTAGTTTTAAGTAGGCAGTAAATTTCGTCAATTTAATTATTTTATTTTTTACATGTGCCAAATATCATCCTATCAGCATTAATTTATTAAAAACTAAAGTGATATTTGTAAGTGGACGTTAAGTGTCTGAAGGTTTCTCTATTTTAACATCAGGTACTAGATAGCTAGCTAGAATTCTAGTAATAATTTAAAAATTACTATTAATGCCTCTGATAATATATATGAAAAATCAAACTGAGACCCAATAATACAAAATTATTTGTTACCTAATAATACAACATTATTCACCATGCTTCTAAATGTTGAAATGTTGAACAACCAACTAATATCATTTGTAAACACAATAAGTTATTGAAATAATGAGAATTTCGTTTAGAGGTAACTATTGCATTGGAGTTGGCTACAACTTACAAGGGACAAAAAACACAAGTCAGTGGTCACCCACAAATTTTTAATTTTTAATATAAACAGTGCTTCTACTAAAGCACAATTTGTATATCACATTAATTTACTGTGAATTGGGTCACTGACCCTGTACGTTAGTTTTTCTAATTTCTGAAGGTGGATAGGCTTATAATCATTTGCTACCTATAATGCTTAGTTTGTGCATGCCACAGAGAATCTCATCGCCAATAATGTTATTTCAACTCAAAACGTGTGGAGAATTTACTTGCGTTGCATGACACCCACACATCCCACAAACTTCATCTCTTTTGTTATCTTCACTCTGTTTCTCATATCTTAATCTCTCTCTCTCTCTCTCATACAATCTCTCTTTTGATAATTGACTTCCTTTGATTTCGAACTTGATTTATCTTGGAATCTCAATTTCTCAATTCATCTTTCATTCAACAATCTACTACCAATTGTTAGTGTTTTTTCTTATTCTGTAAACAATCGTTGTTAGTTAAAAAAAAAAAAAAAAAAAAAAAACTTGCGTTGCATTACACCCACACATCCCATAAACTTCATCTCTTTTGCTATCTTTACTGTCTTCACTCTGTTTCTCAGATCTCAATCTCTCTTTCTCTCTCTCATACAATCATTCTTTTGGTCATTGAGTTCCTTTGTTAATTAGCCCATATTTTTCCTCTTGAAATCTCAATTTCTCTATTCATCTTTCATTCAACAATCTACCACAAATTGTTAGTGTATTTTTTTCTGGTTCTGTACACAACAACCCTGCTACTTAGAAAAAAAAAAAAAAGCCCAAAAAGAAAAGAAAAAAAAACAGAGAAATAGTAAGTTAGAAGAAGAAAATCTCGATGGAGTTAGCTCTTTCAACCGTTGGTGACTGGTTCGGGACTGCAATCATTAGCAAACTACTCGACACGGCTTCTTCCTACTTGGGCGAGCGTATGCTGCCGGCTGATACTAAATCCGAGCTACGTAGGGTGAAAGCAGCTCTTCCCAAGTTTGCAGCTGTCATGGGTGTTGGCGAGGCACTAAAATTGAAGCACCCGACTTCGGGGGTGAAAGATTGGCTAGAGCAATTCAAAGAAGCTTTCTTAGCAGCTGAAGATGTGGTTGATGAACTCAAGTACTGGGAGCTGGACAACATGGTGAAAAATCGAGATCAGGTTAGTGGATCTTCCTCTTCAATAATTGGTTCGCTGAAGAGAAAATTTACTGGTTCTACCATTAGTGAAGATACATTGAAGAGGTTAAGGGAGGCTGTAGAAATGTTAGATCTAGCTGCCGCAGATGTTGGCTATTTCTTCCAATTTGCTATTGCATTAGATGTTCATAGCAATGCAAAACCAAATAATGAGCCAGTTTACACTTCTAATCGAGAAACTACTTCCCTTTCAACCGGAATCAAAGTGTTTGGCCGTGAGACAGAGAAGGCCATGATAATTGAATGGTTAAAGAAACCAGCATCTCAGGGAAATATCTCTGCCTTCTGTATTGTGGGGGCGGGTGGATTAGGGAAGACCACTCTTGCACAGTTAATCTTTGAGGAGATTAGCAAAGAGAACCATTTTGATAAAACAATTTGGGTTTGTGTTTCCACAAGCTTTAGTGTTCAAGATATAACAAGAAAAATCCTCGAAGAACTAGGGGAAAAATGCCGTGATAATGAATCATTAAATCGCCTTCACATAAACTTGAAGGAAATGGTACTTTCAAAGAAAGTTCTTTTCATTCTAGATGATGTGTGGAATGACGAGAAAATGTGTGATTGGGAGAAATTGATTGCTCCCCTGAAATTTGTACAACAAGGAAGCAAAATTTTACTCACCACTAGAATGAAATCAGTGGCTGACATGCTTGCTCGTGTGTTAAATGTGGAACAAAGAAATCTAATGTTAGAAGGCTTGAAAGAGCAAGAGTTGTTAGAGTTGTTCAATAAGTATGCATTTTCCGGTTATAACCCTGACAATCATAGAGATTTGCAAAAGATCGGAAATGATATTGTAAATAAACTCCGGGGTAGCCCCCTAGCAGCAAAGGTAATTGGAACCTTGCTTAATTCATACATGGATATCCATTACTGGAAAAGAATTTTGAACCATGATTCGCTCATCAACTCAGAGAAAGCTAAGGATGTGGCAAATGTGCTGAAATTGAGCTATTACCATCTACTAGCACATTTGCAAGAATGCTTTAGATTTTGCTGCATATTTCCTCAAGATTATGAGTTTGACAAAGATGAGTTGATCAAAATGTGGATGGCCACCGGATTCACACACCAAGAGTTGCACGGAGGAGAAAGGCCAGAAGATATTGGAGAAGAGTACTTCAATCACCTTTTTAGGAAATCTTTTTTTGAACCACATTCATGGCAAAAAAATGTTTATGTTATGCATGATTTGATGCATGATCTGGCTCAGAATGTATCGAAAGGAGAATGTTGCAGAGTAGAACCAAATGGTGAATCTGATAATATACCTTTAACTGCACAACATGTTGATGTTCCAGAAAGTAAAATTGAAGGGATATTCAATCTTAGAAATTTACGCACCTTGGTAATAACCTTGATTGGAGATCGATTTGTTCCCCCAAATGGTTCACTTAAGAAAACTTTGCGTTTATTGGTCATACAAGGAAAAGGTAGATGTGAACTGCCGGAGGAGATTGGTAGTTTGTTGCACCTTCGCTTTCTAATGCTCAACCTATATGTGTATCAACAATCATATAGATTTTTTCTTCCTAATTCAATTTATAAGCTTTACCATCTACAAGTGCTAACAATATCCAATAGGTATGGAGATATAGATTATGAGGGTGTTGAAACAACTGGAATAACCAATCTTGTTAGTTTACGCTATATGAACCTTCCCAATGAGGTAATGCAAAAAATTCACGGAGTGCACAAGTTGACATCTCTACAAGAGTTAAATTTTTTTGTTGGACGGGAGAGTGGTCACCATATAGATGAACTAGAGATGCTAAACAATCTCCGATACCTTTCCATTGAGAAAATTGAGAATGTAGGGGATCCACTTGAAGCTACAAATGCAAACCTATCTAAAAAGGAAAGTCTTATATCACTATCCCTGAAATGGACTGAAGGGAGCAATTATCATGACCCTGAGCAAGTCATTGATAACCTCCGACCCAATCAAAATCTCAAGAAATTGACCATTGGGTATTATACAGGCAACAGGTCTCCAATTTGGACAAGTGATTTTGTTTTTCCATCTTTGGAACGGCTAGATTGCTCCCACATGCCAAAATGGGAATCCTGGGCAGGACCACACATTTGTTATGGCTTTCCAAATCTAAAAGAACTTGTAATCGTAGACTGCCCAAACCGGGCCAATATACCGACCGTTCCTTCTTCTCTTTTTGAATTTGAAGTACGTAGAGTGGGGCTTAATTCCCTTCCAGATATGCACCACAGTTCTAGCATTACAGATGAAGCACCATCATGTATGAAATCATCGCTTAGAAGAGTAGAGATTACCGAATGTCCCAAATTAATATCATTGAATGGATTTCTGCAGCAAGAAAACCTAGATTTACAATCTGTTGAGGAACTAATCATCGGAGACTGTGAGAATTTGGTTCAGTTACCAACTGGTGCATTTGGGAACTTTGTGTCACTAAAACACTTAGTTATAAAGGGAAGCCCAAAGCTGGTAACAGTTGATAACCAAAGCATCTTGCTACCTGCGAAACTAGAATCTCTTTTAATGGGAAACTGTGGTGAACTTGATGTGTCATTGCTAGAGTCAGCATCACACCTCTCTACACTTGCTACTCTTTCTATTGAAAACAGTGCAAATATTACTTGTATCCCTTCCTCTGAAAACACATTTACATCACTCAGACATCTGATAATCAAAGGATGCGACAAGCTCATTGAAATTTCATCTATGCCACAAGCACATACTGTCAACCAAGGAAACAACTTGGTCTCTTTAAAGATCAGTACATTGTACATTGATCACCTCTGCCTCCTTCGTATTGAACCACTTAGATGTCTAAGATTTGTTAGTTACCTGAATGTTGGCAAGTGTTCAGGGATGGAGGCCCTGCCAGAGCAATGGTTGTTACAAAACAGTAGTACCCTCAAGGAGTTGATCATCAGGGATGCAAGCTCGCTGCGGTCATTGCCTGGTACAATGGTGATGCTCACTGCCCTTCAACGACTTGACATTTGGAAAGCTACTTTGCTGGAAGAAATCCCAGAGTTGCCTACTTCGCTGACTTTTAAGAACATTCAAAGGGACTAAGCTCTCTGACTCTATTTCAACCCTCCTCGTAAGTGTTATTATGATTATATTTCCTGCCTAGTTTTTGTTTGTTCCATGCTCTATGTTATTTCAAGTTTTGAATCCTCTCAATGGCTCTTGCAATTGATTAAGTTCTCATTTGCAACCGTTGGTCTTTGTGTAACTTCTTGTAGATGACTCATGCAAGCACAAACATTGACCCCACCAACAAGTACGTGCCACATTGCTGTTGTATAGGTGTGATCAATGTCCAAAGAAGTAGATGATGAAATTATGCAAGCTCCACTTCATCAAGGTATTTATCTCTCCTTGTTCCCAATTTATTAATTTCTGTTACATTTATTTTTAAATTGAAATTTCAGAGATAATAACACACTTCCAAATTAACTCGGCCTATATCTAAATGATGTAACCGGTCCCAAACCAAGACAAGTGGAGTGTTATTAATTTTTTTTTGAAATGTTTTGACTTGAATAAAAACAATTGGATGCTCAAATGTGAAACCAAAAGTTTATCACAACATAGTTAAATACAGTCGCAATATTTAAGTTGCAAATGGAAAATTGGAAGTTTCTTCTGGGTACAACTCAATAACGCAACATCTAGTTGCTCTTTTTATTCAATTTAGATAGCATTTGAGTTGAGTTTCTTGCAAATAAAAAATAGTACTTCCAATTTCAAAGGGCCAACAATGAGCAAATATTCGAAAGTGGAGGGCCTCACGTTTAATTCAAGCACCACTCTAACTGGCATAAGTTTGTGCAATTGGTTTGTTCAATTCAGGGTTTTCGTTAAATTAAGTGCTTTTGATCAGTAGTCAGTAGTGGTACATGTTTGTGTACAAGCTTGAGTTACCATACCCTGGTTTAATAATTTTGGACTTTGGTAAAAAAATTTGGTAGATATAGGTGAGCTATCAATTTTTTGTGATGACTCCTCCAATCTTTGAGGCTGTTAACTAAATGTATTTAATTCGAATTTAGCTTAATTTTTTGGTGTTGTATAAGTTTATTGGGCGTTTTTTTTTCAATTTTTTATTGAGTAGACCAATTTATGTTTCAGCAAAATTATCTGGCACTTGATTAAGGATATTTAAGATGGTTAAATCATATTACATGAATTGATGTGCTCTATCATTTTTCAGTTGCTCAGAACAAATTTATTTAGTGACTTGACAATTTATTCAGGTTTTAGTGTTGAATATCGTAATGCCAAAAGAAATGGGCTTCAGACCATTAGCTTTTTCACGGATATAACATTTGAATAGAAAAAGAAATTGAAGAGAGAAAAGGATCGAGCCATGTCTCTCTGTTAGAAGAAAGAAGCTTCTTTTGCAATCTTTTTAAGGGTTTGCTCTCTTGTTTTAATCCCACCAAAATACACCAGGCAATCTAAAATTATTGTATGATATTGTAAGATAGCGTGAGAGACTATGATTGGCTATATTATCTTGTTGTATTGTAAAACTCCATGATATAGTGATTTTGTGCCGTGCTCCCGTGGTTTTCTCCCGCAAGGGTTTCCACGTAAAATTTTGTGTCTCTCTTTGTGCTTGATTGCTTGATTTTTTTTGTCTTTCTTTATTTTTTGTGCTTGATTTCTTGTTGTGGTTGGCTTCTTTGTGTGTATTCCATTTTTCTCCAATTGGACAGATATTGGCGTATGTCCACAAAGTGTTCGACAAAATTATTTCTTGAACACTTCTGCAATTGTCTCCAACATTCAGACCTCTAAATTTTTGGTCATTTTGACGTTGTACCGGTCATTGCTTTTTGAATTTTTAGTAATTTATGAAGACATCTTCAGTGAATCTTAATTAAATTTATTCTGACAATACCCCAGATTTTAGTATACAGTCAACAATACAATTTTTTTTTATTTCACTCAGTTTGAAGTTGTATTTCAACTAGACTGATATATGTTTCATTCATGAATATATTAAGATAGGATCAAGTAAAAGGAAAAAGATTCATTGCCAAATTCCTAGGAAGAACATGAGCCTAATTAGATCAAGTTGTTGTATGTGCTGATTCCTTTTTCAATCATGTGGTTTTCTACTGCTATTATTTTGGTGGCAGTATTCTGAAGTCAACTCAAACAAATTACGACAAATTCAAATCTGGAGGCCAAATTACGACCTTTCGCAATGAACCTCTAGTGATTAATATCCATGAAACATAGTGTGTTTGCTATGTCCTCAATTTCAATTTGGTAGCAATTTGAGAATTTTGTAGAACTTTTGCTGAGAAATAACTGAAAACAAGAAAATTTGATAAATAAAATAAATAAAACAAGTATAACCATTTTACAAACGATATAGCTTATCGAATATTAAATTTGTTAATAGATCTAGGGAACCAGCCTTTAATATAGTTGCAAAAACAATATCCTAGTACCATGCAGGAGGCTGCAGGATCGAAAAAAAATTAATGATGGACAAATCCTTTGTAGATAACTAAATAAGTTGGTAGCTTTAACTTCCAACCTTTACTACAAATAAAAATTGTTAATCCAAAAAAGTTAGAGCAGTGTATAAATTATGTTTGCTCTAAACTTTTATAAAAATTACAAACGTGACAATGCATATAAACCATTGTTTATGAACTATATAATATTAATATCAAATATTTCGTAACTTTATTACTATTTTACAATATGATGTTATTATTAGTTTTCTCAACGAATATAATGGACTCGTGAATCCTTAAATTTTAAATCTAACATTTTTCAATTTGAGTAGGCCCAAAATAATTTAATCCAAGTAGTATTTTCCATCTGGCCCATATTTTAGTAACAAGTGACCAAGTTGTGGCTGGGTTATTGAGGAGCGGGTCCCATTTAATTCCCTTCTATCTCAGGACATCTTTATATTTCTTGCTTTAACTCTTTAGCAATTGGGACCCCAAAAAAATTTGCTCAAGGTCTCAAGGACTATGGCTGTTAGTCCAGAGCCAGAATTTAGTTTAATTAAGCTGAAGGAGGAATGAACTATGACTCTTACAAGCACTGTACCTATTCAAGGAGCTTTTCAAGATTCTTACTAGTACAAATGGTGTACCACCTGAATCACAAACTCAATTTCAATTTGATGGACCCTCTATTGGTATAGGTGAGCTACCAGTTATGTGTGACGAATCCTCCAATCTTTGAGTCTGTTAATGAAATTTATTTAGTTTGAATTTAGCTTTACTATCATACAATTTATTTATTTGTTGACACCAATCTATCATTTATTTAGTGACATGACAATTTCTTTAGTTTACAAATCTATCAGTTTTCAGTCATTCTTAAGTTGTTCCAGTCACTGCATTCTGAAGTTTTGAGTTATTTTAGGAGATATCTTTGGTGATTCTTAACTAAATTTCTTCTAACAATACCCCAGGCCCAGATTTTAGCATAGTCTACCATACCGATTTTTTAATTTCTCTCAGTACCAGTCTTTATTTCAACTGAACTGATATCTCTTTCATTAATGAATATATTAAGATAGGATCAAGTAAAAGGACTAAAAGATACAGTGTGCCTGTATCGAGTTCAAAACTTCAAAGGATACAAGTGCAAAATTGCCAAAGTGGGGATGCACTACAAATTTTGATAAGGTAAGAAGAACACGAGGTTATATCAAGTTGGTTTCTGACTGCTATTATTCAGTTCAGGTGGCAGTGAATCTGAAATCAACTCAAACAAATTACAACAAGATCAAGTCTACAGAGACCTAATTATGTCCTTACACAGTGAACCTCTAGCGATTAATAGCCACCAAATTTCAATTTTGGGGCAATCTACGAATATTTTCAACTTTTGATGAATTTTGAGGATTTTGAAAAGTGAAAAATACTTGAAAGCAAGAAAATTAGAAAAGAAAAAGAATAGTTTCCTCATACAATCCAGCTACAACAACACAGCATACATTGTTAGGTTGAATACCTAATTTCACTCGGCAATTCGCAAATTGTACAAACAACTCAAGAATCGAATATTTTTTTTTTAATCAGGAACGCAGATGCAACAATAGGGAAACGCAAATGCTGAGGTGAAATAACAAAATTAGTTAATAATTTACCAAATTGAATCCATACATCTATTCCCTATATGTTGACGAAACTAGAGAAACAAGAATCATTCAAAATGGTTATCTAAATCTTGCAAATCAATAGCGACACGACAGATCAGCAGCCAAATCAGTGGAATACACCAGATGCTCTCCAGTTGCTCCGTGCGTACCTTCTCCTGTCCTAGAGATGAGGGGGAGGGGCCATTCTCTCAGTTACTCGATTGCCTTCCACGGTGGCGGGTAGGTTATTAAACGCGGACCCCAGTCGCAGGGCTTCAGATTTTATATGAATCATAACCGAGCGCCTGACCGCCCTGCCCTGGACCTCTTCAAATTAATTCTCCTTCGCTAAACGGTGATTCATCTCTTAAATTCTTGTCTCTCTCTGTTTCTGAACTCAGGTCCCACTTCATTGCACCTGACAAGTGGCGAATCATCCTCTTCATTATTTCTCATATTAACTCAGCCCAATCGCAACTTCCTTTCCTTCTTCCTGTTATGTTCCTTTGACCAGGTCAATCCTCTCCCCAGTAGATACTCCTAAATCATTAATTCAGGATATCAACTTTACATTAATCTTACACGTATTATCCGGAAAAATGAATATTGATTCAGGATATCAATTTTTTTGGATAAAGATACTGACAGAGCAATTTTTACTTCATGCAGTTTATTTTGACTTTATTGTATGTTCGCTGCATAAAGCAAAAACTACACTGTCAATATCTTTACCCAAGATTTCTCACTCAGCTCGACTTCATTAATTCAGGATTAATTTAATTCTTGCTCATTTGCTTTCTACTAATTATCATTTTTGGAAACTAATTAATGTAACTAACCAATTTAATCCCGAAATTTTTATATATAAGAAAATAAATTAAAAAAATATTAAAAATGAGAAACTGTTCCTGGGATTTCGAAAAATAAGAAGGCAGGTATATGCCAGTCAGAAAAAAACGGAAAAAAAAAAAATTAAAAATACGGGACGCCATGGCATATCCCGACCCGGGAAAAACAAAAAAACATATAGGGACGCCATGGCATATCCCGACCATTGGAAAAAACGTAAAAAAAAAAAAAAAAAAAATTAAAAAAACGGGACGCCATGCCATACTCCGGCCCTAAAAAAAATTAAAAAAAAAATCAATTTTTTTTTCTGCTGTGTTCAGTTAGAAATCCAATAATTTTGATCAGATTCAAAATTCATTTTAGAGAAAATGGCTACATGGATTTTTGTGTTCTTTATATCAAAATAAAGGTATGAAAGTCTAGTTTCTAGATAATATAATTTCTCTATACAAAAATATTACAGATTGGTACAGTTTTAGCGATTAATTGACAGAGGTCAGAATTCAGAAAAGCTGAAATTCCAGTCAGAAATCCAATAATTTTGATCAGATTCAAAATTCATTTTAGAGAAAATGGCTACATGGATTTTTGTGTTCTTTATATAATTTCTCTATACAAAAATATTACAGATTGGTACAGTTTTAGCGATTAATTGACAGAGGTCAGAATTCAGAAAAGCTGAAATTCCAGTGAGCAGTCCAATAATTTTGATCAGATTCAAAATTCAATTTAGAGAAAATGGCTCCATGGATTTTTGTGTTCTTTATATAAAAATAAAGGTATGAAAGTATAGTTTTCAGATAATATAATTTTCCTATATAAAAATATTATAGATTGATACAGTTTTAGCGATTAATTGACAGAGGTCAGAATTATTGGATTTCTGACTGGAATTTCAGCTTTTCTGAATTCTGACCTCTGTCAATTAATCGCTAAAAATGTACCAATCTGTAATATTTTTGTATAGAGAAATTATATTATCTGAAAACTACACTTTTATACCTTTATTTTGATATAAAGAACACAAAAATTCATGTAGCCATTTTTTCTAAATTGAATTTTGAATCTGGTCAAAATTATAGGACTGCTCACTGGAATTTCAGCTTTTCTGAATTCTGACCTCTGTCAATTAATCGCTAAAACTGTACCAATCTGTAATATTTTTGTATAGAGAAATTATATTATCTGGAAACTAGACTTTCATACCTTTATTTTGATATAAAGAACACAAAAATCCATGTAGCCATTTTCTCTAAAATGAATTTTGAATCTGATCAAAATTATTGGATTTCTAACTGAACACAGCAGAAAAAAAAATTGATTTTTTTTAAATTTTTTTTAGGGCCGGAGTATGGCATGGCGTCCCGTTTTTTTTATTTTTTTATTATTATTTTTATTTTTTACGTTTTTTCCACTGGTCGGGATATGCCATGGCGTCCCTATATGTTTTTTTTTTTTCCCGGGTCGGGATATGCCATGGCATCCCGTATTTTTAATTTTTTTTTTCCCTTTTTTTCCGACTGGCTGGAGTATGCCATGGCGTCCCACTGGGACGCCATGGCATATACCTGCCTTCTTATTTGTCGAAATCCCAGGAACAGTTTCTCATTTTTAATATTTTTTTAATTTATTTTCTTATATATAAAAATTTCGGAATTTAATCCCTATCAATTGATATAGGCAGAACAATTGGGACAAACACACAGTGGACATCTCCAGTGTTGCAGGATAGATTAAAAAAATTAAATAGAGAAAGAAAAATTCAATTAGGTATATGTTTCTCAAGAAAAATTCAATTACTAACGCAGTTGACATGTTTTAAAATTTAAAATTTAGAATTCCGTACCCAAATGAATACAATTTTTTTTGGCAAAATTGAATCGTTAATAGGATTTGATTAATTGGAAACCAGTGACACAAAATAAGGTCAATATATAATTGTTATTGTAATTATGTTGCAGTTTTGAAAACAATATCTTTATGTGAATTCGTTATGTCTTGATTTGGTTTGAGGGATTATAATTTATTTTACATGATAATTGATAAATACGGTCTTTTTACATGAAACTTTGCATATTTATTTTCAGAAAATGTGATTTTTCTTAATGTGAAAATTTAATATGCGTTGACAATACATTGTTAGAAGATCAATAATGAATATTGTACATAAATAAAATATAGGCCTACATGCAAATGCATCAGAAATGGGCCTGGCTCCAATATAAAACATGGGCCTAACTGTTTTTGTCTTTTGATAATATAGGACCAGAATTGATGGACAAACTCATTACATCAAAATAAATAGGGACCCACAACTCAGTGAGTTCAAGAGTTGTCCAAGTCACATTTCAAGCTCTTGTCAGTTTCAAATACACCCAAAATTTTAGTACTAATTAATTTAGTAATCTTCCAGTCTTCAATTAATTTGAGTGCTTGATTTTTATACACAAACAAATTGTTTGTGCCAGGTAATTTTTTAACAATGAGACCTCAAATTAAAAATTATTGATTATATATTCGATATGGTCTTTTCAGTTTCATGATTTTGCAATTATAGATACCATGCACTTGCTAAACAACCTATAATGTTGATTTCATTTTCTTTCATTTAATTTAATAAATATATATGCACGTGTGATGCGTTAGATCATGCATCTTCCTCTTGATCAAAGAAAAAAAATATATATGAGATTCATTATACTTTATTGGTAGAAGGGGCAAGAGTGCCAACTCTCATGCATGAACAACTAACAGTTACAAGTCTAAAACAAAAATGGTAGTGAACGAATAAGTTTCACACAAATTAAGCAGCTCCTCATGATACTCTCCTCATGTTACATGATAAATACAATTGTATCCTTTATTGTCAATATACTTATTTTTTTATTGAAATAATTATAAAAAAAAAGAATGACAGATAACATTGATGTGTTGCTTTGAACCCAATAAAAAATATATGTATAAAATAGAACTAAAATAATAATGAGGCGTTGCTTTGAATTGCAAATTTAACTCCTTTTAATGTGCTTATATTAAAATTGGTCATGAGTAGTGACCCACAACTCAGTAGTTTAAGGGTTGTACAAATCATATTTGAAGATCTTGCTAATTCTACATGAACCCAAAAATTTAGTACTTATTTATTAAGAATAATTATTTGAGTACCCTCACTCCAGTACCCTCAAAATCCCCGCACCCTATTTAGAAAAATTATGTACTATGGTCCCCTCTAATTATTATTGTAAAAAGATATTATATGGTACCCACTAATTATATGGTCTCCACTAATTATTATTTTAAAATTCCTGCAACACTCCTCTTTTATGGTCCCCACTAATTTATGGTTCCCACTAATTATATGGTCCTCCTTTCCTAGTACCCGCACTTGTCCCGCGTCAATCTTCATAGATATAAATACTTGGAAGATTAGATCGTAACACTTGAAAAATAAGATATTAATACTTTGATGCGTAACTTGTTATGATCATCCCTTTTCCAATCTCTCAATCGTCTCCGTATCACTGTATCAACCTTCCCCAATTGTCACCATGTCAACCTTCTTGTAATAAAAATAGTTGACCACATAGGTATAAATACTTCAGTGCATAGGTATAAATACTTGCAGTACTTGATATTAATACTTTCAGACGTCATCCAGTGTCATATGTAAAAAATACTAACAAGTATAGGTATAAATACTTGCACAACGAATTATAAATACTTGTGTGCTGACGAGCTACAAAGTACGTCATCATGGATCTCATTTGAAAGAGAAAATTGCGTAGAAAACGTTCGTGATTTTAGATTCGCAAAATTCCTCACAGATCGTCAGAAATATGGACAAGATTGAACGAAGAAAAAAAATCTATCTCTAAAAATGTGTATGGTCCCCCTCATGTAATTTGAGTGGTTCCCACATATATTTATGGTGCGGGTATGTTTGAGAGATTTGGCTAGAGAAATAATATTTACATAAAAATTACTCACCTCATAGATATAAATACTTCCTTACATAAGTATTAATACTTTACAAAAAAATTCAGTGCTAGAGTTTTTGTGATCCCCCTAGTAGTTATGGTAGTTATGGTGCATGTACAATGTAGGTATTGTAGTGCGGATACCGTTATCAGCTTCCATTTATTAAATCCCCCAATCTTCAATTAAATAATTTCAGTGCGTTATGTTGAAACACATGTGAATTGTCTTTCCTATCACGGTCCGTAACACACTAGTATTGCGGTCTGTGATAAAGCCTGTGACACAGCAGTGTTATATTACGATCTGCAAGTGAACCATCAACATTCATAAAACCTCCATCTTCTTCTTCTATTACCATATGCAACTCACTAATGTTGCGACCTACAATAGACTCCTCGAGGAAAGCATTTTCTTTTTTTAATGGTCTGCAGCACAATAAATTAGTTGTGACCTCTGACAAAAACATCTAGATCGTTCTCCATCGTGTCATTTGCGTGCTGCAGCAGAGGATTGAAATTAATTTCTCCTCACACTCAATGCTCGGGGAAATCACACTTGATTGTTGTTATTTAAATTCAAGGGTATACCACCAAAAAAATAAAAAATTGAAGTGTTTTAATAAAAAATAGACAATTTAAAAAAATTCAAGGGTATACCACCTGTTATCCTTTTATAGTTTTGATAAAAAGTCAGAAGGTGATTTCGAAATCTCAACTAGTTAGAAAGGACAAACAATTTCTAATACAACTTGGGGTTTATTTCCAATTTTAAAATTGGCTAGTCGGTCTCACCTCTAGCATGCTGACTCACAATTTTTTATTTTCTGTGCGCTTCTTTCTATTAGAGCAGGTTCCGAATTCTCTAGTCCTAATTTGAGATTTAGCTAGCAACAATGAACGCATCGAAATGCTGCCATATGTGTTTTTTTTCCATAAGATGTGGCTTTGACATTTGACTTTGTCTTCTATATCATGGTTGCCAGTTGGGTAACCTCCTTAATTAACAAGGATTAGTTGACTTTGAAGTTTGAGGGAAGCTTCTTGTTTCATCATCTCCTTTGCGCCTGTGAGAAAAGAATCCTCTCTCTCTCTCTTCTCTGTTTTTCACATTCCAATCTCTCGCTCAAACAATCTGTCTGTCTCTTGCTAACCCACTTTCATCTTTCATTATTAGCTGATCAAATTTCTCTTTTCATCTCCATTTCGAGTCCTATACAAGACACTCCTTGCTAAATTTTTTCTTACAAAAAAGTCAAAACAAAAAAAAAGTTTAAAAAAAAAAGCAATTTGTCTTCCTCTCAAGCAATCTCTCTCCCTCTCACATCTTTGGCTACATTGTTTCTCATTTCCCAATCTCTCGCTAAAATAGTCTGTCTTTCTCTTGGTAATCAAATTTCATTATTATCCGATCAAATTTCTCTTGGCTTATCCATTTCTCGTCCTACTCAAGACACCCCTTGCTAAATTTTTATTCTTAGAAAAAGGAAAAGGAAAACAAAACCGAAAAAAAAACAGAGAGATAGTAAGTTAGAAGAGGAAAATCTCCATGGAGGTAGCTCTTTCAACTGTTGCTCAATGGGCGGGATCAGCTATCATTAGCAAACTAGTAGAAACGGCCTATTTGTACTTGGGAAAGCTACCTGCCGATACTGAATCCCAGCTAAGTAGCCTGAAAGGAGCTCTTCCCAAGATCAAAGCTGTCATGGGTGTTGCCGAGGTGCTAAAATTCAAGCACCCGAATTCAGGGGTGAATGAATGGCTGGAGCAATTCAAAGAAGCTTTCTTAGCAGCTGAAGACGTGCTTGACGAACTCAAGTACCGGGAGCTGGAAGACAAGGTGAAAACCCGAGATCAGGTGAGTGGATCTTCCTCTTCAACTGTTCTACCACTAGTGAAGAAAAAAATATTCTCGCTCAAGAAAAAATTCAGTGGTTCTTCCAAAAGTGATGATATATTGAAGAGATTGAGGGGAACTGTGAAAATGTTAGATCAGCTGGCTGCCGCAGGTGTTGGCCAATTCTTCCAATTTGCAATGGCACTAGATGTTCATGGCCTTACAAAACCCAATAATGAGCCAGTTTACACTTCTAATCGAGAAACTACTTCCCTTTCAACTGGAATCAAAGTGTTCGGCCGTGAGACAGAGAAGGCCATGATAATTGAATGGTTAAAGAAACCAGCATCTCAGGGAAATATCTCTGCCTTTTGTATTGTGGGGGCGGGTGGATTAGGGAAGACCACTCTTGCACAGTTAATCTTTGAAGAAATCAGCAGAGAGAATCATTTTGAAAAAACAATTTGGGTTTGTGTTTCAACAAGCTTCAATGTTGAAGATATAACAAGAAAAATTCTCCAAGAACTTGGGGAAAAAGTCCATGGTAATGAATCATTAAATCGCCTTCACATAAACTTGAAAGAAAAGGTACTTTCAAAGAAAGTTCTTTTTATTCTAGATGATGTGTGGAATGACGAGAAAATGTGTGATTGGGAGGAATTGATTGCTCCCCTGAAATTTGTACAACAAGGAAGCAAAATTTTACTCACCACTAGAATGAAATCAGTGGCTGACATGCTTGCTCGTGTGTTAAATGTGGAACAAAGAAATCTAATGTTAGAAGGCTTGAAAGAGCAAGAGTTGTTAGAGTTGTTCAATAAGTATGCATTTCATGGTTATAACCCTGACAATCATAGAGATTTGCAAAAGATCAGCAATGATATTGTAAAGAAGCTCCGAGGTAGCCCCCTAGCAACAAAGGTGATTGGAAGCTTGCTGAACTCATACATGGATTTCCATTACTGGAAAAGAATTTTGAACCATGATTCGCTGATCAACTCAGAGAAAGCTAAGGATGTGGCAAATGTGCTGAAATTGAGCTATTACCATCTACCAGCACATTTGCAAGAATGCTTTAGATTTTGCTGCATATTTCCTCAAGATTATGAGTTCAACAAAGATGAGTTGATCAAAATGTGGATGGCCACTGGATTCACATACCAAGAGTTACATGGAGAAGAAAGACCTGAAGATATCGGAGAAGAATACTTCAACTACCTTTTTAGAAAATCTTTCTTTGAAAAACAGTTTGGGTCTGAAAGGTTCTATGTTATGCATGATTTGATGCATGATCTGGCTCAGAATGTATCGAAAGGAGAATGTTGCAGAGTAGAACCAAATGGTGAATCTGATAATATACCTTTAACTGCACAACATGTCGCTGTTCCAGAAAGTAAAATTGAAGGGATATTCAATCTTAGAAATTTACGCACCTTGGTAATAACCTTGATTGGAGATCGATTTGTTCCCCCAAATGGTTCACTTAAGAAAACTTTGCGTTTATTGGTCATACAAGGAGAAGGTAGATGTGAACTGCCGGAGGAGATTGGTAGTTTGTTGCATCTTCGCTTTCTAAAGGTCAACCTATATACGAGACAATCATATAGATATTTGCTTCCTAATTCAATTTATAAGCTTTACCATCTACAAGTGCTAACAATATCCAATTGGAATGGAGATTCAGATTATGAGGGTGTTGAAACAACTGGAATTACCAATCTTGTTAGTTTACGCTATATGGACCTTCCCAGGGAGGTAATGCAAAAAATTCACGGAGTGCACAAGTTGACCTCTCTACAAGAGTTACATTTTTTTGTTGGACGGGAGAGTGGTCACCATATAGATGAACTAGAGATGCTAAACAATCTCCGATACCTTTCTATTGAGAAAATTGAGAATGTAGGGGATCCACTTGAAGCTACAAATGCAAACCTATCCAAAAAGGAAAGTCTTATATCACTATCCCTGAAATGGACTGAAGGGAGCAATTATCATGACCCTGAGCAAGTCATTGATAACCTCCGACCCAATCCAAATCTCAAGAATTTGACCATTGAGTATTATACAGGCAACAGGTCTCCAATTTGGACAAGTGATTGTGTTTTTCCCTCTTTGGAATGTCTATATTGCTCCCACATGCCAAAATGGGAATCCTGGGCTGGACCACAAATTTGATATGGCTTTCAAAATCTAAAACAACTTGTAATCGTGGACTGCCCAAACCTTGCCAATATACCGACCATTCCTTTTTCTCTTTTGAAATTTGAAGTACGTAGTGTGGGGCTTAATTCCCTTCCAGATATGCACAACAGTTCTAGCATTACAGATGAAGCACCATCATGTTTGAAATCATCGCTTAGAGGAGTACAGATTACCGAATGTCCCAAATTAATATCATTGAATGGATTTCTGCAGCAAGAAAACCTAGATTTACAATCTGTTGAGGAACTAACCATCAGAGACTGTGAGAATTTGGTTCAGTTACCAACTGGTGCATTTGGGAACTTTGTGTCACTAAAACACTTAGTTATAAAGGGAAACCCAAAGCTGGTAACAGTTGAGAACCAAAGCATCTCGCTACCAGCGAAACTAGAAAATCTTTTCATGGGAAACTGTGGTGAACTTGATGTGTCATTGCTAGAGTCAGCATCACACCTCTCTACACTTGCTTATCTTTTGATTGCAAACAGTGCAAATATTACTTGTATCCCTTCCTCTGAAAAGGCATTTACATCGCTCAGACATCTGGCAATCAAAGGATGCGACAAGCTCATTGAAATTTCATCTATGCCACAAGCACATACTGTCAACCAAGGAAACAACTTGGTCTCTTTAAAGATCAGTATGTTGTGCATTGATCACCTCTGCCTCCTTCGTATTGAACTACTTAGATGCCTAAGATTTGTTAGTTCTCTGAGAGTTGACAAGTGTTCAGGGATGGAGGCCCTGCCAGAGCAATGGTTGTTACAAAACAGTAGTACCCTCGAGAGATTGTCCATCTGGGATGCAAGCTCGCTGCGGTCATTGCCTGGTACAATGGTGATGCTCACTGCCCTTCAAGAACTTGACATTCGCAAAGCAACTTTGCTGGAAGAAATCCCAGAGTTGCCTACTTCGCTGACTTTTAAGAGAATTGAAAGGTACTAAGCTCTCTGACTCTATTTCAACCCTCCTCGTAAGTGTTTTATGATTATATTTCCTGCCTAGTTTTTGTTTGTTCCATGCTCTATGTTATTTCAAGTTTTGAATCCTCTCAATGGCTCTTGCAATTGATTAAGTTCTCATTTGCAACCGTTGGTCTTTGTGTAACTTCTTGTAGATGACTCATGCAAGCACAAACATTGACCCCACCAACAAGTACGTGCCACATTGCTGTTGTATAGGTGTGATCAATGTCCAAAGAAGTAGATGATGAAATTATGCAAGCTCCACTTCATTAAGCACATGGAAAAAATGTATATATCTCTCCTTGTTCCCAATTTATTAATTTCTGTTACATTTATTTTTAAATTGAAATTTCAGAGATAATAACACATTTTCAAATTAACTCCGCCTATATCTAAATGATGTAACCGGTCCCAAACCAAGACAAGAGGAGTGTTATTTTTTGTCTACAATGATATAATGCTCTCTCTCCATATATTAATTGCTTCCATTAAATCCTTGGTACTTTGGACCCGAACAAAATTTGCTCAGCCAAAAACCATCTACTGGTAGATATAGGTGAGCTCTCAGTTTTTTGTGATGACCCCTCCAATCTTTGAGGCTGTTAACTAAATGTATTTAATTCGAATTTAGCTTAATTTTTTGGTGTTGTATAAGTTTACTGGGCTTTTTTTTTCAATTTTTTATTGAGTAGACCAATTTATGTTTCAGCAAAATTATCTGGCACTTGATTAAGGATATCTAAGATGGTTAAATCATATTACATGAATTGATGTGCTCGATCATTTTTCAGTTGCTCAGAACAAATTTATTCAGTGACATGACAATTTATTCAGGTTTCAGTGTTGAATATCGTGATGCCAAAAGAAATGGGCTTCAGACCATTAGCTTTTTCACGGAAATAACATTTGAATAGAAAAGGAAATTGAAGAGAGAAAAGGATAGAGTCATGTCTCTCTGTTAGAAGAAAGAAGCTTCTTTTGCAAGCTTTTTAAGGGTTTGCTCTCTTGTTTTAATTCCACCAAAATACACCAGGCAATCTCGAATTAGTGTTTGATATTGTAAGATAGTGTGAGAGAGTGTGATTGGCTATATTATCTTATTGTATTGTAAAGACTCCATGATATAGTGATTTTGTGTTGTGCTCCCGTGGTTTTCTCCCGCAAGGGTTTCCACGTAAAATCTTGTGTCTCTTTTTGTGCTTGATTGTTTGATTGCTTGATTTTTTTTTTGTCTCTCTTTATTTTTTGTGCTTGATTGCTTGTTGTGGTTGGCTTCTTTGTGTGTGTTCCATTTTTCTCCAATTGGACAGATATTGGCGTATGTCCACAAAGTGTTCGACAAAATTATTTCTTGAACACTTCTGCAATTGTCTCCAACATTCTGACCTTTCAATTTTTAGTCATTTTGACGTTGTACTTGTACCGGTCGTTGCATTTTGAATTTTTAGTAATTTATAAAGACATCTTCAGTGATTCTTAATTAAATTTATTCTGACAATACCCTAGATTTTAGCATACAGTCAACCGTACATTTTTTTAATTTCACTCAGTTCCAAGTTGTATTTCAACTGGACTGATATTTGTTTCATTCAAGAATATATTAAGATAGGATCAAGTAAAAGGAAAAAGATTCAGTGCCAGATTCCTAGGAAGAACATGAGGTTAATTAGATCATGTTGTTGTATGTGTTGATTCATTTTTCAATTATGTGGTCTTTTACTGTTATTATTCAGGTGGCAGTGGACCTGAAGTCAACTCAAACAAATTACGATAAATTCAAATCTGGAGGCCAAATTACAACCTTTTGCAATGAACCTCTAGTGATTAATATCCACAAAACCTAGTGTGTTTGCTATGTCCTCAATTTCAATTTGGTTGCAATTTGAGAATTTTGTAGAACTTTTGCTAAGAAATAACTGAAAACAATAAATTTTGATAAATAAAACGCAATAAGTATAACCTTTGTACGAACGATATAGCTTATCGAATATTAAATTTGTTAATCTAGAGAACCAGCCTTTAATATAGTGGCAAAAATAATAGCCTAGCACTGTGGAGGAGGTCACAGGATTGAAACCCGGATGGGCGAATCCTTTGTGGATATTAAATAGTTTGGTAGCTTGATTTCCAACCTTTACTAAAATAAAATTTGTTAATCCAAAAAAGATAGAACAGTGTATAAATTATGTTTGCTCTAAACTTTTATAAAAATTACAAACGTGACAATGCATATAAACCATTGTTATAATATTAATATCAAATATTTCGTAACTTTATTTCTATTTTACAATCAGATGTTATTATTAGTTTTCTTAGTCTATAAATATTTTTCCAGGATCCCGTCACTTTTCTCAACGAATATAATGGACTCGTCAATCCCTAAATTTCAAATCCAACATTTTTCAATTTCAGTAGGCCCAAAATAATTTAATCCAAGTAGCATTTTCCATCTGGCCCAAATTTTAGTAACAAGTGACCAAGCTGTGGCTGGATTACTGAGCAACGGGTCCCATTTAATTCGCTTCTATCTGAGGACATCTCTTATTTGCCGCTACGCGTAACAGAAATTCAGATTTCCTTTTCATAGGTTCACCAAAACTTCAATTTTTTTATTGGGAGCACCTAGCTATCCCCCGGTAACCTTCCCCTAGTCATTAACTACTTGATTAACTACTAACTACTTGGAGGGACCACTTACTATTTGAGGACCGCCTAATATTTGAAATATTTTACAACTGATGTGCGCGCAAGTATTCATATATAATACATCAAGTATTCACACCTATGATATCTAGTATTAAAAAAAAACTAGACACATCACTTAACTATCTTTTACACATTTTTAGAGGTGGTTTTTTCTCTCCATTCAATCTAACTAATATTTCTGACGATCTGTGAGGAATTTTGCAAATCTAAAACTATGAACGTCTTCTACACAATTTTCTCCTTCAAATGAGATCTATAATGACATACTTTCGAGTTGTCCGTTGCACAAGTATTCATAACTCGTAATGCAAGTATTCATACCTCATCGAGCAGGTATTCATATCTCGTCGTGTAAGTGTAAATAGTTCATTTATAAAGAGTATTACAAGCATATGTGCATACCTCGATTAATTTTACAAAAGCAGCCGAATAGTATTGATCATTGCTTTATTGCTTTCTAGTTCAATTTTGTTTTTTGGAAATGAAAAATAGTTCCCACATGTTTCACTGTCGAAACAAAAATAATCTATCAAATTTTACAGATCATGTAATTGAAATGTTACAAACAAAAAAACAAAAACAATATTTAAAAAAAAACAAAACATACTTCATTGTAGTATTCATACATATACGTTGAAGTATTCATACATAAGATATCAAGTATTCATTCATACACGTTGAAGTGTTCATACATAAGATATCAAGTATTTATTCATACACGTTGAAGTGTTCATACATAAGATATCAAGTATTTAATTCATACACGTTGAAGTATTCATACATAAGATATCAAATATTCATCCATATACGTTGAAGTATTTATACCTAAGATATCAAGTATTCATTCATAGACGTTGAAGTATTCGTACCTAAGACATCAAGTATTCATTCATACAACTCTAATTTTTTCAAAAAAAAATTTCTGTCATTTCTTAGTACTTAGTACGCACTGACCTAATTCACCATTAATGAAGCTTTGTTCTTTGCAAATAACTCGCTACTGTATGAGGAAGAGGAACATAGACACAATGGATCTGACCCGGTGGTCGACAGTGATGGATCTGATCCGGCGGAGGTGTGCTTGATTGGGATGGAGTGACAGAGGTGGAGGTGGGAGAGGCGGGCGGAGGCGGAGGTGGAAGGCGTTGGCAGAGGTGGGAGAGGAAGGGGGAGGCGGAGGTGGGAGAGGGAGGGAGAGAGATGAAAGAAATAAAGAGAAAAAAATTTGCTAATTAATTTGTAGGGACCACTAGGTAGTTAAAATTGGTAATTATAGCTAGAAAATAAAGTTAGTTGAAGGAAGAAATAGGAGAAGGAAAGATGGGGTATACATATTATAATTACCTTTTTATTTTCAGTTTTCAATTAATTATTTAACGAACCAAATTTACTATAACATGTCTTTCAAAATCAAGCCTATGAAGTTTTGAGCACTTAATTGCTGCATGACCAAAATTAGTTCAAATCAATACACATTAAGATGATTGAACTATTAGAAAGACCAAGATTTAAAGAATTAAATAATAATAAATATATAATAACTTCAAGATTGGACATGTTTCATGATCTCACAAACTATTAAGATAATTAGAGTTTTGAAGAGGTTTTTTTACTTTATTTTTTCCGGATTTATAATAATATACTTCCTTCACTTTTGAATTTGACTGCAGTTTATGCATAAATTGAAATGCTTATTGCGCATTGTTTAATGCATAAACAATGAGCATGTTGCTGTAAAACTATCTAAATGTGATATCACCCAGCATATGCAACTTTTAATGTGGCGGTAGATCCAACTTATGTGACCCAGATCAGCACAATTTAATTAGGAGGAATTTTTTGTATACCCCTCAAAAATATCAAAATTACATATGTCCCGCTCTAGACTTGTAAACTTCGTAATATCATATTTTACCCTTGGAAATATTAAAGACTCAAATTTACCAATTTAAATGTCTTTTCTATTAAAACTCATTTTAGAGAGAGAGTGGCTAATATCAAAACGTTTGTTTCTAGCCCCGGTGCTACCAAGTGATTTTATGATTTGCAAAGTTCAAACAGTCGATCCAAACCGACAGATGTTTAATCTATATTAAAATGTGCTTGGAGACCAACTTTTACAATTTTTGGAATTTTTTTACTATTTATTAAGATGGTTTGAAAATCATTGTTTTGAAGTTTTTTTTTTCAGTACCATTGAAAGCAACGATTTTCAAACCATCTTAATAAATAGTGAAAAAATTTCAAAAAATGTAAAATTTGGTCACGAAGCACATTTTAATATAGATTGAACATCTAACGGTTTGAATCGACTTGTTTGAACTTTAGAAATCAGAAAACTACTTGGTAGCACCGGGTGCTAGGAACAAACGTTTTGATATTAGTCACTCTATATATATATGTGTGTGTGTGTATATATATATATATGTGTATATATATATAGAGATGGGCCATTGTGCTTTGCAAAGTAAAGCGAATGGTTTACTTCGAGCTACTTTTTGGATTTTCAAAGTCCAAAACGTCGATTCGACCATTCAAGTTGATCTACATATTGAAATGTGCTTGCAGACAAAATTTTACATTTTTTGGAATTTTTTTACTATTTATTAAGCCACTTTGAAAATTGTTGATCACATGGTCCAGAATTTTGTTGCACTGTTTTTACTGTTCACCCGGATCAGCAATTTTCAAAGTGGCTTAATAAATAGTAAAAAAATTCCAAAAAATGTAAAATTTGGTCTGCAAGCACATTTCAATATGTAGATCAACTTGAACGGTCGGATCGACGTTTTGCACTTTGAAAATCCAAAAAGTAGCCCGAAGTAAACCGTTCGCTTTACTTTGCAAAGCACAATAGCCCATCTATATATATATATATATATATATGTATATATACATATATATATATATATATATATAGATATATAGATATACATACATATATATAGATATATAAATATACATACATATATATGTAAATATATAGATATACATACATATATATGTAGAGTAGAACTAGGGTGTTCCTAAGCTCACCAAGCCCTTCCGTGAGCTCGACTCTAAAACCTATCGAATTGACTTCAAACGATATTTCCAAACCGTTAGATGTTCAATCTATATTAAAATGTGCTTGGAGACCAAATTTTACATTTTTTGGAATTTTTTTACTATTTATTAAGCCGGTTTGAAAACCGCTGTTTTCCAATGGTGCAGAATTTTAATAAAAACAGCGGTTTTCAAACCGGCTTAATAAATAGTAAAAAAATTCCAAAAAATGTAAAATTTGGTCTCCAAGCACATTTTAATATAGATTGAACATCTAACGGTTTGGAAATGTCGTTTGAAGTCAATTCGATAGGTTTTAGAGTCGAGCTCACGAGAGGCTTGGTGAGCTTAGGAACACCCTAGTTCTACTCTATATATGTATGTATATAGATATACATACATATATATGTATATACATATAAAGAATTTTGCTATTGTACTTCGCGAAGTAAAACCAATATTTTACTTCACGCTCATATTTCCATTTTCAAAATCCAAAACGTCGATCCAACCGTTCAAGTTGTTCTCCATATTGAAATGTGCTTGGAGACCAAATTTTACATTTTTTGGAATTTTTTTACTATTTATTAAGCCACTTTGAAAATCGTTGATCCATTGGTCCATAATTTTTTACTGTTCACAATGGATCAGCGATTTTCAAAGTGGCTTAATAAATAGTAAAAAAATTCCAAAAAATG
The DNA here is from genome assembly GCA_025461125.1 of Carex kokanica. Lineage (NCBI taxonomy): Eukaryota > Viridiplantae > Streptophyta > Magnoliopsida > Poales > Cyperaceae > Carex > Carex kokanica. The sequence continues at coordinate 486,476 of JAJGRX010001329.1, forward strand.
TAAAATTTGGTCTCCAAGCACATTTCAATATGGAGAACAACTTGAACGGTTCGGATCTACTATTTGGATTTTGGAAATGGGAGTATGAGCGTGAAGTAAAACTTCGTTTTACTTCGCGAAGTACAATAGCCCTACTCTACAGATAAATATATATAGATACATATGTATACATATATATACCGCTCATATCTCCATTTTCAAAGTTCAAACAGTCGATCGGAACTTCTCAACATGATCTTCATATTGATATGTGCTCGGAGACCAAATTTTATATTTTCTGGAAATTTTTTACAATTTTTTAGAATTTTTTAAAATCAGTGTTTTTGTGAATTTTTTATTTTTTTTATTTAATGAAAAGCTGTGATTTTTAAAAATTCTAAAAAAATAGTAAAATATTTTCAAAAAATGTAAAATTTGGTCTCCAAGCACATATCAATATGAAGATCATGTTGATAACTTCGGATCGACTATTTTAACTTTCAAATTGGAGATATGAGCGGGAAGTAAAACACTCTCTTTACTTCCCAAAGCATGATAGCCTATCTCTAATATCGAAACGTTTGCAGCAATGCCCTCATGCAACCAAGTCGTTTTCGGATTTTCAAAGTCCAAATGGTCGATCCAAACCGTTAGATATTCAATCTATATTAAAATCAGGTTGGAGACCAAATTTTACATTTTTTTGGAATTTTTTTACTATTTATTAGGCCACTTTGAAAATTGCTGATCCGGGTGAACAGTAAAAACAGTTCAAAAAATGTAAAACAAAATTTCAAAAAATGTAAAATTTGGTCTCCAAGCAGATTTTAATATAGATATCACATCTAACGGCTTGGATCGACCGTTTGGACTTTGAAAATCCGAAAACGACTTGGTTGCACGAGGGTCTTGGCGCAAACGTTTTGATATTAGCCACTCTCTCTCTCTCTCTCTATATATATATATATATATATCGCGAGAGAGAGAGATGAGCTATTGTACTTTGCAAAGTAAAGCGAACGTTTTACTTCAGACTCATATTCCCATTTCAAAGTTCAAAACGTCAATCTGAACCGTTCAAGTTGATCTACATATTGAAATGTGCTTAGAGACCAAATTTTACATTTTTTGGAATTTTTTTTACTATTTATTAAGCCACTATGAAAATCGCTAATCTATTGGTCCAGAATTTTTTACTGTTTTCTACTGTTCATAATGGATTAGCGATTTTCAATGTGGCTTAATAAATAGTAAAAAAATTCCAAAAAAATGTAAAATTTGGTCTCCAAGCACATTGCAATATGTAGATCAAGTTGAACGTTTCGGATCGACAATTTGAACTTTGAAATGGGAATATGAGCCCGAAGTAAAACATTCGCTTTACTTTGCAAATTACAATAGCCCATCTCTCTCTCTCTCTCTCTCTCTCTCTATATATATATATATATATATATATTAGAGTCCGGCTAAATTGCTTCCGGAAGTACTTCGACCGAAGTGCTTACGGGTCAAATTTAGCCGTTTGATGTTTGAAACGTCGAACTAAATAGCTCAATAAATTGGTTATATAATAAATATGTAGAATACCGATTTTTACTATTTTTGAAATTTTTTATCTATTTTTTATGATTTTTGAAAGATGGACTTTTTTTACCTAAAAATAAAAGTATTTTTAAGCCAAAAGAGTCCATGTTTCAAAAATTATAAAAATAGTTAAAAAAAAAATCCAATTATAGTAAAAATCGGTATTATACATGTTTATTATATAATCAATTTTTTAAGCTACTTAGATCGACGTTTCGAACATCAAATATTAAATTTTGACCTCGTAAGCACTTCGGTCGAAGTGCTTCCAGAAGCAATTTAGCCAGACTATATATTTATATATAGAGGTTGGCTAATATCAAAACGTTTGTTCCGGAGCCGTGGTTCAACCAATTGGTTTTATGATTTTCAAAGTCCAAACGGTCGATCCAAACCATTAGATGTGATCTCTATATTAAAATGTACTTGGTCACCAAATTTTACATTTTTTGAAATTTTTTTACTATTTATTAAGCCAGTTTTAAAATCACTGATTTTAATAAACAGTGAAAAATTTCTGAATCATTGAAAACAGCAATTTTAAAACTTTCTTAATAAATAGTAAAATAATTACAAAAAAATGTAAAAGTTGTTCTACAAGCACATTTTATTATAGATTGAATGTTGAACGGTTTGGATCGACCATTTGGACTTTAAAGATGTAAAAATCAAAGCGTTTGTTCCACAGCCTAGGAACAAACATTTTGATAATATATATGTATATATATTACAAGGCAAGGTAAAGGTGATGCAGATCAAATATATAAAATTTATAGCTCTTTCAAATGATTTGCTGGTCCAAACTATTTAGTATCTATACCCGCATTCATATACATCTATCTGTATTCGCATTTGAAAAATTCATAGAGAATCCTATGCGAGCCCAAATGGCCAAATAGGGTACTCGGCAAAAACCAATTATCCCTTCAATTCACAAAACCTGTGACGCTCTCATACACGGGTCCAGATCTCTAATGCTCTGATCGGAACCAATTTGTTCTTAAGGAAACGAGAAAAGGAATTCTCGTTTTCAGAAATTTCATGATCGGTAGAGAAGACTAGGAAAGGTGGAGTTTAATCGACGCAATTTAAAATGGTAAAAAGAGGCCATTCGAAATCATGACAAAAAGGGTCAGATTTGGCGAGAAAAGAATTCGCTGAGAGTAAAAGCCAAAATTGTCCCTTCTCATCTTCATCTTCCTTTCTGTTCTGATAATCCTTCTAAGCAAAGCTAGCTGGCACACCTCGTACTAACCTGGTTTTGGGTTGATTTCGCCTTCAGTTCTGTTGGGTTCAATCAGGATGTGGGTAGTTTCAGGTTATTATTGGAATGATGACTCGGTTAGTTAATACTTAATAGTGATGCCATGGTTGGGGAAGGTGCTCTAGATCTTGCCATCCACGGCTAATCTCACCACTAAATACCCAGGTTCTCATTTAAATGGGCCGCCTTTTAAGAACAGTGGCTTTCGACCATGGCAGTAGATCAAGAGTATTGAGTAAAGGTTTAATTTTATTGTTAGATAAAGGAGACGAAATATTAAGAAAAATTGAGGCTAACTTTACATGAATCTAGAGGCTAACACGAAGACAAGAACAACCTCATATGCGATTATTGTTTTTATTTCTCTCTTGCTAACATGGTGTGAAAGAAATTAAAAAAAATAAAACCAGTGATATTGTACGCTTTGAATGGCATATATAGTAAATAAGTGACAAGTAAAGCCTTTTCATTATGTATCCCGAAATCAATTCTTCATTTGAAATTATTTGTTCCAATCACCAAAATTCAATTACAAATCATTTCTTTTCAACTCTATTCTATTGAAATGAATTCAACTCTTGTCATACTTCCATTCCGATCATAGCCAAAAGTAGCTCAAATTTTGAGTACCGATTAGGACCGTCCGATCAGAATCAGATCAATCAGGTCCAAGCCAAAGCAGATCGAAGGGATCGGATCCAAAGTCAAAACTTGGGTTAATTTAGGGGATTCGAACTAGGGTTTCATGATTTTGTATCCTCCGAGTTAACTCAAATTTTGAGGTTAGATCTGAACTGTCCGATTTAAATCCGCACGAATATTAAAGTTTCATGCACATTACATACGTGGGTTGGATTGGATTGAATTCTGATCGGATGGTTGAAAGCTAAACTCAAACGGTGCTTTAATGCAGAGGTTGCAGAATCATGAAACCCTTGCTTTCTACAATAACATAGAAAGGATGAGAGGTGCGCCGTCGCTTCGGCGCTGGTGAAGTCGAGATCTGAAATCCCTCTGAAGAAATTCCTCTGAAATGTACCCAGACGAGGCCTTGCAGAAATGTGCCTTAGAGATTGAAAGAAGAAGAAAGGCCAACAAGGAAGGAAGTGGAGGTCTTGTGGCGGCCAAAACATCCATCCTTCATTGTCGGCCTTTCTTTTCCTTTCAATCGCAGCTTATGCTATTTGACGACAACACAGGAATTGATAGAACGTCCATCCAATCCAATGTAGTTTTGAACAAGAGCTACAGTCATCTCATCATCAGATTTTTCTCTCAGTAAATCAACTCTTTTCGTTCTAATATATAATGTGAGTAATTATCAATTTAGAGTACTAATTAAAGCTTGTTTTTACTGTTCAATCACAATAATATCACCACTGGTACCGAACCTGACAGAACTTATCCAGAAACATCAAAAGTACATAACATCACCATCGTTACCTACTACAGCACCTACTTAGCTAATCAGAGTTTACAAACTAAAAACACTACACAAAAAATCACTACATAAAAACTGGAATATAATACCAGAATCAGTTACAAACAGATTCATCAACAAACACTTATAAAAACCTGGTACTGGTACTACCCAACCCTAAACCAGTACCCCTGTACCAGTCAAGCTTCACTGCTGTATAGTCCATCTGTAGGCAGCGGGGCCCTTACCTTCTGTGCCTGTCTTGTAGCCTCAACCCAAAAATTGGCAAAAGATATAATATGAGCACCTACAGATATAGGAGTCGATTGTATCCCTTGAAAACAAAGTTTATATCATAAGACAGCTCCCCCTATTTAATTCAACTTGCAACCTATCCTTCAGAGGAATTAAATTGATTAAAACTCAGCTATCCAGTTCCATATAGACCTAACATTGGTAATACCATCTGATTGTAAAACCGGAAATTCTGGAAAGGAATCAAGTAAGGTGAAATAGATCATAGAAGAAGTAAAAGTGTGAAACTACAAGACATATTATAACTTCCAGAAGATTTGTCACATAGGTTGGGTCATCTCATTATCTTCTATTTTTGTATGGATATACTACAGAAATTAATTTTTATATGCAGAATGTATAATGTCTACAACAAGATCATGTGATTAATGTATTTAAAATAAAACTGGCAGAAGAACCATAAAGCAACCCTATTGGCAATGGAACTGTGATATTTTTGTTACACTAGGTAATTCAAGCTTCTAAACTGAATTACTTTGTGTGAATTGATGATTGGTGCCTAATTCAATTAGCCTAAGTTATGATGTGTGTGCTGTGATTTTTAGGCTATTTGAATTTTCTCTCATTCATGTATTGTGCCCTTTCTTTTGATTTATGCAGCTTTTTAATTGAATCTTAGCAAAGCTGTTGGAAACGGGGCTGTATACAGCATTCTGGTACGTACTGGTACAGAGAAATGCTGAAAACAGAAAAACTGCTGGTAAAACTTAAACAGATTTCTGAAGACTGCTCAATTGTAATTTTCTCAATTCATCAAATTACAGAAATTCATACATATTTAAAGGACTATATACCTAAAATAACCACCCACTACTATCCAAAAATACAATTTAATCTAAATATAACATCTATATTTCCTAAAATACCCCTGCTGTGCAGTATGCTGAAAATGCAAATTATAGATGTACTAACTATAGATATACTAATTTTGGAATCCACTAACTCCACTATTAAATAAATATTCAACAAAAGCATGCTGTCCTTTTGTTTCGGGTTTAAACCCAACTGCTATGAGCTCATGTCAATTCTCCTCAATTACTGGTATTGATTCGAATTTGTGATCATTTACTGCTACAAATGTGTATTTGCTTATGTAACTTGAAATTACAGTTTATTACTCTATGTGACTAAAATTAATCAACACCAGATTCTGAGTTGATATTTGTTAGAATTAATGATCAATTGAAACTCTTTAGAGACACAAGATGAATAATTATTGGTGTTTCAGGGAATTTTGATTCTTCCTCCTTTTCGTAATTACCTCCTTATCAGGTTTGAACCCGAGTTACTATTCTCAATTGATTTCAACCATTTTCTTGCTGTACCAACTGGCAGAGTTTTGTACCAGTCAAATGGAATGCAGAGAGCGGTTTGTTGAGCTCAAACATGTGCATATATAATTGGGTCAATTTGGGCTGCGTCAAAAAGAGGCCAGCTGGATTGATAATTCAACAAAATTAGGCTGAATGAAACAAAAATCAAAATTTAAGATGTCCATGTTTCATGCAAAAAACTATAAGATAACAATTTAACCATTCAATCATAATCCAATTTCCCTGAATAGATCAATAATAAAGGGCATGCACATTGCAAAAATGTTAGACCGGAGAATTTTGATCATATGATATTTATGTAGAAATAAAATATAGCTCAAACCAGAACCTTAATTCTGGAATTCATATCCAGTGCAATACCTGATCGTGTAGAATGAGATCAGAGTCGTCAGTTTTAATCTGGCACGAATCTCAAAACGGATAACTAGATATGCACAGTATTCCTTTTGGCCCGGCTGGGAGTAATTTTACCCGGTTCGGTATCTAATGGGATACGGACTAGTGTTTTGAAGACGGGCCGGTCCGGTCCAAACCTGCTAGGTCTACGGGTTGGACGGGTAAGCCGGGTTCAACGGGTCGGGTTCCACGGGTCCGATTTTCTGCGGCCAACCCAAACCTGTGCTCATTTGCTACTTAACCGAAATAGAATACATAATGCTTGATCGAATTCCTGGGTTTTATGGTTCCATTCCTTAATGCATTACTAAACTTCCCAACCTTCTTCTTTTATTTATAACAGGCACATCTGTCTCTGGCTCCGTGCCTAGTTTTTAGTTTTTACAACCATGCCAATATCAAACGCATCCATCTACCACGTAACCACCTATCTCGACATGTACAATTCCAGCATCGATCTCTCTCGACATGTCCAAACTTAACTGAAATTGACATTTCGTCAAATTACCTCACAGGTTCCATACCACCTGGGCTTGTTCATGGTTCGTCTCCCTCACTTATTGTACTTTCCAGGGGCGGAGCTAGACTTTCAAAACGTGAATGGGGGTCAGCATATAAAATTTTTATACTGCGAATGGGGGTCAATTTGGTAGTTCTATAGTATTTTGTACAAATTTATATAGAAACTTATCAATAAATACAAATTTTTTGAAAATAAATGGGGGTCAATTGACCCCCAATTACACCAAGTGCCTCCGCCTTTGGTACTTTCTAACAACAACTTAACTGGCGAAGCACCAAAATGTTATGGATCGTTAGATTTTGTGCAAATTGTTTAGGGGAACAACCGACTTAGTGGTGATGCTTCTTTTTTATTCAGTAAGCAAAAGAAGGCAGAGAACATTGAATTAAATAATAATGACTTTGAGTTTGATCTGAGACAAGTAGAATTCTCAGATTACAGATTATATACACCGGTTTGATCTTAGGCACAATAAAATATATGGAAAAGTGCCGGAGTCATTTGCCACAGCTGCTACATTGCGTTTTCCAAATCTGTCATTCAACAGGCTGTGTGGGGAGTTACCTCAGGGTGGCAACATGTGGCGATTCAATGTTGCGGTTTTCTCGGACAATGCATGCCTTTGTGGGTGGTACCCATTGCCATCATGCAACATTTCAACACCTGCACCTGCACCATTTTGATCGATTCAACGTTGAGTGCCTCTTCAATGTGCATTTAGTTGTTATTTTGTGAATTTTTTGCTAAACTTTGACTATTGATGTTGTGTAACTAAAGTTGGATACAATATTTAATGTCGTACCAGTTGACAAATTATAAGCTACGTACAGCTTTGATGTCCTCTGTTGAAAATCACTATACGCTGTAATCACTAATCAGTCAGTCAAACCTAATAAGTAATAACTTGTTTAATAACTTCAATTCAACACTAAAATCTATAGACAGCGCCAACAGCTTCAATTCAACTCAGCTTGACAATATCATATTATCATGTACCAATTTACCAGTAAGATCACTAGCCAACAAAGCATATACCTTCTACAGCGATCCAATATAATCGCATAACAACACTATTTCAGTGTTGCACACATCAAGACTCACCAAACAATAATACTTTTTTCTCTTTAACCTAAAATTTTGTGCTTCTTGATTGTTCCTAATAATTTCTGTATTCAGTTTAAGTTGACATTGAAGTTTTTATCTCTTTAACCTTCATAGAATTCTGTGCATCGTGGATCTAGATTTTCCTTTTTTATCCAGTTTAGATCGAGTTGAAATTTAAGATTAAGAAATAAAATTCAAAATATTCAAAATCGGTCATGACTGGGATGTCTTCAATAAAATCCCCTCAAAATTCATTCTACATGAAGCTATGAATCAGAATTTGTAGTTTCAATGGGATGTTATAATGTGGATTTCTTTCTAAAAAAGAAACAAAAACCACTTCAATTAATTTTCTTATTTTTTTGTTTATTTTCGTACATCCTATATATATTGAGAAAGATACGGATGCTGACTCTACGGTTAGGCCTGATAAAGTAATTAAAAAAAATAGAGTTGAACCGCAAAATAATTACAATTGGATTATCAATTAATGCACGTAATTTTGTATTAATTGCAGAATTAAGTTTTATTTCTGCAAGTTATAAAACGCAAATGAGTTCAATAATTAAGATGACTTTTCAATTAAAATATCTCTCTGTGGATTTTACAACGACCACCATATATATATTTTGTAATTTATTTTTGAAAAACAACAATTGAAATATTTTCATGACCTGTTTATGATCTTGTGATAAACAAAAAAAAAACATTGATCCATGAAAAAGAACTCCATATATTTGTCTCCGCAATCGATCCTAATATTTGATCATATGTTAATGTACGTTTTAATATTGGTTTTCTCAAATATCATACTTGATCATATGTTTTATTTATGATTATAAAAGTGTTACTAATTGAGTAATTTAGGAACATAAATATAAGAGCTTATTTGTTGAACATCATATTTCCATATTTTATATAAAAATCTTTGGCTATGTGAAATTTTATAAATAAGCTTGCACAATATATTCATTCAATCATCATGACATTTGTATTGTTCCCTTAGATATGTATAAAATGAAGTTTTGATGACTACAAAATGCTTTCACATAATTATTGCAATGCGTTGATCCAAAGGTCATGATCTTTTAATTTTCTATTTATTCTACTGTACCTTGTCATCACACGTACTGCCAATTCGAGTGCTAACCCTCTACGGTGGCACCACAAATAATAAGCTAGAAGCCAAGTGGGATAAGGAATTTAGGCATGTTTAGATTCATAGAGTCGCTTAAATATTTGTGCTGACACATAACAAACAGATCTTATTATTTGGCTTGCTGCGTATGTATTGAAGGGTATTTTGGTCTAGAGCGGTGTATGTGATAATCATTTTCCTCTTGTAACTGAATTTATAAAAAATGTAATTACTCTTATTTTGTTAATGATAATAATTGTTGGAATTTACAATGTTTTATACTTTGTACTACCGAAATGTATGAATGATTTAACAAAGTATGAATGTTGAAAGAAATATTTATTTCTCTCCTTTTGATTTGTTTATGGTGATTATTATATCATTAATTTTTCAGCTGCCTATTTGTTTGTATTTCCTAATAAATGAAGGGGTCTGGATCCCTCAAACTAACTTAAATTTTGTTTGTAAATATTTCTTTTATCAATCAAAATGTCAGTTTTTGCTGCCCTTAAAAAAAACTTAAATTTTGAGTTTGAATTCGGAACATCTTATTAGAATCCAAACCAATTCGATCTAAGTTAATATTCACAAAGTTTCTTTAATATGGATGTGGATTTTTATCGAACGGTTCAGATTAAAATTCAAAGTTTAAGTTACTCTAGGGAGATCTGAATTCATAAACAACCGATGGACTTCAAAAGGAATTTATATCACCTAAGTTTAAGTTACAATGCTTTGTTTCACAACCGGGAAGAAAAACTTTTTGATATTCTAAATAGTCTTCTCAAGCAATATTACCATCAACATATGTGACCGGGAATAACCGGTTTTTTTTTATTTATTATCTTGCCACTGAGTCAATGTTCGTTTGTTTATTGGGGTAATTAATTGAGAAATCTTTTCAGATTGATTAATCACGGTTCACATTAAACTGATATATTTAATTAAGCGAAAATTAGTTATAATTCCATTTTAACTTTATGTTTTGTATAATTCATCATTAACATATTACACCTTTCATATTTATATGAATCATATTGATCTTAATATTGGCAAGCAAACTTCTAAATATAATCTAATGGATGAAACAATCTGTTGACCAAATTACCATTATGTCCCTACAGAAATTTGTCTAGTTTATGAGTCCATGATTCCAATTTAATTTTAAGTTGTATGACATGACACATGGATGCAACTATTACCATCAATATAGCAACAATACGTTCCCCAACACTCAGAAGAGGAAACCAGAGCAAATTCTAATTAATGAAGCGGCAATTGATGTACATAATTGATTGTTATTTAGTTAGGTGCAATAGAGAAAGGGGGGCCTGGACATTATAGAGGCTTTTTTAACTCTATTAGCTGAGATTTTTAGTATATGAGTTACGATGTAATGCCTCTGTACATATTTTTTTATATCAATATATTTTAGTGGAATTTTCCACTAACCCTCAAAAAGAAAAACAATAATTTTAAAATTATTCGCTGTCATGAATACAATACTGTGCTGAAATTTAATTTTGCTTTTTTTTTTTTTTGGTGCATTCCCTTTAGCATGTTATTGAATCTCTTATTGCATAACCAAGTTCTTATTACAATGTCACACTTCCAACTATTCATAGATTAAGTTCTATTCAGAAAACAAAACAAAAAAATCCTATTTCGTAAGTTTTCGTGTCTATATGAATATTAAATGTCTTTACTATTTTTAGAGTTGTGCATCATAGAGTGAGAAAAAAAATTTAATTATTAATAAAACATCGTATTATCTTAGATCACTTACGACAGCATCGTCTCCTGGCCTTTTAACAAATTTCAAAGTTGTGATTGTTCACTTGAATCTACTCAAGACAATAACCAATTTAGAAATTATTATTAGAAAATTATTGAATTGCATGTTGCAAATTTGTAGAGTACAAAGTACAAGTATTAATTGTATGTTAAATTATGTTAGTGGACTGAAGATACTGAAGGCACAGTTTTCTACCCAATGAAAGCAATTTACCTTTTCAAAATACAATTGGGACGCATAATTAAAGGAAATAAACAGTCTGACGCTCCAATTTCCATGATTCGTTTCTCTTCTCCATACGGATACATCCCCTTCAATTCAATTAATTTGCTCACACTGCCTCTCTTAATTTCGTAGGTGATCTTCTAGTGGGCAATATTAATTATTCTCTGAATCAAAATCCTATATAACAACAAAACAATTACAATCTCTGTTCTCTAAACCTACAATATCTAAGGAAGATAGATATATCCAAATGGGTTCATCCGATCAAGCTATTAGTTATCAAAACCTTCAAACAGCCTCAGCAATTCGAACAGAAACCATAACTGGATCACATCTGTTGAAGATTTATGGATATTCCCTGATAAAAGGAATTGGCATAGGAAAAACCATTGATTCTGATATTTTTACTGTCGGTGGATATAACTGGATAATTGTATTCTGTCCTGATGGATTAACCAAGAATGATCAAGATTTTATATCCATTTCCCTTTGACTTGGAAGTGAAGGTACTGATGTGAAGGCGCGAATAAGTTTCGCCATACTTCAACCGAATGGTGACTGCTCTAAGTTTAGAATTGCATCCGAGTTAGCTTGTACTTGGTCTTCAAAAGGTCATAGATTAGGTTATGCTCAGTTTGCAAAGAGAACTGAATTTGAGGCATCAGAATATCTCAAAGATGATGCTTTCACAGTGAAGTGTGTCGTTACTGTTATTAAAGGAACTAAGCTTGAAGCAACCAAGGAACTAAGCTTGAAGCAACCAACTCTGATGGCGTCATTGTTCCACCGTCGAATTTGAACCAAAATTGGGTTAACCTACTAGAGAGCGGAAAGTAGCGGAAAGGGAGTGGACGTTACATTTGTAGTGAATGGAGAGAGAATTAAAGCTCATCGATGTGTGCTTGCAGAAAGATCGGCTGTCTTCAATGCCGAGCTTTTCGGTTGTATGAAAGAGAAATGGACAGACACCATAACAGTTGAAGATATTGAAGCATCGGTTTTTAAATCTATGCTTTACTTCATATATTCTGATTCACTACCCGATTTTGAGGGGACTAGTGATGATGAATGTGAAAAGAAAGATATGATGTTAATGGCTCAGCATTTGCTAGTAGCAGCAGATAGGTATGTATAAGATTTGTTTTTTTTTATTTTCTCTTTTATTATATTTTTTACCAATTTTAATTTGACCAATAAATACATGAAAGATAGGTACCAGTTGGAGAGGTTGAGGTTGATATGTGAAGATTTACTGTACAAGAATCTCTGTGTGAACAACGCTGCGACTACATTAATTTTGGCCGAGCAACACAATTGCAGTCAACTCAAAGCAGAGTGCCTCAAATTTGTGAGTATACCTGAAGTATTTAAAGATGTGGCACAGACTGATAAATTTCACAATTTGCTGAGGATTTGTCCATCAATTTTGAAGGACATCTAAGTTTTGTATTCTAAAAGATTATCATCCTTTCTGAAGATTTGTCAATAAGTAAATCTACTAGTTAGTTATAATCTATAAAAAGATTATTCCAATATGGATGGATTCAATATTATTTTTTTCATGATAATTATGGATTTTAGGTTGCTACCATTTATTGAATCAAGCTAGAGTAGCTGGTTTTGCACTTGCATATGTTACATGGACATGATCCTATGTGGAAATGATTATATTTTATTATTAACTTGTTTTTCCACTGTGTAATTGCTTTCGGTACAGCTTACTTTTCCACTGTATTATTAAGTTTCATATGCTTGTTTTTTTTTTTTTTAAACTAAAGAATACAAAGCCCATGAAAGTCGTTCATTTGGAAGTCTAACAGTGATATGAAGATTTTTTTTGTTGTACCTTATTGTCAAATTCATCTGAGTGTTGCTTTAAAATTGTCGTAGAAGTTCAACTATCGTAGAAGATCGAAACATACATGTGAAATTACAATTAGATTCGTGTTTTTCCTAAGATATCTGATAAAGCGAATCCAAATTTATTTTGCAGCAATAGATCAAAATTATTGGAGTAAACTTTTTTTATATCTTGGAACAATATTTCCAACAATATATCACTATTATTTTTTTTTCCGGTTACTTGTTCTATCTCAAAACATCATGTTATATTAAGTTATTATAGGAGAAAGGGGACTAAGGACGTCGGACCAAGCCAGAGGAATTAAATATGCATAATTGTATATTTCACTGGACGTCACTAAACTTTGCTCTTTGTCATGAATTGGTCACTTAAGTTTAATTTATCACAAATTGGTCACTCAAGTTTGATTTGTCCCTCTATTGCACTAAACTTTTCATTTGTTCCAAACAATTCACTTTATAACTTTTCCATTCAAAAAATTAATAAAATATAACTTTTTCGTTAATATTTTAGATAAGATGAGCATATTTCAAAAATATTTTAGATGAAATGAGCATATTCCGTTAATATTTTGAATGGAAAAATTAAAGAGTGACTTAATTGGCTATAGAGAAACAAATCAAACTGGAATAACCAACGAGATCATTTACACTTTAATTAATAAAAGACAAAAGTAGATTGATAACGGCTCATTTAATTGTCTCATCTAAAATAATACCAGCTTTAGAAATGTGTAATGATTCTGTTCATTCGAAAAAAAAAAATACAGATTTCGTTCAATAAATGACTTATTTTGTTTCGTTCAAAAAAAGACAGTAAAGTCTCTTGTAACCTCTTGTAAAACATGTCCTGCTTGCTATTATGATTTTTTTTATGAACAATACCTTAGTAAGTTGTAATTGATATGATTTTAACATTACTTTTTTCCTAGTGCGCAAATGATATAATTTTAAAATGATTTAGCACCTCAGTAATTATAGTGTCAAGACATCATTTGAATATTTTTACAAACAATACATTAAATAAATTATTTTGGAAGTATAGAACTTTTCATAAATAAATATATAATGTCCTACATCTATTTAAGTTGGAGAATTTTGAGCCTCTCGGACCCAAATTAATAAAAAAAATTATACAATATCGAACTTATTAAAATCAAAATTACAAACGCCCCAGATATCCCACCGATTTATAACTATTTACGAAACAACATCTAACATTTACAAATTAATTAACAAAACATAACAATACAAATCAATTCCGTGTATCTAGAAACTTGTAAAAAAGAGAATTTTCAAAATTTCTAATATATATTTTAAAATTCTTTTTTGTAAAATAAAAATGAAATTAGTTTCACCGTTGTCATTAAGTTTTATCTTGTTCATGATTTTTTTTTAAAATTGCATTGATAGATGCTATCAGGATTTGATAAAGAAATTAAATTTTACAAAGAACTGTTCTTTCTCTACCCCAAATACACTTATACTCTATAAATATATCGTGGTCCGTAATCTTGTAATTTGTCTTCTCCTTCAATAAATGTTAATTTACATGTTTACATTAGTTTTCTCAAATATCATAGTTGATCATTACTTACATGCATTCTTTAATGTCATATATTTCACATCTGATTATAAAAATGCTAGTAACTAAATAACTTACAAAGACATAAATATAAGAGTTTGTCCGTTGAACAATATATTTATATATTTATGTAAAAATGATTGGCTTTGGGAGATTTATATAAATAAGCCAACACAACATATTCATGCAATCATCATGATATATGTATCGTCCATCTAAACATGTACAAAACATGTAGTTTTGATGACTACTAAAGACTTTCACATAATTATTGTAATACCATGATCAAAGGTCATGATCCCGAGATTTTTATTTTTACCCAAAAAAAAATATTTTTTAATATAATTATCCAAATTTTTGAAAAATTTAAATTTTTACCCAAACCGTAAGAATTTCTTACGGTTTGAATTCCGAATTCAAACCGTAAGAATTTCTTACGGTTTGAATTCCGAATTCAAACCGTAAGAAATTCTTACGGTTTGAAACTCTTTTTTTTTCTTTTTCTTTTTTTTTTTAAGAGAAAAATATCTAAAATGCTGAAATGAAATATAACACAAAAAAATCGAATTGTTTTTTAAAATATTTGTTAGAAAATACGCTACGAACAGAGCCGATTTTGTGCTAAAATACGGTAAATTACAATAATTATGCCAAAAGACGGTAAATTTACTAAAATGCTGAAATTACAATAATTATGTAGAATTATGCTAAAATACGGTAAATTACGCTAAATTACGTATGAATTGGGCCGATTTTCTGGCATCTTTCATAAATTTACTAAAAGGAGCGTAACTTTTGATCCGTCCGTCGGATCGGGCTGAAATTTTGACAGGAACTCCACAACCCAAAACCCGATCCGAAACCCATCTACGATCCGTTTCGCCCATTTGCGGGCTCAGATTCGCGATCCGAGTCTTCCTTCATGGACTTTTGAACATTTCTTTATAATTTTAGAGTTTTTAGGGTCTTTGATGTATCTTTTATATTTATGTTTTAGGATTTGTATTTAAACAGACGTCATGTCTTTTGGCATAATTATTGTAATTTACCGTATTTTAGCACAAAATCGGCTCTGTTCGTAGCGTATTTTCTAACAAATATTTTAAAAAACAATTCGATTTTTTTGTGTTATATTTCATTTCAGCATTATTTTTCTCTTAAAAAAAAAATAAAAAATAAAGTTTCAAACCGTAAGAATTTCTTACGGTTTGAATTCGGAATTCAAACCGTAAGAAATTCTTACGGTTTGGGTAAAAATTTAAATTTTTCAAAAATTTGGATAATTATATTAAAATATATTTTTTTTTGGGTAAAAATAAAAATCTCGGGTCATGATCACCCCGCCAAATCTTTTAATTTTCTAGAATAAATTAAGTTTTTAGGGATAATTTTATTTGAGGAGGGATCGGATGACATTCTTTTTTGGTGACATCGGATGACACCGTGCATTTTTAAAGTTTTCAAAGTCCAAACAGTCGATCCAAACCGTTCAATATGATGGATATATTAAAAAGTGCTTGCACATCAAATTTTACATTTTTTTTAATTTTTTACTATTTATTAAGTATTTTCCAAAATTGATGTTTTCAGACCATTGAATTTTTGTACCCATCTTAATAAATAGTAAAAAAATTCAAAAAAATGTAAAATTTGATCTACAAGCACATTTTAATATATCCATCATATTGAATGGTTTAGATCGACTGTTTGGACTTTGAAAATATAAGGTGTCATTCGATGTCACCAAAAAAAGGGTGTTATCTGATCCCTCCTCATTTTATATATACCACTCAATAAATGTGAAATTACGTATTTATCATTCAAATTTTTTATAATTACATATTTATCTACTAAAAATCAAATAACTCACGTATTTACCAAATATAACTTTAGTATACATCAAATATACTCAAAACTCAGATTAATTATATTTAATATTCTTAAAATTATAATTATTCAAGGATTAACTTAGCACCCTCTCTTTCTCTCCTTGGACATGTTCTCCTTTATATCCAATATAAGAGATTAAAAACAAATATTCCAAATAGACTTCAAGAAAAATAGAAAAAAAAAAAGCGACTCCAAAAATGATACAATATTATAACAGAGCTTACCCGCATGTTACAAAATCAATGAATATGTTTGTTCACAATTTCCTTTTAGTAGCAATCTGTACTCTACATGACGAGGAGAAAGTTTAACAAAATGGAAGAGGACGATAGGTTTTAGCATAGAAAGGGAATGTCACGCCAGAAAGAGAGAGGGCCGGTTTGTGTGCGTAGAAGGAGAAGGGACTAATCCAAGTTATTATTTATATTCTTTACAGATAAATGCTATCAAATTTGATACGCACCTTCTTTACTTAATTTAAATATTTAGTAAGCTAGAGTTTAGGGAATGTATTATTTAAGTTCTTTTGTCGGTACTTCGCAAGCAATTTATTATATTTGAAAAGAAAAAGAAAAACAGAGACTAGCTCTGAATATAAAAATCTAATTGTGTTGGCAATTAGTCAAAGTTTTTTTTAGTAATAAACATAAAATTAGTCAAAGTTTATGAACTCTAAAAATAATAACATATATCACAAATTAAACTAGATGAGTATGCATGCACACAAATTAAAACACCGACGATAGACAACCATTGATTGAATGGGCTAATTAAATTAATACTTGAAAAGTAACATTTAAGATTTCATGGTCCGATTATATAAATGGATTGAAAATCCAATTTAATGTTAACTTTATTGTTTACTCAAATTATCAACTTTTTCCACTTAATAAAAACAAAATATGAAGTTCGTATTTTAATAATGTTAAAAGATTTCTTAAAACCAACCAAAAATAATGAAGTATCACTTAAGTTGGCATTTTAAAAATTGTTTTCTTATTTAATGTTAAAGAAAAGTTTCAAGAGATGTTAAGTTGAAATGGTTGTCACTAGCAATTAATTGTTGGATGACTAATACGTTTAGGTTGCAACTAACATATAAAACAACATACTCCATTATGGTGTCTAAAAGTATGAAATCCTAATTGAACGAGAAAAACTTTTTTCCGAAGTCAATTTCGAATTAATTATTCTCTCTAATAAATCAAATTTTGAATAAAAAAACATCTATAGTCAATTCAGCAGCCATTGATCTTTCATAAACGAATAGATAATACCAATAAACCTTGCTTAAAACCTTATTGTCTTTTACTCTCAATTATTTTGTGAAAATATGTTATTTTGTATGAGATTGTTTTTGTTTTCTTATAATATATTCTGTTGCAGCGCACAGGCACGATACTAGTAATGTATTATCGTTGTTTAAAATGACCTTCAAACTACTCTTCACATCAACCTCCAACTGCCCTATTGACTATTGTGGTTTGATATGATTTGATAACTTTATTATTATTATCAATGATAATTCATTATAAGGACACATTAATAACAAACTATAAGCATGTATGATACTTGTCATGAATTCGATATAGTTAGGCACTTGGTGATATATATCTTTTTTATCATTCAATAATAGTACTTCTAGCATTAATTTGATCGTTTACTTTGTACATTATTAATTAATGCGATTTATTTAACTATAGACACTAAACGAAATTATTTAAATGATTTATGCTCTAATTTAAATTATTTTATTTATATGAATTTAATATATTCCCTTACATGTAATTAAAAAAATAATTAATTCAAATGAATTAGTACTGCAGCTGCACATTCTTAAAAGAAATATTATTTTCTTTATTGTTTTGTATGGAGTGCCATCATTTGAGATGCATGCTTTTATCACGTTTTTGTCATTTCATAGATTGATAAGGTGTTAGGGAAAAGGAAACCATGCACGAGTATAAAAGATGATCAATTTTAATAGCAAAATTATATAATATAAATCTTGGGCTCATCTTTTAAACCAAGTAAAAAAAGTCTCCAAATAAAGAAACTTATAGTAGTTTTGTTAGACACATAAAAGAAAGACAACAACAAAAAAGTTCTTTAAACATATTTCAAATACTATTTATTAATAAATAAATTATGAATTCTAATTTTATTAAGAGATTAGAGAAAATTAAACACAGATAAAAAATGAAACAAAATAATATTTTCATAATTATAATCAATAAGTCTAAGATATATAGTAAAGTTTAATTCCCGATAGATTTCCTGTCAGAAGACGAAGCACTATTATATCAAAGGAGTAAACATAAGATTTTGGTGTCAATTCCTCAGTTGAAAGAAAAATTGGGGGTCAAGATTCCAAATGTTCTTCCAGGATTAATGGTACGATAGAACACAATTGTGTTTGCATCAAATTGCTTTATGATCTGGGAAATGCCAAAGTCGCTAAGTTTACTGATGAAGTTCGCATCAAGAAAAATATTTTCTGACTTTAGGTCGCTGTGAATCACAAAATGTGTTTATTTGAGTAAAGGAATACAAGACCTAAGCAAATCTCACTGATGATGTGAGTCGGGATTGCCATGTCAAAGATTAGGTGTAATTTGCACAGGACAACCGGTTCTCAAGGCTTCCATTAGGCAAGAATTCATAGACGAGCGTCGAGATTTCTAAGCATCTATTAGATTGAAAATGTTTGGATGTCTAAGTCTTTTGAGAATAGCAACCTGTAAAAACAAAACCTAATTTGATTTTGAGAACTTTGAATTTATTTTTTAAGAAATAGTGTCCACATAATAATAAAGATAATAAATTGGGTACCAGCACAACTGACGAGAATTAAAATGATGAATGAAATATCAAGGACTATAATTTGGCTTGGTTGACCCCTCAATTAGGCTTCCATTAGTACATGCATTTCCGCCTTCAATGTTATGAGTTGTAGCAAAATTAAAGTAGTATTACTATCTTTAGCATAATCTGTTACCTCTTTATGAAATTATTTGCTGGAACTCTAATATGTAAGCTCTCTGAATTCAACTTCTTTACCGCCACTGTGGTGTTACGAAGAGAGCCCTTGTAGACGCATCCAAAACCACCTTCTCCAATTTTCAACGAATCACTAAAATTTTGAGTTGCTTGTTCCAGCTCACTCAAGGAAAACTGGGAGCTCATTACCATATCAGAATTAGCAAAAGAGTGCTCTTTCTGTTTTCTCAATTTTTGAGCCTCTTTAATAGCATTATCACCCTCTTGCTTTAGCTTATCCAAATCTTTAATAGCATTTTCACCCTCTTGCTTTAGTTTAAATAAATTTTTAGATTATTTAAAATGATACAGAGATATTTTTTGTGTTTTTAAATCAACCATATCATTAAATCGCAAATCTACCCTGCATAATAAATTTTTGAAACAACAAACACATTTATTTTCCAATTTTTTTGTAAAACAAAAATAGAATTAATTTCAACATTTTTTTTCATATGTAATATCGTGTTAAACAAAATAGTGTCAGTTTTTGCTCAATTTAAAAAAAAATTGTATAAATTTTTCTCAGTGTTTGCTCCATTAAAAATAAAACTGTATAAATTTGTCCCCTCAGTAATATATCATGATCTTTTTGAATATGTTAATGTGTGTTTTAATATTAGTTTTCTCAAATATCATACTTGATCATTATGTTTATTCTTTAATGTCATATATTTTATATATGATTATAAAAGTGTTGGTAACTAAATAACTTAAGAAACATGGACATAAGATTTTATTTGTTGAATAATATATTTCCATATTCATATAAATAAATAAGCCAGCACAATATATTCATTCAATTATCATGACATTTGTATTTTCCACCTAAACATGTATGACTGTAAAATGTGTTCACATCATCATTGCAATGCATCGACTCAAATGTCATGATTACAAAGGGAGTTCATCTTTTAATTTTCTAGGATTTTTTTTTCTCGGTAAAGCCCATAATGTCACACTGAATAAAAACTAAGTCCATAATGGGAATTAGTTCGGGACTCGTATACTGTATTGACTATTGTAATAGTTACTAGTACATGTAAATGCTTGGAGGTGCACAATTTGGTTATCAATAAAAGCTCTAGGACTTTAATTAGGGCTATATATATAGAGAGCGCAAAGTTAGTGTGTGTTGTACTTACTAAGAGGGTTTGGTGAGCAAACACTAAAAATCTATCGAATTAGCTTCAAACGACGAATTCAAACCTTTGAAGCTCATCTATTTCATGAGTGATGAAAAATTTCGAGTACTTGTATCTTATTTTATTTTTTTACAAATTTGTTGTACTTGTATCTTATTTTTTTAATATAATTTCGAGTAATATGTTAAGAGTAATATAGAATTTATTCTCATTCGTAGCATGAAAAATTTATATAATTAATCTCCATAACTTAAAAGTTTGGCTCATTGCCTGGTACCCGCTACACAAAAGATGCACATTTTATGTTTAAGAAATGTTTCGAGAAAAGGATAATAAAATCTGAAGCGTTTAAACTGAATTCGAGTACAAATCTAAATGCAATCACTAAACTTACCGGAGATATCTCTTCCCATCATTAGAGTTTCTCCGGCATTAAAGGGAACAAAATTTGATGGTCCATAAATCATTAGATATACAAAATTTAATACTACACCTTTACATATATAATAGGGAGGGCCTAACCTTCCCCCGCCATCAATCCCCCACTTTTCCCCCAACTGAAAATAAGTAGGGGACCACAGTAAACCGTTAATAACTGTTGAAATAAGTAGGGGACCACAGTAAACCGTTAATTAAATAGAAGGGGACCAAAAATGCCTCCACAGCAGCGGATAGATTGCACACAAGTATTCACCCTTGTAAAATCAAGTATTCATCCATGTAAAGAAAAGTACTCATCTTTGAGAAATAACTATATAAGGAAACATTACCACCCATCTTTGACACGTTTTTAGAGGTGGTTTTTTTTTTGTACGTTCACTCTAACTAATTTTTCCGACGATCTGTGAGGAATTTTTCAAATCTAAAACCACGAAAGTCTTCTACACAATTTTCTCTTTCAAATGAGATCCATGATGACATACTTTCGAGGTGTCCGTTACGCAAGTATTCATCTCTCATTGAACAAGTATTCATTCTCGTCGTGTAAGTGTAAAGAGTACATGAAGGTATGGTGGGACCGTACAACCGCGACTTCAGATAAGTAGGGGACCACAGTAATATGCGGAGATAAGTGGTGGAATTAGTAGGGGACGATTTGCGAAAAAGTATTGACACTTAACACGAGTTGTATTCATCCATATAAATAAAAGTACTCATCTTTGAGAAAGAATTATATATGGAAATATTACGACATTAAGAGCATTAATTACGCGGAGATAGTAGGGTACCACAACTGCCGTCCGCTAAAAACAAAAGAAAACGCGTAATTAAGTGGGGAGACCGCACAACCGCCATCACTAACTACCGTGGGGACCGCATAACCGTCACCGCAAGTGGAAACAACATCAAGTATTCATCTATAATACATGAAGTATTCACATGTAATACATCAAGTATTCACCCTAATATATCAAGTATTTTAAAAAAAATTGGACATATCACACCCATCTTTTACACGTTTTTAGAGGTGGTTTTTTTTTTCTCCGTTCAATCTAACTAATATTTCTAACGATCTGTGAGAAATTTTGCAAATCTAAAATCACGAAATCTTCTACATAATTTTCTCTTTAAAATGAGATCCATGATGACATACTTTCGAGTTATTCGTTGCACAAGTATTCACCCTCGTCATGCAAGTATTCATCTATCATTGAACAAGTATTCACATGTAATACATCAAGTATTCACTCTGATATATCAAGTATTCATCTATCATTGAACAAGTATTCACATGTAATACATCAAGTATTCACCCTGATATATCAAGTATTTTTAAAAAAAACTGGACATATCACACCCATCTTTTACAAGTATTCACCCTCGTCATGCAAGTATTCATCTATCATTGAACAAGTATTCACATGTAATACATCAAGTATTCACCCTGATATATCAAGTATTTTAAAAAAAAACTGGACATATCACACCCATCTTTTACACGTTTTTAGAGGTGGTTTTTTTTTTCTCCGTTCAATCTAACTAATATTTCTAACGATCTGTGAGGAATTTTGCAAATCTAAAACCACGAACGTTTTCTACATAATTTTCTCTTTAAAATGAGATCCATGATGACATACTTTCGAGTTATTCGTTGCACAAGTATTCACCCTCGTCATGCAAGTATTCATCTATCATTGAACAAGTATTCATCCTCGTTGTGTGAGGCGGAGGCAGAGGCGGAGAAGGAGAGGCGGAGGCGGAGAGGGAGAGGCGAAGGTGGGAGAGGCGGGCGGAGGCAGAGGTGGAAGGGGGAGGCGGAGGTGGAAGAGGGAGAGGGAGGGAGAGAGGAAAGAAATAGAAGGAGAAAATCTACTAATTAATTTGTAGGGACCACTAGTTAGTTAAAATTGATTATTATAGTTAGAAAAGGAAGTTAGTTAGTTGGGGGAAAAATGGGAGAAGGAATCAAGGGGTAACATATAATTACCCTATATAATATTACATCCGCATTTGATATTTGCATAATGTCAAATTTTGAATTTAAATATTTAAAATTGTTAAAATTATTAAAATAAATATTTGTTAATTAGTTATCCCTTTCTTTATTTAATGTGGTCATATTTTTGTAGGGAACCGAAATGAGAATTCTTTAGGTCCATTTATGTAAAACTAGAAATAAAGCATTAAATTAAAGACTTAAACTTACGCTTAGATCTCGGAAAAGAAAAGAAAATAATAATAAAAAAATATTTCTCTGAATTGATAGCTACAAAAGTAGTTTGACATGAAGCTAGTTTTGCAATTGTTTGGTATAATATAAAACCTACAAAGACATTAATTTCATTGAATTTATAGTTGCAACAAAAAAAAAAATTGGAACGAACTACAATATTGGTTAATGAAATTGATTGTTCAGTCATTAAACACTTTTAACTGTTAGTTTATTTTCTTTTTGTTCATTGCAGTTTGATATTAACTAATTTTGCTTGCTTTTTTTTTTTCTTTCAAAAAGCAGCCTATAATTAGTGGCCGTAAGTTTCATCAATTTTTTTGAAAATTTGAATATATCCTGAACATTAGCGGTTACAAGTGGGGATGTCTTTCATATTATAAATTTACACCCTATAAAATTGTGAATAGGCAATTTATAAGTGTATACTTTGTTTTAATGAAAATAACAATAAGTTGAACACATGTAAAAGTTTTTATATTCTTATAAAAGTAATATAATATTATAAAGTTTGTAATTTTTTTTAATATATACATAAGTCTCATAAATTATAAATCTAAATGGATTTATGGTCACTGTCTAGTTAGACATTCCTGAATAGACTGTGAACTCTTATGATTGAGATATTTTTCCATAATCTATATTATTAATCTAACAATTTAACTCATGAGAAAAGAATTTTCGGCACAACCAACAAATTTTTTTGTTAAATTTTTTTTGTAATTTAAATATAGAAATAATTTTAGTTAGTTGTTAATCAGTCTATAATCATAGCATAAGTAAATAAAACTATGACGGATGTTGCTCCTTCAAAGAGAGTTTTATATGTTTGTCTACTTTCTCGGTCATGATCTTTGAAGAAACCTTAATGTATGTTTTAATATTGATTTTCTCAAATATCATACTGGATGTTATGTACATTATTTAATATCATATAAATATTTTATATATGATTATAAAAGTATTAGTAACTAAACTTAGAAAACATAAGCATAAGAATTTATTTGTTGAACAATATACTTCCGTATTTAAAGTAAGAATTATTGGTTTTGAAAGATTGATATAAATAGGCCAACACAACATATTCATTCAATTATCATAGCATTTGTATTGTCCACCTAAACATGTGTGAACATGAAGTTTCGATGAGTATACAAAATGTTTTCACATAATCAAAGGCCACGATTTTATTAAAGGCCATTAATTATAATGTCACGCTAAAAAAAAAATACCTTCCATCTGAATTTTTTACAATATAGGACAATTGGGAATTCGTCCATGACTTGTACCTGTTGACTATTATAATAGTTACTAATATATATATGCTTGGATTGGTGTACAATTTGGTTATCAATAAATTAACGGTATAGGATCGGACATTAGGACTGATATATCACCGAAATTTTTTAAATATACCATTTGAAAAAAAAAAAAACCATGAATTATGTGGAATTCCACATTTACCACGGACGCAACTTCATTTATCACGGACGCAATTTGAAGTTACGTCCACACTTTTGGTGGACACAACTTGAAGTTGTATCCACATGTTGGCGGACGCAACTTCAAGTTGTGTCCAATAAACCATATAAATATGGAATTCACCGCAATCGCAAGTTTTAATATATTTTTTTATTAATTTTCAAAAATAGAATAAGCAACTTATAATTTGAATATATTAGAAAGCATAGCAAATAAAATAGATACAATATCTTATACTTTAGACATACTAGAAGTACTACGAAACATTTTTCAGACAGGATTTTTTTCGGCTGGGAAAAAAATTAAACTATTTATTGATATGTTACTGAAAAAAAATAAAATGTTTTGGATCGCAGTTATTTATCCCTGATTAAAAAACAACTTCTGGATATTAAAAAATTATCGTGATCCTTCTAGTACATTCAAATTATAAGTTGCTTCTTCTATATTTGAAAATTGATTAAAAAATCTAAATTTCAGCTGCTGTCAAATAAAAAAAATTCAAAATTAGATGGAGTAACTTAGAATTTGAATGCACTAGAAGGACCACAATAATTTTTTTAATACCCAGAAGTTGTTTTTAACCGAGATGAATAACTGGGATCCAAAACATTTCTATTTTTTTTCCAGTAACACATCAAACAATAGTTTATTTTTTCTTACAGCCGCAAAAATTCCTGCCCGAAAAATATTTCGTAATACTTCTAATACATCTAAATTATAAGATATTTTATGTAGTTATTTTGATGTTATTTCTAGTACATTCAAATTATAAGTTTTTTCATTTATTTTCGAAAATTAATAAAAAAAATCTATTTTCAATGGGATTCTTACTATTAGGCTGAATTCCATATTAATTAATGGACGCAACTTAAAGTTGCGTCCACCAATATTTAGACGCAATTTTAAGTTGTGTCCGTTGTAAATGTGGAATTCCACAGAATTTGTGATTTTTTTGTTTATCATTTTTTCTCAAATGGTAAATTTAAAAATTTCGGGATATATCAAGAACAGAGTTTAAATAAATATACATATTTGGATCACTCAATGCAGAATCCGACTTTGTTAGCAATATTTTTTCTCTCCTTTGATATGCTTAATTATGGCGATTATTATATCATTAGTTTTTGAGCTGCCAATTTGTTTGTAGTTTCCTGATAAGATAAACAAAGGGGGTTTGGATTCTCAAACTAACTTAAAAACTTTGAGTTTGGATTCGGACCGTCCAATCAAAATTCAAATTAATTTGATGAAAAGTTCACAAAATTCCTTTACGTTACTTTGGGAGATCCGAACTCATAAACAAACGACTTCAAAAAGAATTTATTCACCTTAGGTAACAATATTTGTGTTTAGATCCGGACCATCCGATCAGAATCCACATGAATACTGAAGAGGCTCATGTATTTCACTTCGGACCGCATTAAACCGAATTCTGATCGGACGGTCCAATTTAAACAGAAATATTATGTTACCTCAATGGTACATGAACTCTTTTGAAGTTGCTCATAACAGCCAATAAGTACTTGATACCAATGTCACAAGTCAATCCATGTTGATGGGATTTTATTACAATTTCATTTCAACACAGTAATAACGTATTATTTATTCTAAAATATGAATATCCTAGTACTTTCTTTTCAATATTTAAGATAAGACAATATCCATAAAATTACTAATTTACCCTCATCATAAAACAAAAAAAATGCTCGATAATTTTTGTTTGTTCCTTAGCATAAAACCACTGTTTTAAAATCTTTGAAAATTATCGTTTTAATATTTCAAAAACAATGATTTTAAAAGGTTTTAAAAAAATAGTAAGAAAAATTCAAAGAAAACTGGAAAATTTGGTCTCCAAGCATATTTTAATATGGAGATCATGTTGAATATTTCAGATCAACTATTTAAACTTCAAAAATGAAGACATATGCGAAAATTAAAATAACTTCTTTATTTCTCAAAACACCGTAGCTCACCTCTATTAATAATTCTAATATCATAAAAGAGGAGGGATCCAATTACATCTTTTTTGGTGACACATCATGACACCGTTTTTTATATAGGTCAATTTTGCGATTTCAAAATCCAAACAGTCGATCCGAACCGTTCAACATGATCACCATATTAAAATGTGCTTGGAGATCAAATTTTACATTTTTTTTGAATTTTTTTACTATTTATTAAGATGGTTACAAAATCGCTGTTTTTTAATGGTCTGAAAACAACGATTTTTGTAACCATCTTAATAAATAGAAAAAAAATTCAAAAAAATGTAAAATTTGATCTCCAAGCACATTTTAATATATTCATCATGTTGAACAGTTTGAATCGACTATTTGGACTTTGAAAATGGTAGGTGTCAAAGTGTGTCACAAAAAATGGTGTAATTGGATCCCTCCTCATCATAAAAACCAATATGAATAAATCAACTAAAATTAGAAAAATTAATATCCAATGACAAAAGCAAGTTCTATATAAAGTTTATCTTGATTTACCAATAAATATTAGAATTATTAGTATATCAAAATTTCATTACAACTGTATAATTCCTTCCATTTTCGCTTCTCATATATCATTGCTAGACTTGGAATATAAGACGGTGGTTCCAAGTTTGATGATCTCCAATGCATCGGGGACAACCACAACAATCTGCATTTTGATATAACAATATAATAAAATAATTAGCTTGTCAGGAAAAACCTTATAAAATTGAAAAATTAAAACAAGTGTGCTTTGCTCTTCCAGCTCTGCAACATATACCTTGTGCGTGCTTTTTTCAAAAATTGTTTTATCATATATTTTTACAAGTTGGTACTTATTACAAGCATCATGTTCATTCTCTTTTTCTTTTTCTTTTCACCTAGAAATTATTTTAATTTATTAAAAATTAATAACTATTAAAATAATAAAATACATATATTTCAATATTGGTTTTCTCAAATATCATACTTAAATTGTTATGTACATTATTTAATATCATATATTTTATATATGATTTTGAAAGTGTTAGTAATTAAATTTTAAAAACATAAACATAAGAGTTTACTTGTTGAACAATATACTTCGGTATTTAAAGTAAGCCAACACAACAAATTTATTCAATTATCATGACATTTGTGTTGTCCAGAAAAATGTGTACTATGAACATGAAGTTTCGATGAGTACAAAATGTTTTTACATAATCAAAGGCCACAATTCTATTAAAGCCCATTAATTATAATGTCACGCTAAAAAAAAAAGCCACCTTCAATCTGAATTTTATTACATAGGATGATTGGGAATTCGTTCATGACATGTATACCTTTTTCACTATCATAATAGTTACTAGTATATATATGCTTGGAGGTGTACAATTTGGGTATCAATAAACGCTATAGGACATTAGGATATAAGAGTTTGGATCACTCAATGCAGAGTCCCACAATATGCATAGATTTGCATGGAATCAGTGCAGAACTAAAAAAAAAAAATTATATTAGAAAACTACAATATATAATATATAATATATAATATGTGGTAGCTGGAATTTAAATTCAAATCATTACAAAGTGAAAATAACCACTGAGCAACAAGTACACATTTAATATATTTAATATTTAATGAGAAAGGATGATCATATAAATACTTAAAAAAAGTAATTTACTTAAATTTTAATATATATAATAAAAGAGGAGGGTTCAAATGCCTCCATTTTTCATGCCTCCACCATGCCTCCATTTTTAAAAACTTTAATAACTCAAAATTTAAAACTTAAAAGTCAAAAGAAAACCGTTGGATATGATCTACATTATTTTATCTATGCATGTGTAAAAAATTATCACATTTTAATTTTGTTTTGGTTGTCATCAAGAGCTTGTAAAAAAACATACTAATGTGGACAATTTCTAGACGTTGATTTTTCAACTTGTTGATTCGTATAAAAACAAAATCAAAATGTGATAATTTTTTATGAGCATATAGATAAAATAATGTAGATCATATCCAACGGTTTTCTTTTGACTTTTAAGTTTTAAATTTTGAGTTATTAAAGTTTTTAAAAATGAAAGCATGGTGGAGGCATGAAAAATGGAGGCATTTGAACCCTCCTCATAATAAAAATTTAAAATTATGAGATAAGGTCGAATAAGGCCGAGATAATCTCCAGTCAAAATGACCACACATCCTCCATTTCCCTTCTCCCCAAAACATTTCTGGAGCCCAGTCAAGCCCAACACTCTACACGGAAAAATAAAAAAGTCCAAAATCTAGTTCAAAATCGAACAGACCGGAGGAAAGGTGATCAGAAAACATTGTTCGGTAAATTTTTTAATTTTTCAGCATATTTAATCAACTCTTCAGTTGTAGATAACAATATTTGGATCATAGATTCAGGTGCTAAGGACCCGCTAGACCAAGTCAGTCAAGGTAGTGGTGAGTATCGTGTGGATGATCGTCAAGCTTCTCCCGCTCGGGCTGCATCCAGCGCCCATCTGGGGATCGAGTCATGCCCTTGTTCTTGTCCTGCCGCCAAAATGGCGGTACCAGATGGTGCTCCTTGAGAAAATCGCTTGCTTTGTTCACCAACGCAGGGTCCCGACCGGTTGCTAGAATGAATCGCTCGCCTCTCCCATGATATCTATAGAAAAAAAATATATGAGCATAACATTTTATTTAAATGTTTAGTTTTTGGTAGAAAGGGGCCGACATTTTTATTAATTCCCAAAGTTAATTACAGATTAATAAAAATATCCAGACTCATTAACTTTTTTTAAAAATACCAAAACCAGCCATTTAATAGCCAGTCTCTATTTAAAAGGGAAACTGGCCATTTAATGGCCAGTTCCCTGATTTAATTTTTTTTTTTAGAGACAAATAGCTAAAATGCTGAAATATAACACTAAAAATTGAATTTTTTAGTTAAATACTTGTCAAATTAATTTTTTGATAACATATTTACCGGTTTTTTTTATTAAATATATCATACGGACTGTTTATTATTTAAACATACAAAATAAAAGATACTCAATATTAGGATGCTAGTTATTGTCAAATTAAATTCACTAGCCGCATGCGAACACTAAACATCAGATTAGTAATTTTGATACAAGTTCTGACTTTTACCATGCTGCATACGACACTGTCACTAGCTGCAAACGGGTCGTTGTGTCTACCGATGATAAAAAAAATTTAACTCAATTTTTGAGGCACTAAACGACATTTTTTTGCAATTCTGACTCCGTCGGTCCCCTGAAGATTACCTCAAGGGCGCCATTGCCCCCGTCTCGTCCCAAGTTTTCCGAATTGGGATCGTACGCGCAAATCCGAGTTTTCTAGCCAAAGTTATGACAGTTTAATGTTTTTTAAAAAACAATGATGCTTTCGTGCAAAAATACCGATGATGCACCAATGCTTTATGCACGGCTAAAAGATACTCAAAGTTATGGCTGTTTAAAAAACAAAAACATCAGAAGTGCATCGATATTTCATTACAAAAACATCAGCAACGCATCGATGTTTTGTTTTTTAAACGGCCATAACTTTGAGTATCTTTTAGCCGTGCATGAAGCATTGGTGCATTATTGGTGTTTTTGCACGAAAGCATCGTTATTTTTTCAAAAACTTTAAATGGCTATAACTTCCACTAGGAAACTCAGATTTGTGCGTACGACCCCAATTTGAAAAACTTGGGATGAGACGGGGGCAATAGCGCCCTCGAGGTCACCCCCAGGAGGCCGACAGAGTCAGAATTGCAAAAAAATGTCGTTTAGTGCCTTAAAAATTGAGTTAAAGGTTTTTTTATCATCGGTAGACACACAACGACCCGTTTGCAGCTAGTGACAGTGTCGTATGCAGCATGGTAAAAGTCAGAACTTGTATCAAAATTACTGATCTGATGTTTAGTGTTCGCATGCGGCTAGTGAATTTAATTTGACAATAACCAGCATTCTAATATTGAGTATCTTTCATTTTGTATGTTCAAACAATAAACAGTCCGTGCAATATATTTAATAAAAAAAACCAGTAAATATGCTATGAAAAAATTAATTTGACAAGTATTTAACTAAAATTTTCGATTTTTAGTGTTATATTTCATTATTTTAGCTATTTGTCTCTAAAAAATAAAAAATTTAAATCAGGGGACCGGCCATTTAATGGTCGGTTTCCCTTTTAAATAGGGACTGGCCGGTTTGGGTATTTTTAAAAAAGTTAATGGGTCTGGATATTTTTATTAATCTGTAATTAACTTTGGTATTAATAAAAATGTCGGGAAAGTGGTGCAATTAACTCAAGTTAATAGAGAGATAGGTGTCAAATATTTCATTCATGCAATTGATAATTAATGCGATGCAAATTTTAACTAATTTTAAATGAGACGCATTTTTTTATAGTGAGAAGCTGGTATCTAGCTAGGACAACAAAATAAGTTGGCCACGCAATCTATTTCTACTTTTTATATATTTGATCTATGGAGGAAGCAAGTCTCCATGTGGATTCATCATTCATGTGCCTCTGAGCACCACAAAGCAGGTACACATAGATGGTAGCAGAAAATAAACTTCTAATATGGTCATGCACAGGACAGTACCAGTAGTTAGAATATAATTAACACAAGGCACAACTAGTTAATGATTTGGTAAACTTCTGGTACAGGTACATGCCAGTTCTGTATCCTGTACCAGTGTCACAGCAACACATACATGTTAGATTTATTGCCAACCTCGTTGGATTTAATGCCAACATTGAGTATATATGTAATCTAATTATGGATTGTTTACTGTCATATGTGATTGTCAATTAAAGTGATCAAATAAGGTAATAGACAATCAATATATTCATTAGGATGTGTTCATGTAACATCCCAATTTTTCCTACATGCACTTGGAGATTTATTTTAATTGATAAATTAAGGTAAATCAAAGTTAATTAAACTAATGGATAAGTTAGTTATATAAAAATTATTCATTAAACCAATTAGCAATTTAACGAATTTTTGATTTAATTCAACAAATAGGAAATTCCAAAATTATAGTACAATGATAAAATAAATTAAGAACATTCAAAAACTTAGTATAAATTTCTGATCCCGAGTCTTGTTTAATTTCTTCAATTAGAGATAATTAGTCTATAAGATAGCACCAAATTAATTTCTTTGATTATGGGAAAAATCTCAACCGTTCAAAGTAGGTCTGCACAGATCTTGAAGAGGCCCTCCCCTTTTAGTCCCTATCTCTTCCTCTCTGACTCCGCAGCCCCATCTCTTCCTCTCTCTCTCGCTGACCCAAGAAACCCCCACCTCTCTCTCTCTCTCTCGCTGACCCGCTCTCTCTCAAAAACTCTAACCCGTTAACCCGCTAACCCTAAACCGCCTTCTCTCTCGTTTCCGCCTCCGCCTCGGCCGGCTGCCGATCTCCGCCCCTGCTGCTCTTCTCTACTGTTTGACGCTCTCCCTCAAAACCCTAGAACATCCAGCGCTGCCTCATCCAGACCACTGCTGCTGCACCTCCACACCCTCTCTCAGCACCAAGAGCCCGCTGATTTTGAGGCGGCTGTGAGGTAAGGCTTGATCCTTGGTACCGACCCCCTCTACGATGTCTGAATTGGAGTCTCTCTCTCTCGGGAAAGAATGGAGAAAAAAAGAGAAGAGAGGAAGGGTGTCAACAGCCCTATGCGGTGGTGACGAGAAGGGGACTTAGGTGAAGGAATATTCTCAGATTGCTTGCTCGCTTGCTCATGATCCTGTGGCCACTCCTCGAACGACTCAAATAGCTGATCAAGAATAACGGGCTTGATTTTGAGATACGTCGTGTCGTCATTAACAGGTGCGGATTTCGAGTTATTCTTAGCTCCTTCCAACTCGTTTATTGTCCATTGTTTGCTTGTCGTTTAATTGCTTGCTTGCTTGCTGTTGGCTTGTTTGCTTAGTTGCTAATTATCTTCTAGATGATGAATTGTTGATTGTGATTTTGAATTGCTTAAAATAAATGCATGATATGTTGTATAAGGCATAACTATATAATCTGAAAATTTAACATGACTTGATTTCAAATATTGGGTTGAGAACATTGGGCTGCAACATGCAACAATTGTTTGAGGGTTAACGAAATTAGGGTGTGTGACCATAAATACTAGATGTGCGAATATCAGATTTACTCAGTTGACCTTTTAATTGAATGTTATCTTTATTCCATTACATGTGTGCTTGCTGAATTGTTTCTTGGGTTATGAATTTATTTGCTTGAATTGTTCTTTTAATATGTTGAGTACATGGAATATATGCATGAACTAGATGGGGGTTGCAGAGAATTATATTATATGCACGCATAAATCATCCATAGAACTGTACCAAGAGATTTAAGATTTCAAGATATATATATATAGAAGAATGACATGCATCAAGATCTGAACTATATTGTTGTATAATATTAACTTGTACACATATTAGAGTTGTATGACATATATAAATAAATTGAATCATGAGCTTAGCAAAAAGTCTAGAAATTGCATAATTTGCATGAATGGTACAAATGATGATTGGAATAATGAAATTGTTACATTTGAGCTATGTTATCTTGTAAGCTTTATATGTTCATAACTTGAGATTTGATATTTGACCGGTCATGTAGGCGTTGTCTTTTCGTGGTAGCGCATGACCGGGGTCATGTAGGCGCTGTCTTTTCGTGGTAGTGCATGACCATGGTAATGTATTGATAGAATATTGAAATTGGAAACTTGACCGGTCATGTAGACACTGTCTTTTCGTGGTAGCGCATGACCGGGGTCATGTAGGCGCTGTCTTTTCGTGGTAGCGCATGACCGGGGTCATGTAGGCGCTGTCTTTTCGTGGTAGCGCATGACCGTGGTAATGTATTGATAGAATATTGAAATTGGAAACTTGACCTGTCATGTAGGCGCTGTCTTTTCGTGGTAGCGCATGACCGGGGTCATGTAGGCGCTGTATTCGTGGTAAGCACGTAATTTTTGTTATGTAGGCGCCGTTAATTCGTGGAAGCGCATAACATAAATTGCGTAGGCGCCGTTGATTCGTGGAAGCGCATAACTGAAGGCACGTAGGCACCGTATTCGTGGTAAGCGCACAATTTCAGGTTATGCGCATAACAGAAATTGTGTAGGTGCCGTATTCGTGGTAGCGCATGACCCGTAGTCATATGAGTGTTGAATCTGGATCGCAAGATAGAAATGCTAAAAGACTTGCTTTACAAGAACAATTGTGCATTAAATAAGATTCATGAGCATTATGAGTAAATGAGATGATATGTTAGCATTTCATGCATGTTGCGAATTTATAATTATGTCTTGACTCGTAATCATGATACTTGAATTGTGAATTTAGAGCATTTGTGCAATAGATATGTTACATGGAATTTGCATATGCGAACTTATTTTAGGAAAGTTGGCTAGTTATTCATTGATATATGATTATGCTTGTTGATTATTATATTTCTGAATAGTTTATTCAAAACATAGATTTGCTTTATGGTTTACATTATTGATGCTCGGTGCTATTATCGTTGTTGTTTTTCATAATTGTGCTCGGTGTTGTATTTTGTTTCCGTTGGTTGTATCTAAGGATAACTCGACTGGAACTGAATACCGCATTGGAAGATTTTCAATCTCTCACCATTCCACTTTGTGGGTTCCAAGTACAAAACACAAGATAAGGAAATATGATTTCGAACTAGAAGACTGCGGGACTTGCAACGAAGAAAAGTAAGTTATGTCATTAGCAATATATATGATATATGTGATTTTGTAAAATGATAGAAATCGCCTTGCGCTGATGAGCGCGGTGGGTTGTATGCCCTGTTGTCGGGGTGTTACAGTTCCATAAATGTGTAGAACAATTTAGGCAAAAGATCAAATCATTGATGGACTGATTCTGAGATTTGTAATTTAGAAAACTGTTATTTAAGAGGATTGTGTGGGTCACACGGATATCAATGCGGCAGCACGGATTTTGATGCTACAGCACGGTTTGATGCAGTCACACAAAATACCTTTTTCAAGTTGGCAGATAACCTAATATGTTACCTATATATAAGAATTGGTCCCCAAGACACAAGATAACATAGAAAAACACAAAAACTGGATATACGTTTTTCTCTTTAGAAAAACACAACTTTGTGTGCCTTCTCTTCTTCTTCCACCATCAAAAAATAGAGAAGAGAAATCCATTAGAAAATTTAGAGAGGATTTATCAAGGGCCATATCTTGCTATCTTGGAAGACTTATTCCTACGACCATACGACAAAACAACAAGAAGGGCTTCTTGCCATTAGAGTCTAGTCTCGCGCTCACGGAGACGGTTGGTGATCTCTCAAATGATCGAGTTACTCCATGGAAACATTCATGGAATCAGGTATTATGTTCCGCACTTAAGATTTATGTTTTATGAGTCGGCTTTGGCATAGAACGGTCCTTAGGTTAAGGTGGGGAACTGTTTCTCCTTTTCCCAGAGTGCAAGTGTTTGACCACTAGATGAAATATAATTGTTTGATCTCTAGATAAGACGTAATTGTTTGGCCTTTATAATTCCCCAACAATACATACCCGTCAAGGAGATGGAGATGTGCCTCCAAGTTATGAAAGCAGGACCGGTCACCGGTCTCCTTCAAAAAAGGTGATCGCTTATGATCGAGCGCCAGCTCAACTCCGACATGGTGATTACTGATAACTCCACGGCAATCCCTCGCCCCATTTTCTGACAATCTCATGTACTCGCTCGTTGACGAACATGCCGGGCACCTTTGGTACCATGTCATGCACATTCACTACCCACAGCGCCTTCAGCCCAAACACCTGCTCAAACTACTCCTTGAACCGCCCGTTACCTACACGTGGGCCAGAAAAGGAGAATACTGTGACCCATGCTTTTTTCCCCTTTGGTGTCGTGATCGCACCTGTTTCTGCCAAGTCATATGCACTCAGCATTGCCAAGGCACTGCCCAGGCTGTGCCCAGTCATGGTCACACTGACCTCCTCGCCCCGTTCATCACGGTAAATTTCCACAAGTTTTCTCACCTCGGTCAACACCTGCGATTACAAAAAAAAAATACAAAATTTTCTTGGGTAATTAACAATTCGTTGTCTGATAGTTTCACTTTGTCTTACCATACAAAATCATGCAGAGTTATCGAAACATACTGTAGTGAAATCTCCTGAGTTTCCTAGCAAGAGTACTGTTTGACGTTGTTACATAGGAAGAAATAAGCATTTACCTATTAATTAGTAATTTGCTCTCATGACTTGCATTATATATGACTTATAATGATCTTGTATTTCACTGAAAATTCAAACAGAATCCTGCCGGCCACTAGCTAATAAGCTAGTGTGTTGCACTGTGTCCATATTGGCAACCATATCAAAAGCTAGTTTCAAATTAAATTGTAATACAAAAGTACCTGATGATGTGGTGAGCCATCAGAATAGTAGACATCTATCGGCTCTCTCAAGTTAGAAGGACATGGAGAGGCCCCATGAGAAGTAGCAGGATTTACGCCAGAACTCCCACCTAGATTCATTATATTTCCCGTCCGCTCCTCCAGAAGACTTTCGTGCACTGTCAATAAAATCCTCCAGAACCGGATCCTCTACCGGCAATTCCTGGATGAGGCAAATATTTTCAGTTCCCACAGTGTCATTCTTCCCCATCTTGGCACCATGTTTCCATTTCAGACTGAATTTGCATGTGCATGCTTACTCTTCTGCACCATCATCGGCCCTGTGTTCTGACCGGGAAACATGGAGTGTAAAAAAGAAGCACTAAGAGACCGTATTTGATGAGTAATATACTTAATTCAAATACCAAATAAGCAGCATTTGTATAGTTCATCATCGAATGCAAGGTTTGCGAAACCAGAGTTATTAATTCACATGCCAAATAAGCAATGCGTTATTGTTTCTTCTCGCATGCAAGGTTTGCAGCACCAAAGTTTACATTTGGTGCAAGTTTTCTTGCCTATGTGCAGATGTAATATATATATATATATTTTTATTTTTTTTTGAAAAAGACAGGAAGTAACTCCTAATTAAGGCCAACCAAATTTTTAATATGTTACATTTTGGCTTTATTTCTAACTAATGATTACAAGCTAGAATTAGAAAGAAAATCAACAAAGACTACATGATTCAATATTGTAATGAAAATTTGATGGTATCATGTACAATATATGATAAAAGGCTCCCTAAATCGTGTTCCATATCGACTCTGGCATGACAAAACTCATTTGCTTTTGAAGTTGTAGTCTTCAAAGTTTTTAGCCCTAATATTATAATTAACTTTATTTAATGGAAGGAATGACAGACACAACACTGAATCAAATTACAAAAATTAGTCCTGGAACAAAACAATTAATGAAGCCTAAGAAGAGCAACCAGTATTTTATTTTTTTTAAGTTTGCCATTAATTACTTAACAAAGCAGTACATTAACTTTCTGTTTGAAATTAAATCAGTACAGTAATTATGAAGTTTCTTTTCGCCGGACGGCAGATGCCTTTCTCAACTCTCAGGGGGCTCCGCCCCTGTTTCGTCCATGAACTTCCATCTAAACTCTAAAGCAATCGTTTGTTTAACACACAAAAAAAAAAAACTTACGGAATCCACGGTTGCTTCGTGGTCTCGTGGAACAAGAGCTCATCAGTCGAGAACTTGTGACAGGCGAGCACCACCTTTCCCTCAGTGACTTGGCTGCATTGCCAATTCTGAAGCTGTTTTGCCGGGCGGCGAAATCTACCGAGCAGCTCCTCAATCTCTTCCGTGCTCTCAAATTGATCTTTATAGTAAAATTCGTCATAATCTTCAAGGAAGTTTAAGTACACAACTCGGAGAACTTCTCGACCTTGACGAGCCTGATTATATTAGGTAATGTATTTTTCTTAATTTCCAATAAAATGTATAAGAAAATGTTGATAATACTAATGTCTCAAAAATCCTGATTAAATGTGCATATCTTTGATGTCTCTTGCTGTTCAGACATGAATTTGACTGTATTTTCATATAATTGTGGTTGAATGCAATCAAAATTTCACAAAAAATAGTTTACTCTTTTTTCATGGGCAGGAATATTTCCTTCTGAAAAAGTTATATGGACGAAACAAAAATTAATGAAAACGTGTTGCTCATATATATATATATATAGAGAGAGAGAGTGTGTGTTAGGCTATCATGCTTTGGAAAGAACAGAGCGTGTTTTACTGCCCGCTCATATCTACAGTTTTAAAGTTCATACAGTCGATTCAAATTTCTCAACATGATGTTCATATTGATATGTGCTTGGAGACCAAATTTTATATATTTTTTTTAATTTTTAGTATTTTTTTAGAATTTTTGAAAATCACAGCTTTTCATTAAAAAGTTCCGCATTGGATCGCCAGTCAGCAGATACATAATTGGCATTGCCAAATTTGGAGATTTTAGAGATTATTCTGGAATTAGTTGGTTGTAAGAAATACAATCGTTAGAGAAAATTTTGGGTAAAGAATTTGACAAATTAGTTTTGATTTAGTTGATCAACAGAAGCACCGGGTCATCAGAAACCGTGTACGAAAAAACAACTATGACATCAGATTTCCTTATAACTGTATAATTCCTTCATTTTGGCTTCTAATCTCATGACCAAATTTGGAGTATAAGTTAGTGATCCAGGTATGACCTCTAATGCATCGGGGCCAACCGCAACTATCTGCATTTTGATATAACAATATAGTAACATAATTAGCTTGTCAGGCAAAATCTTATAAAACCGAAAAATTAAGACAATTAATTCAAGTAAAATCTCACTCTTCCTATGAGAGGCAATGTCTCTGGCAAAATCAAATTGCGTGTCCTTTGCTCTTCCACCTCCACAACATATTGTGATTTTTTTCAAAAGTTGTTGTATCATATATTTTATAAGTTGGTACTTATAAAATGTATCATGCTTATTTCTCTTTTTTTTAATTTCTTTTTTTTCACCTAGAAATTATTTTGATTTATTAAAAATTAATAACTATTAAACTAATCACTACCAAAATTTTCACTTGTTATATGGGGAGTAAAATGGCTTGTTGCATGGGCGTCCCCATGCAACAAGCCCCAAAAACGTCATTAGCATGGGCTTCCTCATGCAACAACTCCCCATGCGTAAAGCCCCGTTACAACTGCTTGGTCACCCATGCAACAACCACGCATGCAAAAACTTTCAGAGTTGGTGCCTGGCTGGAGTATTTGCAAGGATAGAGGTGTGGGACCCATGTAGGTATTTGCAAGGAAAGAATCGTGGGACCCATCTAATTATTTGCAAGGATAGAAGCGTGGGTCCCATCTATGTATTTGCAAGGCTAGCCTGTGGGTATTTGCAAGGATAGAAGCGTGGGTCCCATCTTGGTATTTGCAAGGATAGAAGCGTGGGCCCCATGTGAGTATTTGCAAGGGTAAATCATGTGGGTCCCACAATATTAATTGCATGGCTAGAGACCATGGGCCCCATCTATTTTTTTGCATGGGTAGCGAGCGTGGGCCCCACATGATTAATTGCATGGGTATGAATGTGGGTCCCACCTGGTTAATTGCAAGGATATTTTAGGTACTAATTTGCTTCGATGTTGCGATGGAAATAATTGATTAGAAATTGAAAATAAAATTACTATTTTATAATTCTACAATCCAATACCAATATTGTACCACCCCGGTACGAAGACAATTCCCACCCATTAAATTATTTACATTTAAAATTAAATAAGCATAAATAACAAAACATTGCAATTGAAAGAGAAACCTTGTAATAAGCATTAATCAATATACTGTTATCAAACATGCATTGTACCAAAAATAAAAAAGCATAACAACCACATTAATGTAATAAACTTGTGCATGGACCCAAAAGAATAGTTGTAGATTGTAGAAGCCCCATTTAGTGCATGGCAGTGTGGGCTTTAGTATGTACTAAAAGGATCATCTTCTTTTTTTGCAAGTTCTGTGCATGCATCAGTTTAGAGAGAAATTGTTAAATTTGCATACAAGATGTTTTGCTTCAATTTACTAGATATTTAGACTTATTGAAAATTTCTAAAGCATAACCAAAGTATTATGCAAATTCCTAATTAACCTTTGCATAAGTGGGAATGTACCATCTGTCTGATTTTGGAAAACCCAGATTTTGGAACCTTGTTACATATTAAAAAAAATTAAAAAAAATATAACCTAAACAATAAGCAGAAAATAAATATTTCATTATCAAAAACAGCTACCTCCTTATTGAATCAGCAAGGACATGTAGGCAGACAGTGATAATCAGGTAATGCCTGCAGATATTACATATCTCTCAGTATTAATAATCACTTATTAAGATGACAACAAAAATAGGAAATTCCAAAAAGAAATTAGAGAGATTGAAGGGTTTTAAATTGTAAAAGATTCTCTTTTCAAAAATAATGATAAATCAAGGTTATATATACCTTCGAAAATGTGGCAATATGGCTCAGAAGCCCTATTTCTACAAGAAACAGTACATCAGACATATAATTATAATAAAAATTGAAAACAAACGCACTTTGAAGGTTCTATTTTATACCTTTAGTCCATGACGGCAAGCCTCGTCACTATTCACTAGTACTCGGGCAGCCCATCTATTGGATATGGTCAAAGGAAACACAATTGTTTGCATATTTAATGATCTATTTGTAACACTCACAGTTCCAGATTTAATGATCTCTTTGTATTATTTGCAGTACCTAGCCATTCAGAGAAGGTGTTAAGATAAAAGATGACCAAGTGACATTAATTTGTGCCACTGTCAAGTGATAATGTGTGCCTCAAT
This sequence comes from Carex kokanica, assembly GCA_025461125.1. Taxonomy (NCBI): domain Eukaryota; kingdom Viridiplantae; phylum Streptophyta; class Magnoliopsida; order Poales; family Cyperaceae; genus Carex; species Carex kokanica. Next base: position 527,023 of record JAJGRX010001329.1, read on the forward strand.
AGCAAAAGCGAATAAGATGGGTAAATTTGTGAGTTTTGAAAATTTAGAATGGTAAATTATGATATTACAAATTTTCTAGGGGAATATATGCACTTTTGAAGTTTTTGAGGGGTATACATAGAAATCATAAGAAACCAAAGATTTGAAAAACCAAATACAAGTAACTTACGATGAGAATAATAGAATGGCAAAAGGCTGCGGAACTGGTACTGGCAGCAGCATAGTCATTGTACTCTTCTTCTAGAAAGTGCTGTTGTGCCTCTGCTATTGCAAGAACTCGTGGATCCCGCAAATCCAGCCGGCTCCCACTTATTGCCCATCCCCTACTATTTTTAGAAACAATAACATAAATTTGGATTTAACATATATAGGTATAGTTAATGTTGTCTTCTGTAAACAACACTGGTACCACTGGTACTAGTGTCCTTCAGATAAAGATATAATTTGATATTGTACCAGGCCAGGACCAAATTATATCAAGATATAATTGAAACACTGCTTACTAGTGTCTGCTCATACTTGAAATTTTTAATTTTAAACAATCTATGATGTCATTTTTTTATTCCTTGAGAGATTATATTGAATACAAGAGTTCCAAAATAAAATATTTAAATTTTGGGATGAAAAATATATGTACTTATTGTGATAGGATTTTTGATCAAATTGCTAGAGCAAACCTTAGCAGTGGCACTCTCAGGATCTTTGGATGCTGTACATGTAGGTTTAGCCTTTGCCTTCTTATTTGCAACACATTGTTTCTTTGGATGCTAGGAAATTAGTAAATTAATTATGCAGCACAGAGAAAACAATAAATTTGTATATTTAAACGGCATGTAAAGTTATGAACAATTCAATTTGAGAAATTCTTCATGAATTATCTTGGAACCTTTTTGGGGGAATAGTACTAACAGTCTGCTTTATTGATCCAATATAGTATCAAGTGACAATAATGAAGAGAAAACAATATAAAGATGAACAAGTACCATGTGTGCTCATTTTTGTGATACTTTCTCTTTCTCAACACCTTCATGACTAGAAACAGCAAATCTAAGCGGATTTTACCAGAAATCAGTCCATATTGCAACAAATGGTTCAATAATTTTACCAGTACAGAAAAGGGGAAGATTTTGCTCTCAAATTCCCAACAATATTTTATCAAAAACAACAAATCTAAGTGGATTTCACCAGCAATCGGTCCAAATGTAGAGTTAATAGAAGTACCTCAGCAATAAGATACTCAACAACAGCGGCGAGATAGACATGCGCACCAACACCGACGCGCTTAGCGTACTTCTCGGTCTTCAGAAATTGAGTAATCCGACCTACGGGCAGTTGTAGCCCCGCCTAGTTGCTCCTGGAGGTGGCCGTTGTGACTTGTTCGCGCCGATCGCCTTTCCTCTTCCGTCCATTGTATTTTTTTTTTTTTTGAAACTTCTAGCAGAGGCTGCTAGACTTTATTGAATTGAGTAAAAAGGAAAGTTTACAATCACAGCTACAGCTACAGCTTCTGACTTGAGAACTTCAAGAAAATTAATTATCAAAATTAAAGGTGGAATGACTACTTCAAGCCAGTACGCCCTTACAAGGGCTGCATGCTGCTATTTAGCAGTAGCGCTCCCATCTTCCATTCATTGTAGATCTAGGGTTCTTTTATTTTTTTAGAGAGAGATGGGCGCTGAAGAGAGTGACGGTGCCTTTTGGAATTTTTGGAAGCGAAGAGGGAAATAGTGGACAAAATAGGAGGGAAATGAAAAATTAGGGGGGAAGCGAAATTGTGACATAAAAGAAAGAGAGGACGAAAGTGAGTACAAGACAGATGGTGAGCGCCTAAATCTCCCGGATCCGTATCCTCTGCATTAACTCAAAAAGGAATTTTTTGAGTAATGAATTTCAACCGTCTGATTTTAAACAGAGCCAATCTGACTCGTGTCTATAACATAGGGTCCCTTTAATATTAGTGCAGATCTAGTTCGCACGAATTTTGAAACAGATTGGACAGTTGAGATTCATTAACTCAAAAGAGAATATTTTGAGTTAATGCAGAGGATATGAATTCAATTCTCCCTGGGTGCGATGGGGAAACAAAAAAGTTTCTCAAGTATAGATTTTAACACAGCAATTTTAGCTTTATGCAGTGATTTAAAATATTAGACGTTGTTTAAATTATATAGACTGTGTGCTGTATGAAATTAAAAATGCTCTGCCAACAAAATCGTCCCAAATTCCAAACAACTATGAGGAAAAATTGATAGGGAGGTGAAATTAATTGTAATTGTTCATTGAAAGATGATTTATTAGGATCCTATTTATTTAAGAATAGAAATTTTTGCTTTATGTAAATTTATAATATCTTTAATAATTATGTTTATTATTTAAATTGAATTTATATAACATTATTTTATCATTTTGGTAATTTGAATGGGATTGAAATTATATATGTTATCATAGATAATATGAACAGTTGTGACATTAAATTTAGCAAAAATTTTGAATTGCAAACGAAATTAATGAAATTAACACAATAATGAATGGAAGAACATGTTTATGAATTAATAAAAGATTTGTACAAAAAAAATTATATAGCATAACATGCTTGTTGCATAAATGACTCACATCCTTCAAGTATCAACATAGAACATGAACTCTTGTAGTGTGAGTTAATGAAGATCCCCATGTATACGTTGTTTGATGGTCGATCGGAACCGTTCAAATTGAATTATATCACATTCATTTCATTATAGTGAAGTTTGATAAAATTTTATGTTCGTCTACCTATCCATCAAGCCAACGGAATATACAAACATCGTAGGGCCACAGACACTTCACGTCGGATTGAAGCTTCAACATATCAAAACTTCAGTTTTTTTTTGTTGGTTGCATTCAATGTTTTCCCCTGATCATTTAAAAACTAATTTGAAATTATTTCACTGCAGATCGACCATTGATTACTCATTCAAAAATGAACGGTCCGTAATTATTGGCTCAATTTTAAGGGGCAAATATTGATTAAATTATATGAAATTAACAATTATAAGCATTATTTGGTCATAGGGCATGTATAAATGTAGAAAATATTTTTTTAGGAATTTATTCATATTATTTGCTGTACAAAAATCACTAATTTTATCATCTGTTGATATGAGCCGTCTGATGGGTGATGAAGGGTCATGATTACCAATGGATGTCTCCATTACAGAGGCTGTGGGCATGAGGTCATTTCACTGAGGTGACATACTATTTCTGTTTAGATCCGTCTTAGATGAAATCATCTGAATTCTTTAATAATCGTGCTAATTCTGATCACATAGCTCTGATCTAAACATAAATATTATGTTACCTTAGGTGATATAAAATCGGGGGCATGTGTATCCATCATAAATGCTCGCTGGGACTTGGTGTTTTTTTTTCTATAAAACCAAATCAGAGATGTGTGATCCAAAATCCTTGTATCTTTCTTCTCTTGATCGTGCCAAAACCCCTAAATTTTCGTTTCCCTCCTAAGTTTCCCTCCCGAAATTTCACTAATATTCCTCTCCCGCTCTCCTCAAATCAGTCGGCGTTGTATGGACGCGAATTTTTCTCTCCACTTCTCTCTTCGCCCAACAATGGCGTTCTTCCAGCAACACAACCTGCAGCAGCAAAATGCGACTCAGTTCAGGTAACGTGGGACCCAGAGATTCCCTCTGACCGGTGGGGCCAGGTCTGTCAGAGCTCAGACGAGAACTCAGGCAATTGAAGGAGCAGCAACCGACCTCGCGCCTGTGCCTATAACGTGGCAAATCACCGTCGGCGCACTAGGTTCTTCCATTTCAAATGTATTTTTTCATTTTGGTCCATAAAAATACCTCCGATTTCATATTACTAATTAGCTTTTGTCCTGGACTCCTCCATCTTTGTGCAATTGCAGCTGGGGTTATTCCAATTTTGGTGGCAGGAATTGAGTTCGACAAGAGGATTGTAAGTCAGGATTGAAATTAAAATCCTGCCTTCTCTTGATGTTTCCAAATTTTGTTCTTCAATTATAAGTTTACATGATTTTGTTTGCAATTCAGTAAATTTTAACCAATAAAAGTTGTGTTTTTTCCTACTTTTTCTATGCAGCTGTAAATATAGAGTCAAAGTGTCAACAACTTCTTACTTTTTAAACAAATAATTAAGTTTTTAATTGAGTAAAAAAAATTTGGGTTGGAGAATTGAGGTAACAAGAAGAACGAAGGGACAGCTCCTTTTCACAAGAATAATCAAATTGGGTTGGACTGATGTATAGATATGTATTACAGGACAAAGGAACAGCTCCTTTTCACTGCATACTGTAGAAGAATTGAGGTTACAAGAAGAATCAAATTTAATGGCACCAGGTGCGCTGGAGTATCCGGAGCCCCTCCTTTTTACCAGTTTTAAGATGAAGGTTAAGGTTATTATTTTTTTAAAGTTACTTTCCATCTTCATTTATTTTTGTAAAACTGAACATTGTTAGAATAAGTATAGTAATGTAATACTGTTACTTCTGATGCATAGTTGTATGGATATCTGAGGCTTTCAATTAATGAAAGGAAACATGTAGTATCATAGTATTTACTGGTACGATCGATGACTCGGTATTAAATTAATATCATTTTGTCTTAACATGTAGTATTTACTGGTACGATCGATGACTCGGTATTTAATGAAAGGAAACATGTCTCTCTTTCTCCTAGACTCCTCCCCTCTTTCCCTCCGCCACTTCAGATTCTGATCGGCCGCCGCAATTGAAGAAACCACCGCTCCCAAGGTTGAAATGGGCGGATCAAACTCACAATCGAGTCTGACAGTGGTAAGGTTTATTTTTTAGTTTTTTTAGTTGTATACCGGTGTTTGATGAAATGACATAAGTGCAGAAGTTTTTAGTAAACTGATAATTTTTGTGTGCTTGATCGATGTCTGTGCTTGGTGAATTGTTGTTGATTTCTTGTGTTAGGTGAAACCCTCTGTGTTGATTTTTGTGATGGGAAACTCGTGCAGGTGCTGAAGATCCAGAGGTAGATGCTGCCTCGTCAGAGAAAGGTTGTAGGCAGATGACCCTATGCATCATCCTTGTAGATCATAACAGAATCACCCCTGCTTGCTTGCATGTACACAAAATATGGTAATACCAACTGTACTGTACCCCATAAGCTTCTTCAATTTTTTTCTAAAGGAGAAAAAAAATCCTAATTTTAATTTGAAGTACACAAATAGAAAAGCAATTGCAAACCTAATTTATAATTTTGATGTGATGCAGTGTAAATGCTTGTGTTGGCCTTTTTTATTTTTCTCGGACAAGTATCCTTATGGAAAAGCAATTGCAACTTTTGACATGAATTCTAAAATAATCAAGGTATAGTTGCAGGCGTGTTGTCATTATTTTAAATCAAATCCTACTCATGTCAATATGTAATGATACTTGTTGTGATTGATCCTTGGTATGACCAGGTAAATGAAGAATGGTTTATCATGCCATGGACCTCCTTATCTTTAGCATTCATGGACATGCCAGAGAGCAGTAGTAATAGCGCCTCTGGTGGAACCAAGTGCGGTGATGGTTCTACTAGCAATTTATGTTTTAAAGGCTCTTACTGTAGTGCAGCTTGTGTTGGCGGTTGTTTGGCAGCAGCTGGTAATGAGGGTAGTCTTTATTTTACAACTTGTATTTGGTCTTCTTTATCTTCTATCCCGGCAGCTGGCAAGACCGGTACTAAAGGAATTAGCATGTTTATAATACCATAAACTCAAAAAATTAAAAGTATATCAGGTCCATGCTAAGTTTTCAGAATGAAAGAGACTAAAACTGGTACTAAAGGACGGGTACTGATACTGACACGGACCTTGGGCGATTTTGCTCAAATTGAGCTCAAAATATTAGAGTTAAATTGTGAAATTGTGGTATAGGCAATGAGACTTAATTCATTTATTATATTTTCTGGATTGCATTTTAGTAATTGTTTTATATGCTTTGGGCAATGTAAAGAGAATAAGTTGGGAACATTGTGGTATAGGCAATGAGACTAATATTAAGTGACTATGCGATCTTACTTAGCAGTATGGTAAATAGAAAATAGACATAGTGCTGCTAATTTATAATTGTCTAACATAAATAGGAGAGGAGACAGTGCAAGCATGGGTAATTCTTCTAACTTCTATTTTTTGTTTCATCTGTGTTTATGATCTTTTATACTATTGCAGCATGAGACAGTTAACATTGGTCTATAGTTGACAGTAAATTACTCTCTAGGTTCCCAATTTTAGACTAGAGCACATGAGGTGTTTGTGAAAAAGACTTTTTAAAGCTGTTTATTAGTAAATTCACTTTTATTATTTTTTCATTGTTGATTTCAGATTTGTATGAAAGAACTGTATTGGAGAGATTCTTCAGCCAAAAGGGGTAGGAATATTGATTTGAAAATGAACATTGGTTGTAGGAACAAGGGGTAAGATTAAATGAATATTCCAGCTAGCAATATATTAATTGAGAAACAGTCATTACAATATATTTTTTTTCAATTTGATGAATTAATTGGGAATCTCAAAAATTTGGGAGAATTTTATCTAAAATCCAAATGCTTATGTTTCAAAACTAGAGTTATTTTATAATTCGTAGTGCTGTGATTTATAGTTATATTCATCATTGAAAGGGAGAAAAAAACAAAAAAAAATCTCTGACCATTAATTCAAAACTATTAGCATGGGCCAGCCCATGCAACTACTAAGTCTCCACAATCCAGATTATTAGCATGGGCATAAAATAAATAAAAAGGGTCAACAAAACAATTGCATACGCAACCCATGCAAAAAGTCGATTCCAACCCTCCAGATTATTAGCATGGACATGGTGGCCGAGTTTTAGCATGGGCCTAGCCTCTACCTTAAAATAATATAAAAAGGATCAGCAAAACAATTGCATGCGACAGCCCATGCAAAAAGTCAGTTTCGACTCTCCAGATTATTAGCATGGGCATGGTGGCCGAGTTTTAGAATGAGCCTCTACCTTAAAATAATATAAAAAGGATCAACAAAACAATTGCATGCGATAGCCCATGCTAATAATATGTCCCACAACTTCATAACTATTTGCATGGGTATAAGATCAAGTATTTGCATGTACCTTTAATAAAATATACTATCTGAGTCGTTTTGGCGGGGCCTGGCTCACCCAATATTAGTTGCATGGGCCGATAGAAGACAATTGCATGGATAAGCAGCCAACAGTTGCATGGGTTGTGTTTTGCATGGGACAACGCATGCAAAAAGGTAAACGAAACCAGAAATCCAAATTCTTTTGCATGGACCCTTAACACCCATGCTACTACGATAATTACCCTTGCAACAAGTGAAAATTCTGGTAGTGAGTGAGCTGTTTTGGAAGTGAGGCAAACTCCCAGAAGAAACAAGGCGACTGGTATGATCCATTATGCAACACTCCTTTGTCAGTTGTTGATATGCAATAATGGATCAAACTTGTCCCCATGTTTCTTTTGCAATATCAAATTAGTTTCAACAGAATGCCATTACCAGAAACAAGAACAAATTTGTAGAAAAACTATGTTAAGACAAAATATTCCACTAAAATAATCCACTAATTATATAATGTAATACAAGCATTACAAATAGAACACACCTTTTATTGCCAGAAGCTATGCCGAGCTGGCTGGATTATCTCATCGTCCTCTGAATTAATATACGAATGGGGATATTGTTATACAGAGCCAAAAAATGAAGACAGTAATGTAGTGTCAAATAAAGAATTATTAACATCCTTATATCCAACATATGAATTATATGTGTTAGAAAATTCTCGATTACTACTTGAATTGTAGTTTGGTTGTACTCCATATGCAGATGAGCTTGAATTATATCCCCAGTGAACTCCGAGGTCCCATACATGCCATCACAAGAATTATTATTTCGACGCGACATCTCTATACCATCTTCTTATTTGTTCACTATCTGAGGTAGAGCCCGGCCCGTGGTTCAAATAAAAAGCTTGTTTTCTAGTTTCTACTTCGACAGACATTTTACAAGCTTGTATGCAACTCTTCAGCTGTATGACTCCGTGACAGCAAACATGTTTTTACAGAAAATGGTATTAATCACAGTTTTAATGGCTGACTCGGCCAAAACTCGGTCAAACTCGGTCAAAACTCGGTCAAACTTGGTCTGACTCGGCCTGACTTGGTCTGACTCGGCCTGAAAATCAGCTAACTCAGCCGAGTCAAGCACTGTTTAACCGAGTTTTGCTGAAAAACACGCACGGGCGGGACACTTGTAAAACTCGTATCGGACACGGAATCGGAGTCCGAGTTTCCAAACCGAGTTGACTCGGAATCGGCCGAGTTTCCAAACCATGATGGTAACAACCACCAAGGTCCAAGGTTACAAGTTAGAACACAAGACAAGACTGAAAGCAGTATCCTGAATTAAGTAAATATACCCACAAATCATGTGGCTCTTATTGACATAAGTTTGTGCAATTGATCTATTAAAGAGCCTGTTTTCATTAGATTAAGTGTTTTTGATCTGGTCTTTCATGTTTTATTTTGTGTTCAGTAGTGGTACATGTGGGTCTTTCATGTTTTTGATCTGGTCCAAGGTTTACTAATTTTGGACTCTGGTAAATATTTTGGTGAATAAGTGACAATATATTCTAAAGCATTTTGCTCCAAAACTAAACATCTCTTTAGATGTCTTCTATTAAAAAACATTTCAGGTTCGTAGGTTTTTTTTATTTTTATTTGTGGTAATCTTTTCCTGTTGCAGATTTTTCCTATATTAGATATCTCTACCATATATATGTCTATTTGATTTGCATGAGCACTACAAAATTGATCGATTTTAAGTTCTGCAACTTAAATCAGCTGTTTAGTGCTAATTAAACTAACAATGGTTCCGCATCTAACTTGCTAATTGAAGCACTGAAGTTATCTTTGTATTGGCCCAGGGGAGTTTCAAACAAAGTGCATCCCTCTTTATTATCAGATTTACTAATAACAAAGACTAAAAATGATTAAATTTGCGTTAAATAGTCACCAGACAAATATTTTATATTATTTGATTTTGTAACTTTTTTAATATAGAACAAGGTTTTAAAAAAAATCCGACATTCCGATCCGATTCGGCCGATTCCGACCGATTTATCCGATCCCGATTCCACAGTCAACTTACCGATTCCGCTTCCGATTCTGATTTTCAGAACCATGATTTTGACATTGTACCAGTTATTGCATTTCGAAGATCGAGTCATTTTTAAGGACATATTTAGTGATACTTAACTAGGTTTGGGTTTCTTCTGGCAAGTGCTAGGTTTCTTCTGACAAGTGAGCCCACCAAAAACAGATACTACAAAATCTGCTCTGCATGGGATTCATGAAAGGGAGTTTAGGTACCGAATAGAGAAATCCCAATGTTCACAGTAAAAATTGTAATCTTATCAATTTTTAGTCTTGTTTTTGTCAAGGTGATGGTGAAGTTCCGCTCTGCTTGGGAGTTGCCATCAGCAACTGTACCTAAAGAATTGGCAGATTGTTAGGGGCTTGTACCTAAAGAACACCATGGAGAAGGTTTATAGATTGTTTGGGGCTTGTACCAATGTTACATTCTACGGTTTTAGGAATTTTTTTTTTTTTTTTTTTTTTGCCAATTTGGAGACATTCTCTTTTTACCATTGGCTGTTGTTTAATATATGTGTTTCGCTTAGCTGTTTTGTACCTTACATTGAGAAATATTGTTTTGTCCTTTGGCCGAACAAATGAAGCGTAGAAATTCATGTTATATTTCAGCTCTTGTGTTTGTTTGACAATTTTACTAGATGGAAATTTACTTTTGAAAACTGCTGAATTTTCATATTACTCAGAATGGATTACTGTTATCTGCGTGTAAACTCTTTATTTGACATGAGTCGAAATATTTCCCTAACCGAGCAGTTATCAGTTGCATTATTTACTGCAGCCTATTCATATTATAAAAGAGCATATCACATAAACAGTATACTCAAAAGGGAAGGGAGACGACAGAAAGTATGGAGATTAATGTTAGATGAAAAGGGTTATTTATACTCCAATAAGAATATCAGGGGACTACTCCAAATCCAGTCCAATGAAACAATTCAACAAAGACATTTCACCCAACAATGCCCCTTCAAGTGTGCTGATGCTGACACGTGTTGGAGATACATAACAGCCCCAACACATTTAGCATTTTACTGTTTAAACTTTCTATGTTTGAATTATCAATTTACAGCTGTCGAACAATTCAGATCGATCAGCTGATACAGTAATATTTTATATATATGCTCTTATTTGGAAAGCCTAACGCCTAGTAGCTGCCCGATTTTTTTATATCCTCCATAAACTAAAAAATTCCAAACATTCCCTCAAATTTTTATTGAAAAATCTCAAAATAAAAAAACTAAACTAAATCTCAGCGATTGTTTTTTTATAGCATACCTTAGATCTGCCAAAAACATGAATTAAATTTCGAAATGAAAACATTTGAACTAAAAAATGAAAATTTAACAAAAAAAAACTCTAGATCTTAGACTTCATACATTTACTTGATGTGTAAAAAAAAAATATTGTAAAGGAAAAAAAAATAAACAATTAGACCGAAAAAAACTTAATCGGAAACTTCAACTCAACTTTTGAGGGTCTTCCCTTTTTTTTTTTGCAATTCTAACTGTGCGGACTATCCGTTGAAGAAAAATCTTTGCTTACCTCACTACTACAAAAATGGTAATTCTACACTGCACATTGTACACGGTTTTCCCTATCTTATATAAAAACCGTGTACCAAATATGATTTTTTGAAAGTCCAAAAAATCTGCGAGAATTATACACGGACATTTAGTTAAGAATCAGTGTAGAATTGTTTGAGAGAGCTACACGGTTTATTAGGGATCAAAAATCTGTGTGCAAAGAAGACCGTGTGGAAAAAATTGAGAGAGCAACACGGATTTTTGTTAAATATCCGTGTAGGAATATATACACGGATTTTTGATATTATATCCGTGTAGAAATGGTAGAAATGTACACGGATTTTATTATAAATAGCCGTGTATGATTATTTGGAGAGCTACACTGATTAATAAGTATAAATCCGTGTATAAAAGGCTGTGTAGGATTTTAATTAGTATAAAAGGCCTTCTCCTTCCAGCGCCGTTTTGATCAAGTCTTTTATACTGTCTCTCTCTCTCGCTCTCTCTGTATTGAATGTTGATCTGATTTCTGCAAAGGCTAGCAACTGGGATCAGAGATCTTTGAAGTTTTTATTTTCTCCTCTCTATCTTTCTAAGGTTAGTATATATATATATATAGAGTCCGACTAGGCTACTCCATGGAGTAAAACGACTTGGTGCTCCACGCCATATCTTCATTTTCAAAGTTCAAATAGTCGATTCGAACCTTCCAACGTGTTCTCCATATTGAAATGTGCTTGGAGACCAAATTTTACATTTTTTGGAATTTTTTTACTATTTATTAAGCCACTTTGAAAATCTGAAAATCCTTATGAACAGTAAAAAACAGTAAAAATTTCTGGACCGCCGGATCAGGGATTTTCAAAGTGGCTTAATAAATAGTAAAAAAATTCCAAAAAATGTAAAATTTGGTCTCCAAGCACATATCAAGATGGAGAACAACTTGAGCGGTTCGAATCGGTCGTTTGGATTTTCAAAATGGAAATAATGAGGCGTGGAGCACCAAGTCGTTTTACACCATGGCTTAGCTAAGCCCAGCACTATATATATATATATATATATATATATTCTTTTTTTCCTCTAATTTTCTGTTACTTATTATTGCTTATTTAGGTCATGTGTAAAAGCGGGGAGAAGTCGGTTGAGTGGGGAGCCCAAGCGCGGGGGCTGCCACGTTTGAAAAAAAATTGAAATTTGGAAAAAATTTGAAATTTGAAAAAAATTTGAATTTAAAAGAGAATTTTTATTCTCTATTATGCATGCATGCACATATATGTTGATAAAATGTATTTTTTATTGGAGATGCAATATGTTGGAGACCTTTAACAAAGAGGGATCATGTCATGGATCACATGGGCACTCTCCTTTTTCATATGTTGGATCTAATACAACTAGTTTGTATGAAATTTTGGTCCAAACTAGATCATAGCCCAACGTTTTGGCAACATGAGCCAAAGCTTGATCACATGGTTACTAAGTGGTAAGGACATAACTTGATCTACAAACATTGTATTGGATCTTGAAGAGTATAAGTTATATGGATCACATGGGATTGTATATGTACAAAAGACAATGTCTATATATGTTCTTGCTTTTATGCTTTTATGCTTTTTTTTGTTATATATGTTGATGCTTTCATGCTTTTATGTTTTTTTGTTATATATGTTGATATTATAATTTTATGCTTTTATGGTTTTGGTTAGAATTTTGTAATGATAAATATGGATTTGTATAATTTTATATAATTTTGTAATGCTAAATATGAATTTGTATAATTTTGTATAATTTCATGTACATGAATTTTAAATTGCTATCTGAAAAATTTAAATACTGGCTAGCAAAACAGGAGGCTAGCCAAAAAAAAAAAAAAATAAATATATATAAGACAATCCTACACGGATATTTAACAAAAATCCGTGTAAGAAGAGTAATTTCAAAAATAATCGTGCACGAATACAAAAAAAAAATTTAGTTAATTCTACACGGATATTTAACTAAAGTCCGTGTATGATAGTTCAAAGAGCTACACGGATATTTAGTTAAAAATCCGTGTAGAAAGATGAGAGCTACACGGATATTTAGTTAAATGTCCGTGTAGAAAGAGGAGAGCTACACGGATATTTAGTTAAATGTCCGTGTATAAAAAAAATTATACACGGTTGTTTAGGTAATATCCGTGTAGCTCGGTAACATGAAGAGCGACACAGGCAGGTCTTTGTACACGGCTGTTTATAAAGTAATATGTGTAGAAATTGTTATAATTGCACACGGGCAAATGACCGTGTGTAGTTATTGACCTATTTGTACACCCTCGATTTAAACACGGTAGGAAATCCGTGTAGCTCTTCCATTTATGTCCGTGTGCAATCTCTTTTTTTGTAGTAGTGCCTTCAAAATCTATATCTCCTCCTCGCAAGTTTTCCGAAAAGTGGTCATATACTGAAATCGGTTACTCGAGCGCGGAGAGCCCGAGATACATCCGTTGGAAGTTTCTTCATCACAGATGGCCTACTCGATGAAGATATCGTCTTTCTTGTCTTATCCCTAGCCCTAGCCTCGCCTATTTATGAGAGATGTCTCAGAGAAATACATATATAACCTACATGTACTTTAGAAATGAAAGAAATGACGTGAAAAAATATATAGTGATGCATTATAAGTTTATAACAGGAAGACACGGATCGATGACGTGGAAAAGTTTGTATTTTGTTTATCACACACGGATCATACAATAAAACCGTGTACAATTGTTGGAGCATTCATATACATCAGCCCGAAGAAGAATGCTCCTCATTTTTTAATTGAACTAATACAATATTTCTGTTTTGTTCTGTCATTTAGTCAGTGTTTTTTTATTGTGAGGTTCATATTAATCATTAAAAAAATTAATTGATGAACAATTGTACTACTCAATTACTCCTTAATTTTACTACTCAATTAGTCAATTTTCTTTAAAAAAAAAGCCAAAACCACCAGGATTCCTAATTGTTCTGATGGGATGACAACTGCCAGAAATCATGGCGGTTGGGGCAATTTAAAAAAAATCAAGGGCATGTTTGGAATTTTTAATCTCTGGAGGATATAAAAAAATTTCGAGTAGCTACTTAGGAATCAATAACCTCTAATCAGTAATTAACCTGTATATGACCTTGTAATATGTGTAATTAGAAATTCAATTCAATACAAACAATTTAATCACTTTCTGTATTTAAAAGTAATATGGTATCAGAGCGGATACTGGTACGCTAACAGTACTGTGTACTAGGCCAAGTGTGAGAGTGTTTTAGATTTTTGCTTTTGTTAATTTCAAACATTTTCTGACGTTTTGGTTTTATTATTCTGTTAAAGGATGTTATAAAGAAAAGTATAAAATTGTTCTTCTAATGTTTTAATTTTAATAAAAATAATTTTCCATTTTAAGCAAAGGTTTAAATAGCGTTTATCATGTCATGGTGGAACAACTAAAAAAATCGGGCTATGCCCATATTGTGCCGCTATAACGCGCTATAGCGTCGATACTGTCATAGCTTTTATAGTCCGAAAACGCTATAGCGCGCTATTTAGAACCCTGTTTTTAAGTAACTAAATTAAGAAATAGACATATTAATAAATTAAGTTAGTTTAGATGGAACATAATTAATTTTAAATATTTTATGGAAAAATATCTAAATCTAGAAGTTATGATGGGTATATATCTAAATTTCTCTATTTCATTTTAGTATGCCCAGTAGCTCAGAAAGCATAGGTTCATTAAGGGCAAAAATCCCTGAGTCTGTATCCTCTAAGATATCTCAAAATTTGAGTTTATCTAAAGCTGAACCAATTTTTTTTGTGCCTATTCGAAATAAATGGGGTCAGTACTATTGTGCTTTAAAATTCGCGCGGAGCGCATTTGAACGTCCGGATTTTCCTCAGATCAGCTCAAACTTTGAGATATCTCAGAGGATGCAAATTCAAAATCCCTCAGGGTTAAGCATTATTATTTTTTAAATCCTCTGTTTTACTAAACTAGATGCTCCCTGTGCCTGGATGCCTGCGCTACATTTAAATAATTTTGATTCCCTTCGGTAGGTGTATGAGAGTGCATTTGGTAGTTTATTCTCAGCTGCACCAATTGAAAAAAAAAAGGACCTTTGACTCAATTTTGAGTCAACTTGCTTTTTTTCTATGAGTATAGTACTATTGGAAGAGAAAAAAATAACCTCTTGGGAATTAAATGAGAATTTAATTGGAAAAAAAAACGGAGCTTCCAAATTAAGGATATCTTAGACAGTTAAACCATATAACCATAATTGTTGTGCTCTACCATTTTTCAGTTGTTCAGACCAATTTATTTAACGACATGAAAAGTTAGACTGCTGATGAGTTTCAGTCATTTTGAAGTTGTACCAGTCAATGCATTTTGAAGTTGTCATTTTAAAAGATATCTTTAATTAATAATTAGTAATTCATAACTAAATTTCATCTGGCAATACCACAGATTTTAGTGTATTACAATCAGTAGCAATCTGTATTTCAACTGGAGTACTGGACCATTACATGTTTCATTAATAAACATATTAATATAGGATAAAGTTAAAGGAGAAAAGTTACAGTGAAGTACCTTTACTGAGTCAAAGGATACATATGCAAAATTATCTTTTCGTCATATCTTACAAAATGATATCTAAATTAACAATTCTCAATGAAAGTACATTACTACTAATATGTAAATAATTGACATTTTAAATTTATCACTTAAAGTTCAAAATTGGATAAAAGAAAAAAAAAATTAGCTGGGATGGAACTAAAGAAATACTAATATATATTAGTTTGGTATAGGTTCATTAAGGGCTAAAATCCACAGGGTTAGGCATTTAAATTTTTGAGATTCCTCTGTTTTACTAATCTAGATGGATGCTCCATGTGTCTCGATGCCTGCACTATGTTTAAAATAATCCGGATTCCCTTCGGTAGGTGTATGACAGTATGAGAGTGCATTTGATTGTTTTTAATGTTATTTTTGTAAGACATAGCCCCATTACTTGTTGCTTGTTTTTTTTAAGTGGTGGCTTTCTAGGATGATTCCTCTACACAAAAAAATATTTATCTCGAAATTTTAAATGTACAAATTCAAATCTCTTTACGTAATTGTAATTTGGAAAGGCAAAATTTGTTAATTTTTAATGTACAAATACAAATCATTAATTTCTAGAATGAAGCTTATTCGTTAAAATGAATGCTTGTATATATTTGAGACATGTCTTCATTATTGGTGGCAATGTAATTGGGTCGTCAACGGTTCTCAAAATATAATCTTGGACGGCGATACAATTTTATCATTACAGGAATCTAAATGTGTTAATATTATTTGAGTAATTACAATTTTCCCAACCCTCCGTTCTCCAAATGTCTTCCAGCTTTTTATTAATGAACACATTAATTATACTGTCCTCATCTAACTATCTTGGACCACACTCTAACTAACATGTTAGAACCACATTTTAAAAAGATCAACAGTGAATTTATAACTGGTGCACTCATGTATTAATACCTATGAACACAAGTATTAATATATAACATATCAAATATTTATACTTAACATACCTTGTCATTCTAAAAATACTGCACATATCAAGTCTTTTATTTTCTCTCTCTCATCACTTACCTATCTTTTACACGTTTTTACATGTGATTTTTTTTTATCCTTTCAATCTCAGCTATATTTCTAATATGTGAAAACTTTTGTGAATCTAAAATCACGAATGTCTTCTTCATTATTTTTTCTTCCAAATAAGATCCATGATAAAGTACTTTCGGGTTCTTGGTCGCACAAGTATTTATATTTTGTCATACAAATATTTATATCTCATCATGCAAGTATTTTTTTTTACATATGACACTGGATGACGTCTGAAAGTATTAATATCAAATATTGCAAGTATTGACAACTCAAGTATAAAGATTTCATGTGTACACTTACATGACAATGTATAAATACGAGCAATATTAAATATTAATATTTTCAAACGTCATCTAGTGTTAGGTACAAACACTTGACACATGAACTATTCGTACTTGCATTACGAGTTATAAATATTTGCAATATTTGATATTACTACTTTCAAATGTCATCCAGTGCTATATAAAAAAAACAAAAATTGATAGAATCTGTTACGTACAAACTCTTGACACATGAACTATTTACACTCACATGACGAGCTATAAATACTTGCAATATTTAATATTAATACTTTCAGACGTCATCCAGTGTCATATGTTAAAAAACTACTTGCATGACGAGATATAAATACTTGCGTGACGACATGGATATCATATGAAAAAGAAAATAGTGTAGAAGACGTTCGTGATTTTAGATTTGCAAATTCCTCACGAATTGTCCGAAATATGGGCAAGATTGAACGAAGAAAAGAAACCCACCTCTAAAAATATGTAAAAGATGGGTGAGTGATGAGAAAGATAAAATAAAAGGGTTGATGTTCGGTGTTTTTTTTTAGAAATACTTAGAATGCTAGGTATATATACTTGATATGTTGTATATTAATACATACACGCATATGTATCAATACTTGCGTGCATTAGTTGTAGATTCGTTGTTGATTATTTTAAAAGGTGGTCCTACAGATAAGATAGTTAAAATGTGATCCTAGATAGTTAGATTTTCAGAAACAAATTTGGGGGATTTATCTTAGGAGGACAATTAGTCGCTCTCATATTATTTATATATTCTTGTATTATTTCTAATGAAATAATCATCATTTGTAAATAGGGGTGTCAATTGTACTCTTTTATCCGTTTACCCGACCCGTACCGTATTCGATAACACGGGTACGGGTAAAAATTATTTTTCATAAACTTATCGGGTACAGGTATGAGTAAAGATTTTTTTCCGTTATCTAAATGGGTAAGGGTAACGATAAAGCCTATTTTGTACCCGTTACGCGATCAGATATTATATAAAAAATTATATATATTAAATAGCAATGAATATTTATTCTCTAACAGTCCAACTACTATTGGTCTTTTTGAAAAATACATTTTTTTTAATTTTCTGAAATAAATTCTCCAACAGCCAACTAAATTCTCCAAGAGTCAACTACACTAAATTAACCATTAAAGCACTTAAATAATTTTCAGCAAATTCCAATAAAATTTATTCCTTTATAGCCTACCAAACTTTATTGTTTGAATGCACAAAGACTTCTTTTATCTAAGGCTCTAAGCTCTCTTACTCTAAAATCTGAATGGTATCTGAACGGTTTACAAGAAAAAAATGTCTTTCTAAGCACAAAACAATCTCTCTCTTAAACTTTGCTAGAAAGATGACATCTACGAAAGATTCTGACATTGCCGAACAAGATTCAAAATCATACAACTTTGCCATTGCTACTGGTACGTATCAAAAATTCTAAATTACTTTTTTTTTTCAAACAATTAATTGTTTATATAAATAATTACTATTTATACATATTTTTATATTTATAAATAAAATTCTAAGCAACTACTATTTTTATATATTTTTTATTTCTAACTTAATTATGTTCTAAACAGATGTAGCATCTTTTGGGGAAGCTGATGGAGCACTCTCATCAATGTCAGAATCGATTTTCCTTGATGGTGATCTTGATTTACATAAGATTTCATATGATAATGTTTTAAATAAGAGGAGGGTTCAAATGTCTCAATTTTTTGTGCCTCCACCATGTCTCCATTTTTAAAAACTTTAATAACTCAAAATTGAAATGTCATAATTTTTTATAAGTGCATAGATAAAATGATGTAGATCATATCCAATTGTTTTATTTTGACTTTTAAGTTTTAAATTTTGAGTTATTAAAATTTTTAAAAATGGAGGCATGGTGGAGGCATGAAAAATGGAGGCATTTGAACCCTCCTCTTTTAAATAATAATTAGTAATGTACTTGTTAAAATTGATAGGATATTGATAGGATGAGAAAAATGTATGTTTTTTTGTTATGTTGAATTTTACTTTTATTTGCATGCTTGTTCTTTAATTGAAGAACAAAGATATTTGTGTTTTTGAATTTTGAATTTTGTTAAAAAATAATTTAGTTGAAATTCATTTTCATATCAATGACATAATTATATATGTGCGAAATGAATGTGTTTTATTATTTTATTTAATAGATAATAAAAATTATTATTATATAAGCATTACCCGTTATTTATCTAATACTGTTTCGTTATCAAATACGGATAAGAACAATTTGTAACGGTATAAATATGAAAATGTTTCCCCCGGACCCTTACCGTACCAAAATAATAAGAATTTCGGGCAGAAACAAATAAAATAAGATTTTAATCCTTGACTGAGTGCTTCAAGTCATTCTAACTGAAAAAAAATAATATGCACATAATGCACTTAACAAATAAATAGGGAACGATTCCATAGGAGTTGACTACAGCCCCCCAACGGACAAGAGCCCATTTTTTTATATATATACACAGTGCTTTGAGAAAAGCACAACTTGCATATCACATGCCTCTTAGATTTCATATGTTGGACCTAAAAATCAATTTTTGACCAAAACAGTAATTTAGTGTAGCGGGTCACTGACGCTGTACTTTAGTGTTTCTGAAGATGGATAGGCTTATGAATTGTTAGCTACCTATGATGTTTACATTGTGCATGCCACAGCGAATCTGATCGCCAATAATTTTGATTGAACTGTAACTTCATTGTTTGTTCATCTCTTTCGCTACCTTTACTGCTTTTCACTCTGTTTCTCAGATCTCAATCTCTCTCTCTCTCTCTCTCATTGTTAGCCGATCTCTGTTCTCTTCCATTGTTAGCCGATCTCTGTTCTCTTGGAATCTCAATTTCTCAATTCATCTTTCATTCAACAATCTACTACAAATTGTTAGTGTTTTTTCTTATTCTGTAAACAATCGTTGTTAGTTAAACAAAAAAGAAAAAAAAACAAAAACAAAACTTGCTTTGCATTACACCCACACATCCCATAAACCTCATTTCTTTTGCTATCTTTACTGTCTTCACTCTGTTTCTCAGATCTCAATCTCTCTCTCTCTCTCTCTCTCTCTCTCTCATACAATCATTCTTTCGGTCATTGAGTTCCTTTGTTAATTAGCCCATATTTTTCCTCTTGAAATCTCAATTTCTCTATTCATCTTTCATTCAACAATCTACCACAAATTGTTAGTGTATTTTTTTTCTGGTTCTGTACACAACAACCCTGCTACTTAGAAAAAACAAAAAAAAAAAACAAAAAGAAAAGAAAAGAAAAAACAGAGAGAAAGTAAGTTAGAAGAAGAAAATCTCGATGGAGTTATCTCTTTCAACCGTTGGTGAATGGATGGGATCTGCAATAATTAGCAACCTAGTTGGCACGGCTTATTCATACTTGGGTGAGCGTATGCTGCCAGCTGATACTGAATCCGAGCTACGTAGGGTGAAAGCAGCTCTTCCCAAGATTGCAGCTGTCATGGGTGTTGGCGAGGCACTAAAATTGAAGCACCCGAATTCGGGGGTGAATGCTTGGCTCGAGCAATTCAAAGAAGCTTTCTTAGCAGCTGAAGATGTGCTTGACGAACTCAAGTACTGGGAGCTGGAGGCCATGGTGAAAAATCGAGATCAGGTGAGTGGATTTTTCTATTGGATAGTTGGTTCGCTGAAGAGAAAATTTACTGGTTCTACTATTAGTGAAGATACATTGAAGAGGTTGAGGGGGGCTGTGAAAATGTTAGATCTAGCTGCCGCAGATGTTGGCTATTTCTTCGAATTTGCTATTGCATTATTAGATGTTCATGGCCATGCAAAACCAAATAATGAGCCAATTTATACTTCTAATCGAGAAACTACTTCCCTTTCAACCGGAATCAAAGTGTTCGGCCGTGAGACAGAGAAGGCCATGATAATTGAATGGTTAAAGAAACCAGCATCTCATGGGAATATCTCAGCCTTTAGTATTGTGGGGGTGGGAGGATTAGGGAAAACCACTCTCGCACAGTTAATCTTTGAGGAGATTAGCAAAGAGAACTATTTTGACAAAATAATTTGGGTTTGTGTTTCAACAAGCTTTAGTGTTGAAGATATAACAAGAAAAATTCTCCAAGAACTTGGCGAAAAAGTCCATGGTAATGAATCATTAAATCGCCTTCACATAAACTTGAAGGAAAAGGTACTTTCAAAGAAAGTTCTTTTTATTCTAGATGATGTGTGGAACGACGAAAAAATATGTGATTGGGAGAAATTGATAATTCCCTTGAAATTTGTACAACAAGGAAGCAAGATTTTGCTCACCACTAGAATGAAATCAGTGGCTGACATGCTTGCTGGTGTTCTAAGTGTGGACCGAGAAAATCTAGTGTTACAAGGCTTGGAAGAGCCAGAGTTGTTAGAGCAGTTCAATAAGTATGCATTTTCTGGTTATAACTCTGACAGTTATAGAGATTTGCAAAAGATCGGAAATGATATTGTAAAGAAACTCCGAGGTAGCCCCCTAGCAGCAAAGGTAATTGGAAGCTTGCTTAATTCATACATGGATATCCATTACTGGAAAAGAATTTTGAACCATGATTCGCTGATCAACCTAGAGAAAGCTAAGGATGTTGCAGATGTGCTGAAATTGAGCTATTACCATCTACCAGCACATTTGCAAGAATGCTTTAGATTTTGCTGCATATTTCCTCAAGATTATTTGTTCTACAAAGATGAGTTGATCAAAATGTGGATGGCCACCGGATTCACACACCAAGAGTTACATGGAGAAGAAAGACCTGAAGATATAGGAGAAGAATACTTCAACTACCTTTTTAGAAAATCTTTCTTTGAAAAACATAGGTCTGGAGAGTTCTATGTTATGCATGATTTGATGCATGATCTGGCTCAGAATGTATCGAAAGGAGAATGTTGCAGAGTAGAACCAAATGGTGAATCTGATAATATACCTTTAACTGCACAACATGTCGCTGTTCCAGAAAGTAAAATTGAAAGGATATTCAATCTTAGAAATTTACGCACCTTGGTAATAACCTTGATTGGAGATCGATTTGTTCCCCCAAATGGTTCACTTAAGAAAACTTTGCGTTTATTGGTCATACAAGGAAAAGGTAGATGTGAACTGCCGGAGGAGATTGGTAGTTTGTTGCACCATCGCTTTCTAAAGGTCAACCCATATAGCCCGAAACCTTGTAGATTTTTTATTCCTAATTCAATTTATAAGCTTTACCATCTACAAGTGCTAACAATATCCAAAGGGTTTGGAGATATAGATCATTCTGAGGGTGTTGAAACAATTGGAATAACAAATCTTGTTAGTTTACGCTATATGAACCTTCCCAACAAGGTAATGCAAAAAATTCACGGAGTGCACAAGTTGACATCTCTACAAGAGTTACATTTTTCTGTTGGACGGGAGAGTGGTCACCATATAGATGAACTAGAGATGCTAAACAATCTCCGATACCTTTCTATTGAGAAAATTGAGAATGTAGGGGATCCACTTGAAGCTACAAATGCAAACCTATCCAAAAAGGAAAGTCTCATATCACTATCCCTTCAATGGACTAAAGGGAGCAATTATCATGACCCTGAGCAAGTCATTGATAACCTCCGACCCAATCCAAATCTCAAGAAATTGACCATTCGGTATTATACAGGCAACAGGTCTCCAATTTGGACAAGTGATTGTGTTTTTCCATCTTTGGAACAGCTAGAGTGCCTCGACATGCCAAAATGGGAATCCTGGGCAGGACCACATATTTGTTATG
This sequence comes from Carex kokanica, assembly GCA_025461125.1. Lineage (NCBI taxonomy): Eukaryota > Viridiplantae > Streptophyta > Magnoliopsida > Poales > Cyperaceae > Carex > Carex kokanica. The sequence continues at coordinate 549,479 of JAJGRX010001329.1, forward strand.
GCTTTCCAAATCTAAAAGAACTTGTAATCAAAGACTGCCCAAACCTGGCCAATATACCGACCATTCCTTTTTCTCTTTTCGAATTTGAAGTAATTAGTGTGGGGCTTAATTCCCTTCCAGATATGCACCACAGTTCTAGCATTACAGATGAAGCACCATCATGTATGAAATCATCGCTTAGAAGAGTATGGATTACCAATTGTCCCAAATTAATATCATTGAATGGATTTCTGCAGGAAGGAAACCTAGATTTACAATCTTTTGAGGTACTAATCATTGACTGTGAGAATTTGGTTCAGTTACCAACTGGTGCATTTGGGAACTTTGTGTCACTAAAACACTTGTATATAAAGGGAAGCCCAAAGCTGGTAACAGTTGATAACCAAATCATCTTGCTACCTGCGAAACTCGAAAATCTTATAATGGGAAACTGTGGTGAACTTGATGTGTCATTGCTAGAGTCAGCATCACACCTCTCTACACTTGCTACTCTTTCTATTGAAAACAGTGCAAATATTACTTGTATCCCTTCCTCTGAAAAGGCATTTACATCGCTCAGACAACTGATAATCGAAGGATGCGACAAGCTCATTGAAATTTCATCTATGCCACAAGCACATACTGTCAACCAAGGAAACAACTTGGTCTCTTTAAAGATCAATTATCTACGAATTGATCACCTCTGCCTCCTTCGTATTGAACCACTTAGATGTCTAAGATTTGTTAGTTCTCTGTCAGTTGAAAAGTGTTCAGGGATGGAGGCCCTGCCAGAGCAATGGTTGTTACAAAACAGTAGTACCCTCAAGGAGCTGACCATCTGGGATGCAAGCTCGCTGCGGTCATTGCCTGGTACAATGGTGATGCTCACTGCCCTTAAAAAACTACACATTTTCAAAGCTACTTTGCTGGAAGAAATCCCAGAGTTGCCTACTTCGCTGACTATTAAGAAAATTCAACGGGACTAAGCTCGCTGACTATTGTAAGATAGTGTGAGAGAGTGTGATTGGCTATATTATCTTTTTTTGTGTTGTAAAGACTCCATGATATAGTGATTTTGTGCTGTGCTCCCGTGGTTTTCTCCCGCAAGGGTTTCCACGTAAAATCTTGTGTCTCTCTTTGTGCTTGATTGTTTGATTGCTTGATTTTTTTTGTGTCTCTCTTTATTTTTTGTGCTTGATTGCTTGTTGTGGTTGGCTTCTTTGTGTGTGTTCCATTTTTCTCCAATTGGACAGATATTGGCGTATGTCCACAAAGTGTTCGACAAAATTATTTCTTGAACACTTCTGCAATTGTCTCCAACATTCAAACCTTCCAATTTTTAGTCATTTGACGTTGTACTTGTACTGGTCGTTGCATTTTGAATTTTTAGTAATTTATAAAGACATCTTCAGTGATTCTTAATTAAATTTATTCTGACAATACCCCAGACTGATATACAGTCATTTTTTAAATTTCACTGAGTTCCAAGTTGTATTTCAACTGGACTGATATCTGTTTCATTCATGAATATATTAAGATATATAGGATCAAGTAAAAGGAAAAAGATTCAGTGCCAGATTCCTAGGAAAGAACATGAGGTTAATTAGATCAAGTTGTTGTATGTGCTGATTCCTTTTTCAATCATGTGGTTTTTTACTGCTATTATTCAGGTGGTAGTAGATCTGAAGTCAACTCAAACAAATTAGGATAAATTCAGATCTGGAGGCCAAATTACGACCTTTCGCAATGAACCTCTCTAGTGATTAATATCCACGAAACATATTGTGTTTTCTATGTCCTCAATTTCAATTTGGTTGCAATTTGAGAATTTTGTAGAACTTTTGCTGAGAAATAACTGAAAAAAGAAAATTTGATAAATAAAACACAATATGTATAACCTTTTTACGAACGATATAGCTTATTGAATATTAAATTTGTTAATCTAGAGAACCAGCCTTTAATATAGTGGCAAAAACAATATCCTAGTACCATGCAGGAGGTCGCAGGATCGAAACACGGATGGACAAATTCTTTGTAGATATTAAATAGTTTGGTAGCTTAACTTCTAACCTTTACTAAAAAAAATTGTCAATCCAAGAAAGTTAGAACAGTGTATAAATTATGTTTGCTCTAAACTTTTATAAAAATTACAAACGTGACAATGCATATAAACCATTGTTTATGAACTATATAATATTAATATCAAATATTTAGTAACTTTATTTCTTTTTTACAATCAGATGTTATTATTAGTTTTCTTAGTCTATAAATATTTTTCCAGGATCCCATCACTGTTCTCAACGAATATAATGGACTCTTCAATCCCTAAATTTCAAATTCAACATTTTTCAATTTCAGTAGGTCCAAAATAATTTAATCCATGTAGCATTTTCCATCTGTCCCAAATTTTAGTAACAAGTGACCAAGCTATGGTTGGAATACTGAGCAGCGGGTCCCATTTAATTCCCTTCTATCTCATGACATCTCTTATTTGCCGCTACGCCTAACATAAATTAGGATGTCCTTTTCATAGGTTCACCAAAACTTCAAATTTTTTATTTTCAGTTTTCAATTAATTATATAACGAACCAAATTTACTATAACATGTCTTACAAAATCAAGCCTATGAAGTTTTGAGCACTTAATTGCTGCATGTCCAAAATTAGTTCAAATCAATACACATTAATTTCTGTTATATTTCTTTTTAAATTAAATTAAATTTGAGAGATACTAACATTTCAAACTTTTAACTCCGCCTATATCTAGATGATGTAGCCGGTCCCAAGCCCGGACAAGAGGAGGGTTATTTAAAAAGTTTGAAAAGTGTATATTAAACAATTAACAATTCAATGTGAAACAGTGAAACAAAAAAATGACAAGAAAGTTAAGTATGGTATAAGTAGGAAATAGAAATTTGAAGTTTTATCTGGGTACAACATTTGTTTCAACAATAGGATATTTGACGCTTATATATATGACCAATTGAGACAAAATGATAAAAGATAATATCTGTAATTCAAATGGGCCAATGTGCAAAACTGCCAAAGTGAAGGGGTTAAGGTTTGATTCAAGCACAACTCTAGTTGACATAAGGTTGTGCAATTTGTCTGTTAAAGAACCTGTTTTCACTAGATTAAATGCTTTTGATCTGATCTTTTATGTTTCATTTTTTTTCAGTAGTGGTACATGTCAGTGTACCAGGTTGAGTTATTGTACCCTGGTTTACTAATTTAAGGTTATGGAGGGCATTTGAGGTTCATTGGTTTTTTTTTGGTAATCCTTTCTTATTACTGATTTGTCCTTAATTGGATATCTTGGCCATATAAATGTTTATTTGATTTGCAGGAGAACTACAAAACTGTTCACTTTAAGTTTTGCAACTTAAATTACCAGTTAGTGCAAATCTGTTTCCTAATTTTTTTTTTTTAAATCTTGAAGAACTAGATTAAATCTTCGACGCTGTTGTAGTCCAGAAATGAATATATTGCATTGTCGACAATGATATTATTCTCCCTGCATAATTGCTTTATATTTTTTGCTTTAACTCTTTAGCAATTGGGACCCCAAAAAAATTTGCTCAAGGTCTCAAGGACTATGGATGTTAGTCCAGAACCATAATTTAGTTTAATTAAGCTGAAGGAGGAATGAACTATGACTCTTAAAAGCACAGTACCTGTTCAAGGAGATTTTCAGGATTCTTACTGGTACAAATGGTGTACCACCTGAATCACAAACTCAATTTCAGCTTGATGGACCCTCTACTGGTATAGGTGAGCTACTAGTTATGTGTGACGAATCCTCCAATCATTGAGTCTGTTAATGAAATGTATTTAGTTTGAATTTAGCTTTACTATGATACAATTTATTTATTTGTTGACACCAATCTATCATTTTTCAGTTCTTGAGACCAATTTATTTAGTGACATGACAATTTCTTCAGTTTACAGATCTATCAGTTTTCAGTCATTCTTAAGTTGTTCCAGTCACTTCATTCTGAAGTTTTGAGTTATTTTAAAAGATATCTTTAGTGATTTTTAACTAAATTTCTTCTGATAATACCCCAGGCTCAGATTTTTAGCATAGTCAACCACACCAATTTTTTAATTTCTCACAGTACCAGTCTTTATTTCAACTGGCCGGACTGATATCTGTTTCATTAATAAATATATTAAGATAGGATCAAGTAAAAGGATTAAAAGATACAGTGTGCATGTATCAAGTTAAAACTTCAAAGGATACAAGTGCAAAATTGCTAAAGTGGGGATGCACTACAAATTTTGATACGGTAAGAAGAACATGACGTTATATCAAGTTGGTGAATCGGAAGTTAACAAAAACAAATTATGACCTCACAAAGTGAACAACTAGCGATTAATAGTCACCAAACATAGTGTGTTTGTTATGAACCCAATTTCAATTTGTGGCAATCTTAGAATTTTTGGAACTATTGAGTAATTTTGAGGATTTTGAGAAAAGAAAAATACTGAAAACAAGAAAAATTAGAAAAGAAATATAATAATTTGTTGATATAATCCAGCGACAACAACACAACAACCTAATTTTAATTTCACTTAGCAATACGCAAATTGTACAAACAACTCAAGAATCGAATCAATTTTGATTAATCAGGAACGCAGATACAACAATGCCAAAACGGTAAGTCAGAGGTAAAACAGCACAATTACTTATTAATTGATTGAATTGAATCCACACATAGATTCCCTATATGCTGACGAAACTAGAGAAACAAAAATCATTCAAAATGGTTATCTAAATATTCCTAATCAATAGCGACACGACAGATCAGCAGCCAAATCAGCGGCATACGCTGATCTGTCCCAACGGATCTGCTACAGAACGCGCCAGATGCTCTCCAGTTGCTCCCTGCGTATCTTCTCCTGTTCAGGCGATTCGGGGCCCATCTCTCAGTGACTCGATGCCTTCAATGGTCGCGGGTAGGTTATTAAATGCGGACCCCAGTCGTAGGGCTTCAGATTTTATATGAATCCTGACCGCGCCTGACCGCCCTGCCCCCTGCATTTCTCTCTCTGTTGCTGATTTCAGGTCCCACATCATTGCACCTGACAAGTGGCGAACGATCCTCTTCATTATTTCTCATTTTAACTCGGCCCAATGGCAACTGAACTCGGCCCAATGGCGACTGAACTGGTCCAACTTCTTTTCCTTTTTCCTCTTTCGTTCCTTTGACCAGGTCAATCCTCTCCACAATGGATACTCCTAAATCAATAATTCAGGATATGAAGTTCACATTAATCTTACAAGTATTTTCCCAAAAAAAAAAAAATAATACATTGATTCAGGATATCAAATTTTCTGGATAAAATACTAACAGAGCAATTTTTGCATCATGTAGCACAAGAGTCTGTTGAAAATAATAAAGAATTGAAGGTTTGATCTCAATCGTACATCATCGATCAAGCGACCATTAAAATTTGTATTATTTCTAAAATTGATAAGTACAGCTGTATAGAGTTGGTAGAGCATTAATTAGGAAAGGTAGCAACGGTACACTATTCTAGCCGTTGGAACAATTGTAATATAAATAGAGAGAAGTCACCACTGTAAAGTTAAGATGAATATGCAAAAAATACAATGCATTTTTTACCATAAGCCATCCTCTTTGCTTCTTCCAAATTACTTCAAAAATCAACATGGTATCAGAGCACACAATTCTGTGACCGAAAAATCTCCAAATCCATTTACCAGTAAACTGGTACACCACAAATCAGAAACAAAAACCCACACAATCAAAACAGAAAAATTAGCCAAGAGGCAATGTCGCAAGAAGGGAAACAGTCAACTGATGCTACCAACTAGAATCAAGCACTACAAGCACACAAATCAATAATGGTTCAAGCCGGGCAGCACTCATCTGAGGCTACCTCAAAGCTGGCCAATACCGTGCTTCATGGCAGCAATAACTTGTGGGGAGCAAGCGTCCAGCGAGAGGTCGTCACAAGAGAAAAAGGCAGCACTGAGAGCCAATAACCCAATACCCAATAATCCGATAAAAACTCCAGCAGCATAAGTTGTTCGTATCAAAAAAAAAAAAAAAAAAAACTCAAAAAAACCAATACCAACATTTGTCCTTATCAGTACCCGAAAAACCCATATCAACAACAACAACAAAAAAAAAAACTGACCTCAGGAGCCAAAGAAGAAAAGACCTCAGCCTCGACTCGCCTCGCCTCTTGATGGAAGAAGTCCAGTAACAGAGAAGAAAGGTGAAGTCCAAGTGAGGGGGAGAAAATATTCAAACTTGCAACACAACATCAAGCCAGTACATGTACCAGTACAGCTGAAACAAGGGCAACTAAAGGGGTCTCAACCCTCAATCTTTCAGCAAGAATAAGTACCAGCAAGAACTGGTATTCACAAAAAACTAATCAATAAGGCAGAGCGCCGGTATCAGATTCATACCCAAAACAAAACAAAACAAAAGGGGGAAATTCCAAGGAAGAACGGAGAAACAGTGTAGAGCTTCTCTGATCTTCGAAAAAACCTAAAACCGGTGACAGGGGGAGGAGCCGAGAGACTCAAGCAAATACCTTCAAATTTCGGCCAAAACCCTAGATCCCAAATCCGCTCGAATCACGGTGAAATCGAGAGGTGTACGGGGTGTAAGAAGGAGGGGCACACTCATGAGAGCTGCTGGTTCCTTCATCCACATTTAAAACCAAAACACTGAAAAAAAGAGAACTCTACTGGAGGAAGAGGAGACAGGAATCAAGACAGTACTAAAGAAGGAGGGACGCGTGGGAATTTTTTTACTAAAGCGTGCACGAGAAGAATTTTTCTCTGGGTTGCATGCGCCTGGGGATTTAGCAAATCAAATCCGCATGCACATGGGATGCATGATCCACGTGTTTACTCCAAATCGCATACGGGTGCTCCTGTATCGCATGCAGCGCTGGAAAAAAATTTCGCTGCTTTAGTTGGATTTGGATCCGATTCGGTTGCCACAGGAAATCCGAACCCAGATCAAGTGCAGCAATGTCACCAATAACCCTCTACGCTGCTATATCAACTAATAATTCCAAAACAAGAGGTATCACTTTATCTCTTTAAATCAATTAAATTTCTTTATATAAAACATTGATAATTGATAGTGGTACTCTTCACAACAACTTTCCTTTCAATTAGCACAAATTTAATTTCAATTAGAAAAGCTAACAGAAGAAGTAAATTGCAACACAAACTTTATTTTCCAATAAATATAATATTTCAACCGGAAAAATAATTAATGATTTTAGAAAATAGATTTATATTTTTGGAAACGTTATAAAAAAAATAGATAATAATAATTTATAATCTTTGTACAACAAAAATATATATGGGAGAAATATGGCCCGGTTTATTTTTGACATATTTATTATATCTTCTAATTTTCCTATAACAACTATATTAATTATAATAATTTGTAAAAAATGTTAATTTACTAGAAGCCCAATTTAATGCATGAATTAAATATATATATATTCGATAACGGTACCGATTTTTAAAAATAATTATTCTACAAACCCTTTTAAAATCAAAAGTTTTTTTTATCAAACAAGAGCCAAAAGGCCACCATAACACAAAAGCCGATATTCAATTCATACCGAGATAACCAAGAGCCGAAAGGCCACCATACCTCTCTAGCCGAGAGACCAACAAAAACAAGAGTCGAAAGGCCACCATAACTGAGAACCGAAAGGTTTCGGTCACCATAACAAGAGCTACTAGAGCCGTAGAGCTACTAGAGCCGTAAAGCTACTAGAGCCACGAAAACAAGAGCTACGTGAGCCGTAGAGCTACTAGAGCCACCATAACAAGAGCTACGTACTAGAGCCACTGAGCTACTAGAGCCACCATACCAAGAGCTACTAGAGCCACCATAACCAAGAGCCGGAGTTCGGCTACCATAACAAAAAACCAAGAATCTTTCAAACCGAAAGGTCACCATAAAAAAAAAAGGAGTCGAAAGGTAAAAAAAAAAAAAAGGGGGAGGGGGAGAACCTATATCAAATCGTGTTGGTAATACCTCATAAAAAAATTGTACAAAAGCATGTACAATTAGAAAATCATGAAATTGAAACAAATGACCAAATGGAAGAAATACCAACACCAATACGAGGAGCTAAAAGCTCTCAAAAATGATACATGATATGGGTAATTGTACAATTACCTAAAAAGAAAAGAAAAAATGTTAGAATTTTATTTTCTATTACGGTAAATAATGGTTGAAACTAATGTTTTTTTTTCTTTCTTAAATACATATAATATATATAATGATAACAATGAGGGGGAGGAATAATTAATATGCACGAAGAACATCAAGGATGATGCAACCATGCATCTTAGAGACGATGCAATACCTCCGGGCATGGAAAATGATCAAGCCAAAATCGAAACTCAAACTCATGCGAAGTGAGGAGCAACTTGCCAATATCCTCATCAAAGAATTGGACCCGAGTCCATTCGAAAAACATCACAAGCAAGCTAGGATTGTACGATATTTACATTCCTAGCTTGAGGGGGAGTGTTGAAAATAATAAAGAATTGAAGGTTTGATCTCAATCGTACATCATCGATCAAGCGACCATTAAAATTTGTATTATTTCTAAAATTGATAAGTACAGCTGTATAGAGTTGGTAGAGCATTAATTAGGAAAGGTAGCAACGGTACACTATTCTAGCCGTTGGAACAATTGTAATATAAATAGAGAGAAGTCACCACTGTAAAGTTAAGATGAATATGCAAAAAATACAATGCATTTTTTACCATAAGCCATCCTCTTTGCTTCTTCCAAATTACTTCAAAAATCAACAGAGTCATATATAGTTTGTTTTAACTCTATTGTCTATGCAGTGTATGAAGTAAAAACCATGCCGTCAATATCTTTACCAAAGTTTTCTAGCTCAGACTGAATTCATTAATCCCTTTCGGTGAAAGACATGATGTTGTTTCCATCTCCTCATATAGGACTCGGAGGAACAATTGGAAAAAGCACAAACTGGAGATCTCCAGTGTTGTTTCCCTAATGTCTGATTAAGTAATGTTTAACAAATTTAATTTATATCAAGATTTTGATGTATATTGGTTTCTAAAGTACAATTTGTACATTAGCAACGCAGGGGACATATTTTAAACATTTTATAATTCATAATACGTACCCAAAAGAATTCATCTTTCTTTTGACAAAAGTTTAATTGTTATTTAATTTTCATACGTCATGAGGAAAAATAATAGAGTAATAAACAAATCCAGAGGTCAATGGATTTTGATTATTAGGAAACAAGTGACATTTTGAAAAAGAAAAAAAGAAATTAGGCAAATCGTTGGTTTGTTATTGTAATTATGTTGCAGTTTTGATGTAGCATTTATGTAATTAGGATTTTGATACCATTTTTAATTGCTTAGGGCGCATTTCAGTGCATCAAAATTTGTGCACGCCGTACTAAAAAGTGTGTTAACGTTTGTTGATGGTTTCTCTTGATCAATACAAGTGTGAACCATATATAAAATTTTAATGCACTGCAGAAAATCACAAAAGACCTGAACTTTGGGGCACTGAATTAAGGATCCGTATCCTCCAAGGTACCTCACTAAATCTGACCGGAACGGATGGCCCAGATTTACTCTCAGCCGGTGATTACTCGGGATGACTTAGGGGGTAGTATTATTTGTGCTTTGAGATTCGTGTCAATTTAAAAATCTGGGTTGCGAGTAAATCTGGACTGTCCGTTCCGGTCAGATTCAGTGAGCCTATCAGCTGTCAGATGGAATTGACTAAACCAAGTGAGTTAATCTTCGTCCTTCAATTTAGCCATAATTTTTTATCACGCAAATTATTCCTTGTATACTGTCTGACATATATCAAACAATCATCAATACCTTTTTTTTTCATTTACAACTTTGTATGATTATTCCTTGATTTTTTTTTTTTTGTGTGTGTAACTGTTTATGTTTATTTTGTTAATCCTTTTGAAGGAGTTCTCTATCTCGGGAACTATATTGCTAGCATGTATGTAAGATTATCTTTTTAGAGAAGCAACATAAGCTCCTCCCAAAGTAATACTAACTTTGTTGTACAATTTCGATTTCAGTTAGCCCAAATAAAATATTGAACTCTAAATGGCATTTTGTTTGTGGCCCAAATTAAAGTAGCAAATGAGTACACCAAAAACCAATTGACTTAGGAATGTGAAACCTAGCACTCCCCCTTTCTCACTCCAGTCCCAACCATAGTTACAAGATTCGCGAATTATTGGTGAATTATTGACGATTTTTATTTTTTTTTTTGGTGATGCCGAACCGAACGCCTAATTATTTGGTTGACCGAACTTTAACTGAATTATTTCTGAATAATTCACGAATTTTACGAACTTTTCCTTAATTTTATGACCGAAATTTTTTTTCTTACCACTCTCAAAAATCGGAATTAAATCAATACCACCCGTATATTCAGAATTCAGATTCCACCACGTACGCGTATTGGATCTGCGCACGGATCCCCAATCCGTACGCGTAGTGGATATGCGAACCGATCCGTTCGCACAGTGGATATGCGCACGGATCCGTGCGCATAGTGGGTCGGCGATCTGATTGGGAGAGATCGAGTTTCGATTTCTTTCTTTTCCCGGGTGGGTCCCATCTCTCTTTTCCCTTTCTTTTCTTCTCATGGAGATCGAGTTTCGATTTCTCAATTACGAATCTGGTCCCCTTGTTCCGATCAAATGCTTAGTTCAATCCGTGCATCGTGACTACACGCTTGACCTCCCCGACGAGTGTCTCTCTCAGGTGTTCAGTTCTCTCTCCCAATTAGATCGCAACAAGTGCTCCCTGGTTTGCCACCGTTGGTACAAGGTCGAAGGTCAAAGCAGGCAGCGTCTCTCTCTCCACGCACGCATATTGGCTGCGCGAACGGGTCGGTGCGCCGACCCACTATGCGCACGGATCCGTGCGCATATCCACTGTGCGAGCGGATCGGTCCGCATATCCACTACGCGTACGGATTGGGAATCCGTGCGCAGATTCAGTACGCGTACGTGGTGGAATCCAAATTCTGAATAAACAGGTGGTATTGATTTAATTCCGATTTTTGAGAGTGGTAAGAAAAAAAAATTCGGATTTTATGACTTATTTGTGATTTTTTCCGAGTTCTTCCCAGAACATTTTTTTGTTTTTGTTTTTTTGTTTCCTTATAGAACTGAAATCTCTAGTCCAAATAATTCTAAATTATTTCCGTATCACAAATTTTTGACCTCACCAAACTGAACCTAAATAATTAATTTGTCACTGTGGTCCCAACCATAAAATCACCGCCGCACGAAAAACCGATTGGCTTAGGAATGTGATTGCGTGCACTGTGGTCGGTGAGCTGTTTTGGAAGTGAGGCAAACTCCCAGAAGAAACAAGGCGACTAGTAAGATCCATTATGCAACACTCATTTGTCAGTTGTTGCTATGCAATAATGGATCAAACTTGTCCCCTTGTTTCTTTTGCATGTTATCAAATCAGTTTTAACATAATGCCGTTACAAGAAACAAGAACAAATTTCAACATACCAATTACAATCACGTCTGTGAGTCTTAGTTAAGTCAATATTTATGGTAACCATGGTTTTGAAACTTGGAATCAAAATCGAAATCGGGTTATTGACCGTAGAATCAGAATCGAATGAATCAGCCAGAATCGGATGAATCGGCCGGAATCAGCTGAGTTGACTCGGAAACTCGGATTTTTATGGCAGAAGCTTGTTTTGTAACCAAAAAGTAGGAAAAAATTGGTAAAAAATAATTTGTAGAAAAACTATGTTAAGACAAAATATTACACTCAAATAATCCACTAATTATATAATGTAATACAAGCATTACAAATAGAACACACTTTTTATTGCCAGAAGCTATGCCGAGCTGGCTGGATCATCTCATCGTCCTTTGTATTAATATACGAATGGGGATATTGTTGTACAGAGCCAAAAATTAAAGACATTAATGTAGTGTCAAATGAAGAATTATTAACATCCTTATATCCAACATATGAATTGTATGTGCTAGAAAATTCTCGATTACTACTTGAATTGTAGTTTGGTTATACTCCATATGCATATGAGCTTGAATTATATCTCCAGTGAACTCTGAGGTCCCATACATGCCATCACAAGAATTATTATTTCGACGCGACATCTCTATACCGTCTTCCTATTTGTTCACTATCTGAGGTAGGGCCCCGTGGTTCAAATAAAAAGCTTGTTTTCTAGTTTCTACTTCGATTGACATTTTACAAGCTTGTATGCAACTCTCCAGCTGTATGACTCCGTGACAGCAAACATGTTTTTACTGAAAATGGTATTAATCACAGTTTTAATGGCTGACTTGGCCAAAACTCGGTCAAACTCGGTCAAAACTCGGTCAAACTTGGTCTGACTCGGCCTGAAAATTGGCTAACTCGGCGGAGTCAAGCACTGTTCAACCGAGTTTTGCTAAAAAACTCGCACGGGCGCGAGACTCGGGTGAAACTCGGATCGGACACGGCCGAGTTTCCAAACCATGATGGTAACAACCACCAAGGTCCAAGGTTACAAGTTAGAACACAAGACAAGACTGAAAGCAGTATCCTGAATTAAGTAAATATACCCACAAATCATGTGGCTCTTATTGACATAAGTTTGTGCAATTGATCTATTGAAGAGCCTGTTTTCATTAGATTAAGTGTTTTTGATCTGGTCTTTCATGTTTTATTTTGTGTTCAGTAGTGGTACATGTGGGTCTTTCATGTTTTTGATCTGGTCCAAGGTTTACTAATTTTGGACTCTGGTAAATATTTTTGGTGAATAAGTGACAATATATTCTAAAGCATTTTGCTCCAAAACATTTCAGGTTCGTAGGTTTTTTTTTTTATTTGTGGTAATCTTTTCCTGTTGCAGATTTCCTATATAAGATATCTCTACCATATATATGTCTATTTGATTTGCATGAGAACTACAAAATTGATTGATTTTAAGTTCTGCAACTTAAATCAGCTGTTTAGTGCTAATTAAACTAACAATGGTTCCGCATCTAACTTGCTAATTGAAGCACTGAAGTTATCTTTGTATTGGCCCAGGGGAGTTTCAAACAAAGTGCATCCCTCTTTATTATCAGATTTACTAATAACAAAGACTAAAAATGATTAAATTTGCGTTAAATAGTATCAGCAGACAAATATTTTATATTATTAACTAATTTTTGGACTTGTTGAAGAATGATCGCAGAAAATAATTTCATCATAGATCAAGGGCATATATGCAAAAGTGTAAATAGGTACAGCTGTACCAAATAGTAATTAGAATAGGTACCAACGGTAAAATTTCTAACCGTTGAAAAGTTGTAATAAATAGATAGAAATCTCTAAGATACATAACAGAAATATACAAAAATTCAAGAGTTCAATCTCTCAAAAATAATAGGACTAGTTGATTTTGTAACTTTTTTTAATATAGAACAAGGTTTTAAAAAAAATCCGACATCCCGATCCGATTCAGCTGATTCCGACCGATTTATCCGATCCCGATTCCACAGTCAACTTACCGATTCCGCTTCCGATTCTGATTTTTAGAACCATGATTTTGACATTGTACCAGTTATTGCATTTCGAAGATGGAGTCATTTTTTTAAGGACATATTTAGTGATACTTAACTAAGTTTCTTCTGACAAGTGAGCCCACCAAAAACAGATACTACAAAATGTGCTCTGCATGGGATTCATGAAAGGGATTTAGGTACCGAATAGAGGAATCCCAATGTGCACAGTAAAAATTGCAATCTTATCAATTTTTAGTCTTGTTTTTGTCAAGGTGATGGTGAAGTTCCGCTCTGCTTGGGAGTTGCTGTCAGCAACTGTGCCATGGAGGAGAAACAAATATATCTGTCAATTTCCTTGTGTCCCTTCTTAAAAAGAATTGGCAGATTGTTAGGGGCTTGTACCTAAAGAGCACCATGGAGAAGGTTTACAGATTGTTTGGGGCTTGTACCAATGTTATTTTCTACTGTTTTAGGAATTTTTTTTTTTTTTTTTTTGCCAATTTGGAGACATTCTCTTTTTAGCATTGGCTGTTGTTTAATATATGTGTTTCGTCAGTTTAGCTGTTTTGTACCTTACATGGAGAAATATTGTTTTGTCCTTTGGTTAGCAAATGAAGTGTAGAAATTCATGTTATATTTCAGCTCTTGTGTTTGTTTGACAATTTTACTAGATGGAAATTTACTTTTGAAAACTGCTGAATTCTCATATTACTCAGAATGGATTACTGTTATCTGCGTGTAAACTCTTTATTTGACATGAGTCGAAATATTTCCCTAACCGAGCAGTTCTCAGTTGCATTATTTACTGCAGCCTATTCATATTATAAAAGAGCATATCACATAAACAGTGTACTGAAAAGGGAAGGGAGATGACAGAAAGTATGGAGATTAATATTAGATGAAAAGGGTTAATTATACTCCCATAAGAATATCAGGGGACTACTCCAAATCCAGTCCAATGAAACAAATTCAACAAAGACATTTCACCCAACAATGCCCCTTCAACTGTGCTGATGCTGACACGTGTTGGAGATACATAACAGCCCCAACACATTTAGCATTTTACTGTTTAAACTTTCTATGTTTGAATTATCAATTTACAGCTGTCGAACAATTCAGATCCATCAGCTGATACAGTAATATTTTATATATATGCTCTTATTTGGAAAGACTAACGCCTAGTAGCTGCCCGATTTTTTTTATACCTCCATAAACTTTAAAAATTCCAAACATTCCCACAAATTTTCTTTCGAAAAATCTCAAAATGAAAACACTAAACTAAATCTCAGCGATTGTCTTTTTTATAGCATACCTTAGATCTGCCAAAAACGCTGAATTAAATTTCAAAATGAAAACATTTGAACTAAAAAATGAAAATATAACAAAAAAAAACTCTAGATCTTAGACTTCATACATTTACTTGAATAATGTGTAAAAAAAAAATATTGTAAAGGAAAAAAAAATAAACAGTTAGACCGAAAAAAACTTAATCGGAAACTTCAACTCAATTTTTGAGGGTCTTCCCTTTTTTTTTGCAATTCTAACTAATATAGTATATAGCAGCCCGAAAGAAGGATGCTCCTCATTTTTTAATTGAACTAATATAGTATTTCTGTTTTGTTCTGTCATTTAGTCAGTGTTTTTTTATTGTGAGGTTGATATAAATCATTAAAAAAATTAATTGATGAACAATTGTACTACTCAATTACTCCTTAATTTTACTACTCAATTAGTCAATTTTTCTTAAAAAAAAAACCCAGAACCACCAGGATTCCTAATTGTTCTGATGGGATGACAACTGCCAGAAATCATGGCGGTTGGGGCAATTTAAAAAAAATCAAGGGCATGTTTGGAACTTTTTAATCTCTAGAGGATATAAAAAAATTTGGAGTAGCTGCTTAGGAAACAATAACCTCTAATTAGTAATTAACCTGTATATGACCTTGTAATATGTGTAATTAGAAATTCAATTCAATACAAACAATTTAATCACTTTCTGTATTTAAAAGTAATATGGTATCAGAGCGGGTACTGGTACGGTAACAGTACTGTGTACTAGGCCAAGTGTGAGAGTGTTTTAGATTTTTGCTTTTGTTAATTTCAAACATTTTCTGACGTTTTGGTTTTATTATTCTGTTAAAGGATGTTATAAAGAAAAGTATAAAATTGTTCTTCTAATGTTTTAATTTTAATGTCATGGAAATAATTTCCATTTTAAGCAATGGTTTAAATAGCGTTTATCATGTCATGGTGGAACAACTAAAAAAATTGGGTTATGCCCATACTGTGCCGCTATAACACGCTATAGCGTCGATACCATCATAGCTTTTATAGTCCAAAAACGCTATAGCGTGCTATTTAGAACTCTGTTTTTAAGTAACTAAATTAAGAAATAGACATATTAATAAATTAAGTTAGTTTAGATGGAACATAATTAATTTTAAATATTTTATGGAAAAATATCTAAATCTAGAAGTTATGATGGGTATATATCTAAATTTCTCTATTTCATTTTAGTATGCCCAGTAGCTCAGAAAGCATAGGTTCATTAAGGGCAAAAATCCCTGAGTCTGTATCCTCTAAGATATCTCAAAATTTGAGTTTATCTAAAGCTGAACCAATTTTTTTTGTGCCTATTCGAAATGCATGGGGTCAGTATTATTGTGCTTTCAAATTCGTGCATAGAGCATTTGAACGGTCCGGATTTTCTCACATCAACTCAAACTTTGAGATATCTCAAAGGATGCAAATTCAAAATCCCTCAGGGTTAAGCATTTAAATTTTTTAAATCATCTGTTTTAGTAAACTAGATGCTCCCTGTGCCTGCGTCTGCGCTACATTTATGTGTAAAAAGATTTTGTTTTGGAACAGTATGAGTTTCTTCATCACAGATGGCCTTCTCGGTGAAGATATCGTCTTTCTTATCTTATCCCTAGCCCTAGCCTCACCTGTTTACGAGAGATATCTCGGAGAAATACATGTATAACCTACATGTACTTTAGAAATGAAAGAAATGACGTGAAAAAAATATATAGTGATGCATTATAACAGGAAGACATGGATCGATGACGTGAAAAAATTTGTATTTCGTTTATCACACACGGATCATACAATAAAACCGTGTACAATTGTTGGAGCATTCATATACATCAGCCCGAAAGAATGATGCTCCTCATTTTTTTAATTGAACTAATACAATATTTCTGTTTTGTTCTGTCATTTAGTCAGTGTTTTTTTATTGTGAGGTTGATATTAATCATTAAAAAAATTAATTGATGAACAATTGTACTACTCAATTACTCCTTAATTTTACTACTCAATTAGTCAATTTTTCTTAAAAAAAAAAAAAGCCAAAACCACCAGGATTCCTAATTGTTCTGATGGGATGACAACTGCCAGAAATTATGGCGGTTGGGGCAATTTAAAAAAATCAAGGGCATGTTTGGAATTTTTTAATTTCTGGAGGATATAAATTTTTTTTGGAGTAGCTGCTTAGGAAACAATAACCTCTAATTAGTAATTAGCCTGTATATGACCTTGTAATATGTGTAACAATACCGTGTACTAGGTCAAGTGTGAGAGTGTTTTAGTTTTTTTCTTTTGTTAATTTCGTGCATTTTCTGACGTTTTGGTTTTATTATTCTGTTAAAGGATATGATAATGAAGAAGTATAAAACTGTTCTTCTAATGTTTTAATTTTATTAACAATAATTTTCATCTTTAAGCAATGGTTTAAATAGCGTTTATCGCGTCATAGCGGAACGGCTAAAAAAATGGCACTATGCCTATATTGCACCGCTATAGTGCGCTATAGCGTCAATAGCGTCATAACTTTTATGGTCCGAAAACGCTATAGCCGTGCTATTTAGAACTCTGTTTTTAAGTAACTAAATTAAGAAATAGACATATTAATAAATTAAGTTAGTTTAGATGGAACATAATTAATTTTAAATATTTTATGGAAAAATATCTAAATCTAGAAGTTATGATGGGTATATATATATCTAAATTTCTCTACTTTATTTTAGTATGCCCAGTAGCTCAGAAAGCATAGGTTCATTAAGGGCAAAAATCCCTGAGTCTGTATCCTCTAAGATATCTCAAAATTTGAGTTTATCTAAAGCTGAACCAATTTCTTTTTGTGCCTATTCGAAATGCATGGGGTCAGTATTATTGTGCTTTAAAATTCGTGCATAGAGCATTTGAATGGTCCGGATTTTCCTCAGATCAACTCAAACTTTGAGATATCTCAGAGGATGCAAATTCAAAATCCCTCAGGGTTAAGCATTTAAATTTTTTTAAATCCTCTGTTTTACTAAACTAGATGCTCCCTGTGCCTGGATGCTTGAGTTACATTTAAATAATTTTGATTCCCTTCAGTAGGTGTATGAGAGTGTATTTGGTAGTTTATTCTCAGCTGCACCAATTAAAAAAAAAAAAGGACCTTTGACTCAATTTTGAGTCAACTTGCTTCTTTTACGTTTGGATGCAATCCCGGGAACAGCAAGAATAGCGCTAACTTGGAGTTAGCGCTATTCCATCATTTGGATGGGTTAGCAAGAATAATGCTAACCTCAGGAATAGCTCTGTTCATAGGGTGATCCAAACGTAGAATATTGGAGAAGATCCGTGCATGCTAGATCAGTACGAATCTTGAAGCGAACACGCACGGATATTGAAGCAATGCGTGCAGATCGGACGGTAGGGGAACCCTTCAGATTCAAATTTGAGTATGATGGGCATTTTATGCTTTTAATAAAGGGTAAAATGAGTATTTTATAAATTTAGAATGAGTTTTAATATAAAAGACAATAAAATGGGTAAATTTGTGAGATTTGAAAGTTTAGAGGGGGAAATATGTAATTTCAAAATTTTAAGGGAAAAATAAGTAATTATGAAGTTTTTGAGGGGCATACGTGAAATTCCCCTATTTTTAAATGTTACATAAAAAAATCGAAGAACTAAATAATACACTCGGATCAAATATTATCCGATTATATATCCGGTCCGGATAATTTGGTATACATTTTTTATTTAATGGGCTCCCTGGTCCATATTTTAATATTAAACCGGTTTTAGGTTGCTGTCTGGGCCAGCTATATGGGCCAAGTTAATTGACAACCTATGATTTGGAGAAAATGTTCTAGTATATAAATGCACGTGTCTTCTTTACATTTTCTTTTTGGGCCTAATACTCTCGTCTCTTGAGCTCCGGATCACCATTTTTTTTTTCTTTTACATTACTAGTAGATCAAACTCATACTGTGATATTCCGCTGGTTCAATTCTCCTAAGTACTAAATAGCCATCATTTCCCTCCCTTATTTCACTGTGTAATAATTGTATTCATATTCGCTTTCTTCTAAATACTAATGCCCCTTTAACTATATTTAGATGTTATCAGTGTAATAAATTATATTTTATCAGAATGAACATCAATAATTTATTTTTAATTATCCAAATTATATTAGTAGATGATCAGACCAATTTTGGCTCTGGGATAAAAAGTTACAAACAATGTTTATATAATTAATTTAGTTTGTCCCTGTGTGAATCAAACAGCTAGTGAATCATGGGGTAGCAGAGAAGGTGATAGAGGAAATGAAGGATAACATAAAGGGATTCTTTAGTCTTCACTTACAAGAGAGGGAAGAAGTGGCTCAGCTTTCTGGAGATTTAGAAGGCTATGGCCAAGCATTCGTTCACTCTGAGGAACAGAAGCTAGACTGGGCAGACATGCTATTTCTTTTCACTCAGCCCCCTCATTTTTGCAATTTTAAACACTGGCCCGCTCTATCTCAGGCCATTTTAAAAAACCTTAATTAATTTCCATCCATATTTTAGTACTTTTTTAAGTTAAATTTTTACATAATTAATTTTCTAATCTAATACTTTGCTTGAACTATTATTTTATAGACTCTATCTTAGGCCTTTGCTGTTGCAAGAGAGCACTTTGCAAGATCTCTTCTCAAGTAAGTTTAGAGACATCTGGGTGAAAGATTTTTTTTCAATTGATGACTAGACCATACATTTTTTACTGGTACTTTCCTTCCGTTTACTTTCTTTTGCTATCATGTGGAGTGGTTGGAGTTCAGATTAAATTCCTCCCGCTTTTCCTTAAATACATACTATATGTAAATTTTGGGTTCTTGTCAAGTTTCATTCCTAGGAATTTTTTTAGACAAATTTGTGAACTTTACAATTGAAGAATTAAATATCATATCTGTTCCCAAGTAATATTTGTTATCCTTGTGAATTCTATAGATGTTGTGTTGCAATTCAATTGGTGCGTTGGAAATATTGTTTTTATATATTTGATTATATTGTCCATGGTGTATTTTAATTCTCTTTTGGTTCGAACTTGTGGTAAATTCGGACTCAATCATCCGTGAAAACAATGAGTGGACATAGTTTTTGTATACTTCCTCAATTATCTATCAATTATGTCGTGGTAATTTTATGGTTGTATATATCTCTGAAATATTCTAATACCTGCTCATTGAGCTGACCAGTTATGTTTTGTAATTCATTTGATAATATTATGGGCTTCAGTTGTTTGTTCCTAAACAAGAGGCGCTCCAGGGTAAAAAAAAAATGATTCTAGTGAATACTAGCTATTTTTATTCATCAGTGGGTTAAGGGCTTAAGCCGAAATTTTTTTAGTTACCACAGTAAAAAATAGAAATTAAATGATTACCACCCGGTCCAAACTATTTCCAATCCTACCACCCACGCGGATCCAGTTTGCGCACCAAATTGGAGTGGTGCGCGGACTAGGTTGGCGCAACAAAATTGGTGCAAAATTGGTGCTCAAACAGGGTGAAACACGCTAAAGAACAGTAAAAATTTCGGAACAGTTGATGCTCTAACCCAGTATGCGCACCAGTTGGTGCGCCAACTCAGTCCGCGCACCAACCCATTTTAGTGCACGAATTGGGTCCAATGATCCCATCAAGAAACACAAGTCTACAACTAAATGGGGTCACCAAAACCTAATACTTAATTTATTTTTATGTAATAATGTAGGTAAAATATGGTGATGCTTAAGAAAAATCCCACTTCCCAGAGGTAAATTCCAATGTAACCCATTAGGTTGTTTATGAAGGAGAGAATTGATCGAAGCTCACAAGTCACATCCCATGCACTTCCCAGACAGGATGCATAAAGATCTTACTAGTATCGTGCCTGTGCGTTGCAACGGGACATTATAAGAAAAATATGAAGAAACTTTTTTATTGACATTTCACTCAGAATTAAGAAAAAATATATATAAATGAAAATGAAATGTGTTAGGGAATTGCTTGCTTACTGTTTGAACAATTCTAGTGATTTGTTTAGAAACAAAATTGGAAATGTGTATATTGAAACAATATTGATCCATTTAAGGGAAAAAAAACAATATGGAAATCAATATCGTACTGTTTGGACAATTCTAGTGATTTATTAATTTTCTATTCATTATTCATTGGTCCATTTAAGGGAAAAAATATTGATTTCCATTATGCTTAATTGAACAAGGAGGAATAATTGGGTGTAGGAGAAATAAGGAAATATATTTCTTGTAAATAAATATCATAAAAATTATTGAATTGCCATAAATTTAATTGTAACATATAGTGTGGATGTACGTGTGGCGAGTCTTCTTTTAACTAAATAAAAACTTCTACACATAAAATAGATGCATTTAATCAAAAGATGACAGATTATGTGATTGGAGGGCTGATATGAAATCCGAAATTTCATCTTTCAATCGTAACCGTTGGCGGATCTGACACCCAGCGTGTTTAATAATGGAATGGAGATAATAGGAATCAGGTACGCTAGCTGTTCCGAATTTCTCTTTCAAGTAACAGCATCAGTGGCCTAGCAAGCTTTTGGGAAACTTCGTACCTTATCCACGCGGAGACTCTGGTCAATTACGCTTTTGTTGACCTTGACCTCCACCTCCAGGTACCAACTGCACAAATTCTGTGAAAAACTAACTAACTAGTGTTTTTTGTCATCTCATTAAGCAAATCATGCAGCAATGGGTCCCACTCGTCAGCAGACTCCTTAATTCTCAATTACCTAGTCAATTCATTTTCTATATATAAAAATCGGAATTGAATTTTGTCCAAAGGATTTTGGACTTAAACCGTCTGATCTGTACGTATTTAAATTTGTGCGAATAAATAAAACTAAATAAATTTAAATAACTCTGTGAATCTAAACCGTTTGTACAAATTTTAATGTGAATTAGATATTTTAGATTCAACTTTAAATAAGACTTTATTCAAAACTCTAGCTTTAAAGAAAACCCCACCCATAGAAACCTGGCACAGATTCATAATATTTATAAATATTTTACATAGATAATGTTCTATAATTAATATGTTATTTTCTTGAAGTAACCAAGAAGTTGCTTGGTTTCTTGCCCCGGAAGATGTATATCTATCGCACCCTAATATATATATAAGATCCTTGTAACATGCATGCATGTATACCTCCAAACAAACCACACTCAATGGGAGCATCCAACAAACATACAAGAGATAATCACACACAAGTAAGGGAAGAAGCAAATCTAATACTCTCACTAGCACTCCCTGAACAAAACAATAAAATCAAAAGAAGAAGGAAGACAAAAATTCCAGGAGTATTTGAATGCAAAACATGCGATCGCCAATTTCCGTCATTCCAAGCCCTCGGGGGACACATGACGAGCCACCTCAGGCCGAAAATTCATGTTAGGCTGAAATTTAAGGAGCGAAGAGGCATCTATGTAACTTGTGTGGAAAGGAGTTCATGTTAGGTCAGGCATTGGGTGGACACAAACGTCTGCACCGAACTCCTGCGGTAGTAACAGAGCAGTTGTTGCATGACCCGCGCCTTGAGGCTAGTATTGATTTAAATATGCCTCCTTTGGACATGAACACCTAAATAACATAGTGCGTTGTACTTTTATAGGCACTTTTATTTGTGTATAGTTGCTGCATTTATACTACATGTTATATATATATATATATATATATGTATGATCTGATCTGATAGCGTTTTAAGCTGTATGTAAAGTGTGATAAGAAGTATGAAAATAAAATTAGCCTTAATTAACTCATGATTGTGAAAAGGCTCCTCAATTTGAAGGCCCAATCAAACTGATTTTTATTGCAAGCTGTTTTCATATGGCAATGTTGTCAAATAAATTTAATAACTCCATTTAAAGTCTTTTTTGAAGAGTATGCAATGTGCCTAGTATAATAATTCATTGACAAAAAGAAGGGTTAATTAATTACATCAAGATGGGGAAAAAAAATAAAACCAAATGAAAATAAATATACAATCACATGAACCAAATAATTAAGGTCTAAAATTACAAAAGAAAAAGAAGAAGTAGAGCCTTGCCAATTGAAAGTCTTGAACCTGAACTTTGAATTTAACAGTTAGAGAAGATATAATGAACTTCATGGCCAAATCAACAGAGTAAAATAAGTGGGATCTAAATCAAGTAAAACAATACTCTAATAAGATTTGGTCGTCTAACTTTTAAATATTTATAAAATTAAGATCTTTCAATCGGATTTCGTATTTGCGATTTTCCATACTCTAATAAGATTTGGTCGTCTAACTTTTAAATATTTATAAAATTAAGATCTTTCAATCGGATTTCGTATTTGCGATTTTCCATACTCTAATAAGAGTCATCATTTGCATAAAACAATAAGAGTTATCATTAAATATTTTATTTTCTCTTCAAATTCATCATTATATTTTTTTTTTGTAAACTTTGGAAGAAAGAGAAAGAAGTGCCAAAAAAATTTGAAATAGTTGAAAATGCTGTGTATAGTAAGATGGCTGCAGTTATCAATCCTTCCGCTCTTCAATAGTAATTTACAGTAATCTAAATTTGATATTGAATATTATATTATATATATATATGTTTAAAAAATTGAAAGATTTGATACCAAAGTGTTCTGGAACCAATTTTGACTGACCAAATAATTAATACACGTATTTTAAAGTTCAGCTAATTAATAGAGTTATCATTCAATTAAATTAATGTCTGAAGTATTCGGCTGATTTAAATGATTTATTATGGATCTATTTAGTTCAACAATAACAATGATGATATCAACAGAGGTACGTAGTATACAATCTATTTGGACATTGCAAATTAATTAAGTTTTCTATGTTAATTTGCCTCAAAGTAAATTGTGTATACAAATTTCTACTACTCTTTGAATATCATCAATATATATATATATTCCCTAACCGGATAACTTGGTGACTACGGCACTTCATTAGTGCATCTGATCAATCTGTCTCTATCAAATTTTCTTGGTTAATGAGGTAAGCAACATAGGTTATCTCTTTTTATCAAGCTTCACAGAATTAGTGCTTTCGTTGTCATTTGAAGCGGCCTCGGTGTTTAGTGTTTACACAATCAATGACATGTAGGCTGTAGGTTAAAACAAATTCTAATTCTCTATATATATGCATGGTTTTGAAATTGTCGACTTTGGTAAGAACAATTATATATATATATATATATCTATATATATGCATGGTTTGTTATGAAATTGGTGGGGTTCCCGGCCACTTTTATAAAATAAAAAAAGATTGAATTCCTGTACTAAAAAAATATTTGACAGCATATGCCGAACAAGCAACGAGAGTACGGAAAATAAATTGTTAAACTATAATAAAACAAGAGAAAGAGAACGGGCCGGTTTTATTACAGTGACGCTTGTTCGACGTAAAGTTATATATATATATATATATATCAGTTTAATTATAACTTATTGTTCTTAATTTGAATAATTAAACTTATAACTATATTGTTTTTTTCTTCTTTTGAGACAGAAATTAATATTGACGACTTTAAATATTACAAAGATATTTAAAAAAATGTTACTCGGATTTCAATCACGGAGCTAGTAGTGAATTAATAATAGAGGATCATATGAATTGTATTGGAGATGGGTGTAAATTGTAGGAGTTGATTAACAATATAGTGGTCGTAGGTAGGAAGATGTAAGAAAGATTATTTTCTGGAATAGCAGTAGGAATAGAGAGAGATAAACTAGAATAGAAAGAAATAGAAGCTTATTTCTGAAATAATGATTTTTTTTATAATTAAGCAAAAATATATTGAGAATAGGAACATAATTACTAGAATAGACGTAGCCTAATTCCAGCGCTACATAAGCTCTGATACTATAAAGGATTTTATAAAAGAGAGAATTTATTGTGTGTTTGATTACATTGACATGACGTCTATTTATAAGCTTGACTATGATTAATCCTAAATAACGTCCCCTCCTCTCATATTCGCTCTTTTCATCCCTTTTAGTTCTCACATCCGGCATAGCGATATCACTTCTCTCTCATCTCTATCTCCTCGTGCGGAGAGGAGAATGAGAGAGAGGGGAGGGAGCCGAACCGAGTGGAGCCGATTGAAGCCCGAGAGCACGGTATCGTCGGAGCTTGAAGCGTCGAGTCTTTACCATCATCTCGATCGAAGTGTGGCCATGAGCAAATCTGGCCATCGGAGTGCAATGGCTATCAGACGAACTGGATCTAGTCGTGGAGAGAGATGAGGAAAGAAGTAATATGAAGTTTAAGAGTGTAAATAAGTAGAATTAGTTTATTGTAGTAGTTTATGTGTTTTTATGAGAATAAATGAGTTTAGATCTAGGTATAAAAGTCATTTCACTTGTTGTAATATGTTTTTTTATCAATGAAATCAATAGTAGGCATTTAAAACCACTAACCTTAAAAAAAAAAAAAAAAAACTCCACTAAGCATCTCCTACCTACCACCACTATATTGCTAATTAACTCCTACAATTTTCGTCCACTATTATCTCCAATACAATTCATATGATCATCTATTAATTAATGATCTCAGTCAATCGTAAATTAATAATCCAATTTAAATAAAATGAAGTAGGCAACTCAAAATCCAATATAACTTTTTTTTTAGAGAAAAAATATTTATCTTATAATATATTTGAATTGTTAACATAGCCGACTAATTAAGTAGCTCTTGTAATACTGTGGCTAATCTTTAATCCTGAATTCAGTAAATTAATTTGTGGAAAATAAATTAGGAGCTTCCTTTATATTGAAGTTGCTTCGCCAAGTCATCACCGAAAAAAGACGCGAACCGTTACATATTTGACTGCACAGGAACCGTCACAAAACACCTTAAAACACGCGAACCTTCTTCCCAGCCCGGTCAACGTACACTCGCTTAAGTTGACCAACACGGAGAGCACCGGTGACAGGTTACGTGTTCAATTAGTAAACCGTGTCGCATTCTGTTACCAACAACTGTTCTTGCTTCCCTACAGCCGGGCAAATGTTACTAAAAGACAAATTAATTAACACGCTCTCACACAGTTCACAGAGACTTGCTCGCCAAGTAATTTCCTTCACTTGCACTCGAACTCGATACCATCCTTCACACCTAGACATAGATATACTATAAATAGCATGTACATGTTGCTTCTACAGTTCTAATATATAATCTCAGATACCTTTCGTTCGTATATTCAAGCTTAATTATCTGATCAGATGGGAGTACCAACAAGCCAAGCAAAGAGAGAAAACATAACAGCAACAAATCTCTTGTTGTCTCTTTCAGTTTCAAACAAGATAAATATGAAGAGCAATAACAGAAGGAAGAAGAAGAACAATGGGGTGTTTGAATGCAAGACATGCAGCCGCGAGTTTACGTCGTTCCAGGCTCTAGGAGGACACTGTACCAGCCACCTTCGGCCGAAGCTACAATGCATCAATGGTGTAAAAATTGGTGAGAAATATAAGGAACCAACGAAGCATACGTGCGGCTTTTGCGGTAGGGAGTTTCCGATGGGTCAAGCTTTAGGTGGCCATATGCGGTTGCATAGAGTTTCACCGGTTACATCTGCACAGCTGGGTCAAATCCGAGAGGAGGAAGAGTTTGATTTGAGCATGCTTCCAACAATGAAATATGAAAAATCAGGTTTCTATATTGATGGAGATGTGATTAGTGAAGGTTTTGAAGGCCGTTTGCTCAACCTGTTTGTGTAAGATATATATGATCACATCTTTATGTAGAGAAATAGGTAGCTGTGCATATTTAGCAAGTCCTGTTCATATTTGGACTAACTTTTAGGTTTATTTGTTTATAAAATTTGGAGTTTTTTTTTTTTTTATGAACATTAGCTTTCTTCGTTTTAATGTTGAGTCTTTGCTTCTGTGGATACAACAATGTAAAATATGGTCAAGAACAAGTCCTTTGCAATTGATGTAATAAATCCGGATGGAGGCTTGCAACCTTACTAAAACAAAAATTAAAAAATTTGACAAACAATACAAAATAAATTTTAATAAAGATTGGAGTTCAAATAAACTAATTATTTAATATTAATAAAAAATATCTCATACAAATTTCGAACCTGTCAATAATACAAAATAACTAGACCAAAAAGCGATGATTCTCATACTAACAATACAAAATAAGTGAATGCGTGATGTGTTATCAGCAAACGGAGGAAACTCCACATGGTTTCTATATATGTTAATTATTATTCTTCTGTATATTTCTTTTCTGCTTTTTTTTTTTTGAGAAAGAAATCAGGTGGACACGTTTTACGCTCATTCTAATTATGAATGCATGTGGCTAGCAAAATCTGTTCGACTATGAACTTCTCAAATGGCATTAGTCAACATACTTTATTCCCATTAATTAAGTTTAGAAAATTGTGTACTACACAGTTATTTTATAAAAAATAGACTAATATCTACAAGGGTAAAAAGTGAGTATTGTTTAGGGTACACCAACAGAAACGTGCTATTTTTTAGTGTATCGGTATTACCAACAGGAGTATCTGCGAAGATACCGTCGGCAAAAAATACTTTTACCCTCGCGGATAGTGACAAACTTTTATAGTGAATTTGTACCTTTTATATATATTTCAGACGAATTATACTTGTTTTCCAAAACGTTTATATCTGATGGAATATATAATTTAAAAAATATATTAGCAAAAGTTGAACATCCAAAAATTCCAATAAATCTAACTTTTATCATATGTACTAATTAACTTGCTACAATCCATTACAAAAAAGTTTATATCAACTATAAAATATGTAAACAATTTTGTTATCTATTATGAACATATTAAAGAAATCAAATGTACATGTTTCTATATATGTCAATTATTATTCTACTGTATATTTCTTTTCTGCTTTTTTTTTTTTGAGAAAGAAATCAGGATCTGATATAAAATGACAATCTAAATAAAAATAATTTTAAATATTGTTCTTTTGATGATTTATATAGTAATTTAAAAAAAACAACTGGTGTACACCAATCTAATTTAGAGAAAAAATATAAATATTATAATTTGGATTATTTTTGTAATGAATTTTGTTAAAATTAAGTTCTATGCACATGACATTATTGTACTTAACATTGCAATAAGATAGGAGATAAGAATTCAATATCATACACAACTGTTTTAAAAAACTAGCAGTTGAACCGATTGATCCACTGGTCCGACCAGTAAACCAATATTGGCCGGAAGTTTTACCGAGTCAATGTCCAATCCGGTTCTGATAACATTGGTAATTTGTATATATGTGATCCGGTTAATTCCACATCTGAATGAAGAAATTAAATTTGGAACCGAATCTTCGTCTACATGTGGGCAAGATAATTATGGTTTATTCATCCATCCATTCATAATTTGGATAGTTATAATTATAGTATGGAGAATATTTGAATTTTGAGAATACACAACTCATATCATGAATAGATGAATGGATCGTGTTGGCAGAAAATTTGATTCCATTAAATTTACCGCTAAAATGGATTTTTAATGTTGTGCTATGCTATAAAGAACAATTAACATCATTTTCCTTGGAGTGCGCTTCCTCTGAGATATCTCATATTTTGCGTGACCGACATGTCCAGTGTCTATTCAGGGTGGTGCAGGGGTCAGTATTATTTAAGCGTTAAGATTCATGCAGACGTATTTGAACGGTTGAGATTTTTCAAAATGTCACGCAAAATATGAGATATCTCAGAGGATGATGCGAATTCATTCCGTTGAGATATGATTCTACAAATTGAGCTAGCTGATCCTTTTTAGGGATTTAGATAATTAGATGTGATCCGTTAATTTGATTTTATCCTAATTGAATTTATTTTTTATTGTTTGACACCGATCAACGAAATAGTAATAGATTTTATAAAAATATTTATATAATTTAGTTTTCTATTAGATATTGATATATTTAATTAATCGACAATTTAAATCTCACAACTCAAGATTGGAAGCCATAATACACGATCATCCATCCGATGCTATGCTTAGTATCACAGACTCATTCAATTAATCTTTGCATTTTAATATTTTTTTTTTGTGGGTATATAGTTAATTAGGTGGAAATTAAAACAGGTGGACAAATGTTTTACGCCCATTCTTATGAATCTGTTCGACTATGAATTTTTTCAAAAAAAATTAAATATGATTAGTTTATCATTCAGCGCTATTACTATATATATGAGATTCATAAAAAAGGACAATGGCGTTTCCCATTTATATTCTAGTTTTCGATATCTTCCAATAAAAATTTAAAAATTCGCCCATTTAAATAACGGTTTTTTTTATAAAATATCCACAATTTTCAACTTAATTAATTTCAAGTTAGATTAATATTAATTTAACAAAAATGCCAAAATTGTCCTTCTCTTCAAATTGCAAAAATTAAATGCATACAAAAAAAGGAATCCGCATCCTCTGCATTACTGTACCATTTGTGTTAATTTTCGGACCGTATGATCAGAATTCGAGCCAATTCAGCCTGCGCCTGTAATGCATGGGTCCTTTAATATTTGTGCGGATTTTAATTGGACGGTTCAGATCTTAACTCAAAATTTGAGTTAACTCAGAGGATACAAACTAAAAAAAAAAAGGAGAGTCGTGTCTGGAAACACATTTCTCATGCCTTTAATGCCTCATTTGTGCATGACATTCTTATCTCCGTTATTAAAGTCCAAAAAGTCAATCTGAATCGCTCAACACAATCTTTATTTTAAAATGTGCTTGGAGACCAAAAAATGGTGATTTTGTACCTATCTAATAAAGTAGTAAAAAAATTCAAAATAAATATAAAATGGTGATTTTGTACCTATCTAATAAAATAGTAAAAAAATTCAAAATAAATATAAAATTTAGTCTCCAATCACATTTTAATATGGATATCATATTGATCAGTTCAGATCGATTGTTTGGACTTTCAAAACGGAGATTAAGATGTGACGCACGAATGAAACATAAAAGACATGAGACATTTGAAGTTTTGAACCCTACTCTTGACTAAATTTGACAATGATATTTTTGTTTTTTTTTTTTTCTAGAAAGGGATTCACTGGAAAACTACTCAAGTAAACTTCAAAAGGCAGCACATTGTATTATAGGCTTCATGACTACAAACTTGGGTATAAACCGGAAGAAAATATCCGAACGGATCTCAAACTGTATGAATGAGTTATTATCCACCTTGCTTGGATTCTCATGATAAGGTGGTGGATCTTTCGCCACACTCAGATGCTTTTGGATTGACTCTCATCTTACAAGCAAGTCCAGTTGCAAAACTGCAAATTAAAAGGAACGATAAATGGTTTCCTGTAATGCCACGTCCGGGTGCTCTTGTTGTCAACATCGGTGATGCTCTAGATGTAATTATGATTCTATGATGTCAGATTTGAGATTAGTTAATCCCACCTTGTAATTGTTTGTACCACGAAGACATCCATATTACTTATTAATGATCGGTGATGCTCTGATGGACATATATTGGTCCTTAAAATAATCTTCTAAATCACCCTGTTTTTCTTTTATATAGATTTTAACAAATGGAAGATATAAAAGCATAGAGCACAGGGTTGTTATAAATGCAAAAGAGGAGAGGATATCTGTAGCTGCTTTTCATAGTCCCATTTTTGGGAAAACAGTGGGACCACTTGCAGAGATTGTAGACAAAGAACCGCCGCTATTCAAATCAATGAGTATGCAAGAGTAGGTGAAGCTCGTTTTCTCCCAAAAGCTAAATGGAAAGAATATGATTGAACTTATGTTAAACCGATGATATCGATAGAGTGCGCCATAAACAGTAAATTAAGAAAATAATGGTATTACTTTTTCATTTGAATGTAACTTCTGCTTTGGCGTAATTTAGATCAGACACAAAATATTGTAACAATTAAAGGATCGTTCTCTTATGAAGTTTTGCTTGTCAGCCAATTATTGATTTCTGATTATTCCTTCTAGGCTTGATTTGTAATACATCTCTCACTTAATAAATTTTATGATTTTTTTTTAATTTCCTATAGAAATATTTTCCTATACTAGATGGTAACCTTAAATATCATCACATAATAAACATACAATGTAAATATGATAATCACATAAAACAAATCAACTACCTGTCATTCTATATTCCCCAATCTCAAATAAAATATCAACCTTTTGCTATCATCATATTTATATGAGGCCGCGCATCACAATGTACATGACATCTAATTTAGCGCCCAAGGGCCTAAAGAGTTAAAATAAATTATCTAATTCAAAATATTCATTTCCACTTGGATAAAAGAGCGCACAGTAATCAACGAACAAATTAATGCCTTATAATGTAATTTACAACATAGATAAGGTCTTTTTTGCAACATACGTCTTCATCAGTCAGCACGCATCTAGGAGTTCATACCTTAGTTTAATTGAGCCAAAACTGAAAATAAAATGTCATACAAATAAACAAAGTTTTTCTACCAAGAAATTAGCAGTAATAAAAAGAATTACTATATAGCCAACGAATTTATAGCTAGTTCCTTCAAACAGTTATTACAGTATTACAGAGATTCAATCGCTATGTGGGGTCATAACATATATTCTTCTTTACTAATTAATCATTAATTCAGGATATCAAGTTTACATTAATCTTAGACGTATTATTAAAAAAAAAAAAGAACATTGATTCAGGATATAAAATTTTCTGGATAAAGATACTGGCAGTGCAGTTTTTGCATCATGCAGTACAAGAGTTATATAAAACCCTGCTTTGACTCTATTGTTTATACAGTGTATGAAGCAAAAATCACGCTCTTAATATTTTTACCCAAGTTTTCTGGCTCACCCTGAATTCATTAATTCAAGACTAATTCTTGCCCAATGCCCATTCATTTGTACTAATCAGGGCCGGCCCTTACCCAGGGTACCCAGGGCGATGGCCCCGGGCCCCAAAAGCCCAGAGGGCCCAAAAAAAAAAAAATTTGTATACAGTGGTAAAAAAGAAAAGAAAACCTAGCGGCTCGTGCTCCAGTCTCCAGTCTCCAGCGGCGGTTAAAAATCAAACAATCCACTTACAATTTCTGATTAAAATAATATCTGTCTTTTGTTCTTTTCCTCTTTGCTCCGCTCCAGTGTGAACAAACGACTAATTTCTGCTTCAGTTTTCTGCTTCCGTTTTTACAGCCGGTTGGATTTGCATCTCACTTTTACTTTTTGTTGGTATGCCTCTGACTTGGATTATTAACTTTTGACCGGTTGTGCTCTATAAAATTGGCATAGGGTAGTTTACTTTTGGAGATGTAATTCTACTAATTAAACTTAACCTTTTATCGATATGATTTCATTAGATGAAATCGGTAGCAGCCTAGCAGGTTACTATTAAAAAAAAGTCGATTAAAGTAATTTTTTAATAAAGTAATTTTTGCCAATTTTTTTTTGTTTTTACAGCGAAGATCAAATTTAAATAACTCATAGTTGGATCTAAGTCAGCGGCTCAGCGTTGCCTTTGTGCCTCATTACTCAGGTTGTATACTTCTATATATATTTTTTAATTTAAAATAATGTTTCCTAGAAAATATGCATCAGGTAGCGAAAAAAGAAACAGAAAAAGAGAGGGAGAAGAAAAACTAAAACCTCAAAAAGGTTCTATTCAAAAACTTTGGAAAAAAATTAAACCACAAAATGAGTCTATGGAAAACCAAGTTGAAACTGAGGTACAAGAAGAAACAAGATATGTATCTGAAAATGAAAATGAGATAAATAAAGATGAGTTAAATCAAGAAACAACAAATGCGTCTGATAATGAGAATGAGGTAAATGAAGAACTAACAAATGTACTTGAAAATGAGACTAGTGAAAATAATGAAGAAATTAATCATGTGTCTGAGTGCTTAGATTCTTCGTTATCTATGAATATATATGATCCTAGAGTGTGGGATAATTTAAATTCAAAACTGAGAGATTTGCTTATTAAGAATGGCCCTATTAGAGATTCTAATATTAATTTTCCCAAGGATAGTTACAATAGGGGGTTCTCCACATATTATTTTGATCAAAAATTAAGAAATGGAGAACTTATTGATAGAAAATGGTTGGTTTACTCAAAAGATTTAAATAAAGTATTTTGTTTTTGTTGTAAAGTTGTAAGACATGTTCGTTCTAAAAGTCAAATAGCAACTATAGGTGTTGATGATTGGAAATATCTAAGTGAAAAAAATTAAACTACATGAAGATAGTAGTGAACATTTTACCAATCTTAAAGCTTGGGTTGAACTAAGAGTTAGATTAGGAACAAATCAAACTATTGATAAAGAATTACAAGAACAAATCAAGAAAGATACAGAACATTGGAAACAAGTTATGATTAGAATAATTTCCGTTGTTAAGCGTCTTGCAATGAATAATTTGGCATTTCGTGGAACAAATGAAAAAATTCATCAGGGTTCTAATGGAAATTTTTTAGGCTTTCTAGAATCTATTGCTGAGTTTGATCAAACAATGAAATATCATTTTCGACTCATTCAAGATAAAGAAATTCATTATCATTATCTTAGTCATAAAATACAAAATGAATTAATTGCCATGTTGGCATCAAGTGTTAGGAATGCAATAATAAATAAAATAAAAGAAGCTAAATATTTTTCTGTGATTCTTGATTGCACTCCTGATGCTAGTCACACAGAACAAATGACTTTGGTAATTAGATGTGTTGATGTTGCAAGCTGCCCAATAAAAATAGAAGAGTACTTTTTAGAGTTTTTAAATGTAGAAAACACATCTGGGTTGGGTCTTTTTGGTGAATTACAAGCTGCTCTTAATTCTCTTGATTTAGATATTAATGACGTAAGGGGACAAGGGTATGATAATGGTTCTAATATGAGAGGAAAACATCAAGGTGTCCAAAAAAGATTACTTGACCTAAATCCTAGAGCTTTTTATATGCCATGTGGTTGTCATTCTCTTAATTTAGTACTTTGTGATATGGCAAATTCTTGTTTGAAAGCAAAATTTTTTTTTGGAGCATGTCAGGCTTTGTATAATGTGTTTGCTAATTCAACAAAACGATGGAACATTTTACTTCAATATGTGGATGATTTAACTTTGAAATCTTTATATGTAACAAGATGGGAAAGTCGTATAGAAAGTGTAAAAGCAATAAAATATCAAGCTCTCAAAATAAAAAAGACTTTAATAAAATTAGCTGAAGTTTCTGATTATCCAAAAATAAGTTGGGATGCTGAAAAATTAGTATCAAGTGAATTGTCCAACTTTGAATTTATTTTGAGTTTGGTTATTTGGCATGAAATATTATTCAAAATAAACTTGGTGAGCAAAAACTTACAATATGAAAATATGCATCTTGATGTAGCTATTGAAAGTTTGAAAGGGCTAGTATCTTTTTTTGAAAAATATAGAGAAAATGGGTTTACTTCTGCTATGATTGATGCTAAAGAGATTGCTGATGAAATGGAAATTGAACCAGTGTTTCAAGCAAAACGTAGGGCTATAAGAAAGAAACATTTTGATGAAAATCCTGATACAGATAGAGAGCAACAATCTGCTCAAGAAAATTTTAGAACAGACTATTTTCTTGTTTTAGTTGATATGGCAATTTCTCAATTGAAAATCAGATTTGAACAAATTGAACTTTTTGAATCTATATTTGGTTTCTTGTTTGATGCATCACGGTTAATTTCATTAGATGATGAAGGAATGAAAAATTGTTGTTTGAAACTTGAAAATGCATTAACACATGGTGAGAACTGTGATATTGATGCACAACGTTTATTTGCAGAATTACAAATATTGCAAGTAATGCTACCAAATAAAGCGTGCCAAAATGGAAATGCATGGAACTCCATTAAAATTATGGAGTTTGTAAAAAAGATGGATATGTTTCCAAATATTTTAGTTGCTTATAGAGTTTTACTAACTGTACCTATTACTGTGGCATCTGCAGAAATGAGTTTTTCAAAATTAAAGTTGATAAAATCTTATTTACGGACAACTATGACTCAAGATAGGTTGAATGGATTAACAATATTAAGTATTGAAAAAAACATGTTGAAAACTATTGATGTTGAACATATAATTGATGATTTTGCTTCTAAAAATGCAAGAAGAAGTCATTTCAGATGAGATGTGATTTAGATGTATTTTTTGTGCAGGTACAATACACAAGTGTTCAAAATTGGTTTATCAAGAAGCAAGCAAGAAACATAGTGTGGGTATGTTCATTATTGTATATGTTTTATTTTGAGGGGTATTGATTTTATATCCCTCCCTATTTTGTATGATATGACATATTAATAAAAAAAAATATTTACATAAAGGGTTAAAAAATTCTCCCGCCCCGGGCCCCAAAATCCTCAGGACCGGCCCTGGTACTAATTATACTTTTAGGAAACACATAATGCATCATTCTTTTTGCTTAGCACTAATTGATGTAACTACTTCGGAGCAAGATAGGATGTTGTTTCCATCTCCTTCATATAGGCTAATAGGCGGAACAATTGGAATCCATCTCCTTTTTCTTTTTCATTTTGACTTTGAACATAAAATGGGATCCGTAGAGACGAACAGTTTGACACTTTGACGAGAAGAAACCAAAATAGCAAATAGTTGGACACTTCACAACGAAGTTTCAGTCTTGGAGACTCCCAGTTGAATCGTTAATTGCCTAAGAACAGAATGGAGAGTCCAGATCTTCTGTGGTCATTGGACATGCAACATAAGTATATAATTAATCAATTCATTTGGTTCTCTTTTTCTTGAAATTTTTTTATTTATATCAAATATTATAAAATAATAGAGGGGAAGACAATGAATACCTGGAAAGATTTATGCATAGATCGACCTCAAAATAATTTCAGCAATAAATTTTGAACTAAAAAAAAATTCTTCGGATCCATAGAATTTTATTTTTAATTTCCAGTTACTTTGAATTATATGTGGTCTCCACCCTGTGAATGAGACGACCTATGTCCGTACTTTGTGGTACCCACAGTGACAAATGAATTATGTCCGTTCTTAAGCTCACCAAGTCTCTTTATGAGCTTAACTCAATAACCTATCGGATTGACTTCAAACGATACATCCAAACCGTTGAAACCATTCTACTTCACGAGTGATGCATTTACATGTCAAATTTATAATTTTTCGAACTAGTTTAGTATAAAGTCAAGCGGTCAAAAAATGTTGAAAAATGAACTCATTAAAATTAACTTATAAACCATCTCTTTTTGACTGCTTGACTTCATACTAAATTAGTTCAAAAATTTAAAAATTTGACATGTAAACTCATCACTCATGAAGTAGATCGGTTTCAACGGTTTGGATGTGTTGCTTGAAGTCAATCTGATAGGTTTTTGAGTTCAGCTCACAAAGAGGCTTGGTGAGCTTAAGAACGTTTGCACCAAGGCCTTGGTGCAATAGATTCAGTTATCTGATTTTGAAAGTTTAAACAGTCGATCCAAACTGTTAGATATTTAATCTATATTAAAATGTGCTTGGAGATCAAATTTTACATTTTTTGGAATTTTTTTACTATTTATTAAGCCACTTTGAAAATTGCTAATCCGGGTGAACAGTAAAAACAGTGCAACCAAATTCTGGACCATGTGATCAGCAATTTTCAAAGTAACTTAATAAATAGTAAAGAAATTTAAAAAATGTAAAATTTGGTCTCCAAGCACATTTTAATATAGATTAAATATCTAACGGTTTGGATCGACCGTTTGGACTTTGAAAATCTGAAAATCATTTGTTTGCACCAAGATGTTAGTGCAAACATTTGTAGCTTAGTCATAACATTTATGTTTTTGAAGAGGACAAATAGGTGGTCAAGGCATCAGTCAAAGACCAGACGCCAGTTGCAGACTTCCAGTACTAGTTACCCTTTTAACTTTTATCTCAGAAGATGACAACAAAAGGAAAAGACATAATTAATATATTTTTTAATACTCATAAATAGACTGTTGTTAATGATGTGTAATTAAAGAAGAGTAACTTTTTATTTATATTTTAAAATAGTAATTTCAAAAAATATAAAGTTTGTTTTCCAAGTATATTTTAATATGAAGATTAGGTAGATGGTTTGAATTAATTGTTTCAACTTTAAAAACAAAAATAAAAATATGAAGTAAAAGTGGAACAAAAAAATAATAGAAAATTTTGATCCACTCTTACCTTTCTAACCTTTACCTTATAAAAAGACAACTAAAGACAATGGCGCAATTAATATATTTCTTAATACTTATAAATAGAGTAAAATATTATGGTATTATAAAATTGACATGTTCTCGTAAGAAATTTTATATTATAGACACTTAATGTGTATTTGACCTTCATAGTTGAAAACTCTGATTCGGGAATAATTCAGAAATAATTCAGTATGACATACATAGAGCTATAATTATCAATCGGCATTTTCTAGTAGTACTAAATTTTGAAATGTTAATAAAATTGTTAAGATAAACAAAATTTTCAACAATTAAAATTTATAAATTTGTTATTAATTTTATAGATCATTTATATACATTAAAGCTAGTGTATTCTTAAATTATTAAAGATATTGATGCACATATAACAAATGAATAATCTCTCATCGGAAACTAATTCAAAACCAATTCATTTATAAAAAAAAAAAATTGCTGGCTTGACTTAAAAGATGCAGCTTTATCACTTCGAAACCAATTCATATAAATTGTCTGAAATATCTATCAGAATCATATAAAAATCAGTCCGGCTAGTATGACATCAGTGTCATATGACACCAATTACAAAATTGATTGGATAGACTTCAAACAACTAATCTGAACCGTTCAAACCGATTTACTTTATCAGTGATGCGTTTACGTGCAAATTTTTTTATATTTTTTAGTTATTTTAGTATCAAATCAAGCGGTAAAAAATGTTGAAAAATGAATGCATTAAAATTAACTTAAAGCTCACATATTTGACCGCTTGATTTGATATTAAATAAATTCAAAAAATTATAAATTTTGCATGTGTACGCACAACTAATGAAATAGATCGGTTGAACAGTTTGGATTCACCATTTGAAATCGATTCGATAGGGTTTTGGAGTTGGTGTTATATAGGCTGAAATGATACTGATGTTATAATAGAGCCAGAGTTTTATAACTGTAGGCTTGATTGAAAGTCTCATTTATGTTTCTAAAAGTAAAGCTTGCCACCATCAATACTCAGCAGTCAAGTGAATTAGTATTGATGATAATTGACTTTGGTGAACTAATAACAGTGGATATCCTTTAAAGTAACGCAATCGGTGAGTTTAGAATTGAGCCGTTCGATTTGAATCGAAACTAATTCGGATCTATTTGGGTCAAATATTTGGTTGCAGTTTAAGTGCAGAAATAACATGATTTATTTTTAAATTGATCTGTCAAAAAAAAAAAAACTTATGGTGACTTAAGATGGAGTAAGAATTTAAGTTATTACAGAACAAATTAAACTACTACAAGTGGATTAACTTATTTCGCCTATAAAGTCTGTTGTAAGAGATAAATGTTTTTTTTGTTTCCCTTCTTTATAAATTATCAAAATCATAATTTATGTAACAAGTTTTAACCATGTAAAAATAATTTACGCCATCTTAACTTAAAAGTAAGCAACTTAACTCTTTTTAATTTAAATAATAATCAAACTTAGATCTTAAAAATAAATAATGAAGGAGAAGTAACAAAAATTTCATTTTGACAATTACTCACCCTTTAACTGAATTGTAGTATGAGGCTACGGTACTATGCATAGCACGGTTTGGTCCGTGCTACGGCCCAATATTTGAGTTTTCAAAATCCTAACGGTCGATCTTAATCGTTCAACATGATTATAAAATGAATATGTACTTGCAAACCAAATTTTATATTTTTTCGAATTTTTTTACTATTTTTTTAGATAGGTAGAAAATCACTTGATCTGAAAATTCTGAACCATCCAAAAACAGTGATTTTCTACCTATCTAAAAAAATTGTAAAAAAATTTAAAAAAATGTAAAATTTGGTTTGCAAGTACATATTTATTTTATAATCATGTTGAACGGTTCAGATCGACCGTTAGAATTTAGAAAACTCAAATATTAAACCGTAACACGGACCAATCCGTGCTATGCATAGTACCGTAGCCTCACTCCTACATATTCACCCCTAGTTTCACCAATTGATGGATTCAATGTATTGCCTCAAGACAAGATGATAAATAATGTATGCTGGATGCATCTCCTCTAGTCTCAATCATAGTACTCTTCTTATCAATGCATAGTACCGTTCCCATTAATTACACCCTGCCAGCCTGTGTCGTGCTAGCTAAAAAACAAAACAAAAAGGAAAGACAGCAGCTCAGCCCGGCCCCGGAGCCTGTAAAATTTTAATTTCTACCATGTGCACCTGAATCAGAGATTTGAATTGATTCCGGAGGAGTTGGCTACAAGGGAATAGGGACAAAATACTCCAACTTTTTTCTTTAATATCAACTGTGCATCTTTTTTTTTTTAGTATACACTATGCTTCTAGGAAAGCACAATTTGTGTATCCGTGACTCACACTGACTTCTAGTTTCCATTTGTTTTTTGACGAAAACATTAAGATACCGTGTAATGGGTCGCTGACGCTGTACTTTACTTTTTCTGAAGGTGGATAGGCTTATTAATTAATTGCTACCTATGATGTTTAGTTTGTACATGCCACAGAGAATCTGATCGCCAATAATGTTGATTGAACTGTAACTTCATTGCTTTTTCATCTCCTTTGCATCTCCCACCAGAAAGCTACCATTGTCTCTCCTTCTCTGTCTTTCACTCTGTTTCTCCAAACTCAATCTCAATTTCTCTTGGAATCTCAATTTCTCAATTCATCTTTCTTCCAACAATATTTCTGAGTTCTGTACACAACAACCCAGCTAGTTAAAATTTGTTTGTTTCTTTGTCTCTTGGTAATCGACTTTCATAATTAGCCGATCAAATTTCCGTTGGCATCTCCATTTCTAGTCCTTGCTAAATTTTTTTCTTACAAAAAAACAAAAAAAGAAAGAAAGAAGCAATTTCGTCCTTATAATCTCTCTCCCTCTCTCATCTTTGGCTACTTTGTTTCTCATTTCCCTCTCTCTTTCTCTTGCTAATCAAATTTCTCTTGGCATATCCATTTCTCCTCCTACTCAAGACACCCCTTACTAAATTTTTATTCTTAGAAAAAGAAAAAGGAAAAAAAACCAAAAAAAAAACAGAGATATAGTAAGTTAGAAGACGAAAATCTCCATGGAGGTAGCTCTTTCAACCGTTGCTCAATGGGCGGGATCTGCTATCATTAACAAACTAGTCGAAATGGCCTATTTCTACTTGGGAAAGCATATGCTACCTGCTGATACTGAATCCCAGCTAAGTAGCCTGAAAGCAGCTCTTCCCAAGATCAATGCTGTCATGGATGTTGCCGAGGTGCTAAAATTCAAGCATCCGAATATTCGGGTGAATGAATGGCTGGAGCAATTCAAAGAAGCGTTCTTAGCAGCTGAAGACGTGCTTGACGAACTCAAGTACCGGGAGCTGGAAGACAAGGTGAAAACCCGAGATCAGGTGAGTGGATCTTCCCCTTCAACTGTTCTACAACTAGTGAAGAAAAAAATATCCCCGCTCAAGAAAAAATTTAGTGGTTCTTCCAAAAGTGATGATATATTGAAGAGAT
This sequence comes from Carex kokanica, assembly GCA_025461125.1. Classification (NCBI taxonomy): domain Eukaryota; kingdom Viridiplantae; phylum Streptophyta; class Magnoliopsida; order Poales; family Cyperaceae; genus Carex; species Carex kokanica. The sequence continues at coordinate 590,044 of JAJGRX010001329.1, forward strand.
TGGGGCGAACTGTGAAAATGTTAGATCTGGCTGCCGCAGATGTTGGCCAATTCTTCCAATTTGCAATGGCGCTAGATGTTCATGGCCTTACAAAACCCAATAATGAGCCAGTTTACTCTTTCAATCGAGAAACTACTTCCCTTTCAACTGAAAGCAAAGTGGTTGGCCGTGAGAACGAGAAGGCCATGATAATTGAATGGTTAAAGAAACCAGCATCTCATGGAAATATCTCTGCCTTTTGTATTGTGGGGGTGGGAGGATTAGGGAAAACCACTCTTGCACAGTTAATCTTTGAGGAGATTAGCAAAGAGAACCATTTTGATAAAACAATTTGGGTTTGTGTTTCCACAAGCTTTAGTGTTCAAGATATAACAAGAAAAATCCTTGAAGAACTAGGGGCAAAATGCCGTGATAATGAATCATTAAATCGCCTTCACATAAACTTGAAGGAAATGGTACTTTCTAAGAAAGTTCTTTTGATTCTAGATGATGTGTGGAATGACGAGAAAATGTGTGATTGGGAGAATTTGATTGCTCCCCTGAAATTTGTACAACAAGGAAGCAAAATTTTACTCACCACTAGAATGAAATCAGTGGCTGACATGCTTGCTCGTGTGTTAATGGAACCAAGAAATCTAATGTTAGAAGTCTTGAAAGAACAAGAGTTGTTAGAGTTGTTCAATAAGTATGCATTTCATGGTTATAACCCTAACAATCATAGAGATTTGCAAAAGATCAGCAATGATATTGTAAAGAAGCTCCGAGGTAGCCCCCTAGCAACAAAGGTGATTGGAAGCTTGCTGAACTCATCCATGGATTTCCATTACTGGAAAAGAATTTTGAACCATGATTCGCTGATCAACTTAGAGAAAGCTAAGGATGTTGCAGATGTGCTGAAATTGAGCTATTACCATCTACCAGCACATTTGCAAGAATGCTTTAGATTTTGCTGCATATTTCCTCAAGATTATGAGTTCGACAAAGATGAGTTGATCAAAATGTGGATGGCCACCGGATTCACACACCAAGAGTTACATGGAGAAGAAAGACCTGAAGATATCGGAGAAGAATACTTCAACTATCTTTTGAGAAAATCTTTCTTTGAAGAACATTGGTCTGGAAGGTTCGTTATGCATGATTTGATGCATGATCTAGCTCAGAATGTATCGAAAGGAGAATGTTGCAGAGTAGAACCAAATGGTGAATCTGATAATATACCTTTAACTGCACAACATGTCGCTGTTCCAGAAAGTAAAATTGAAGGGATATTCAATCTTAGAAATTTACGCACCTTGGTAATAACCTTGATTGGAGATCGATTTGTTCCCCCAAATGGTTCACTTAAGAAAACTTTGCGTTTATTGGTCATACAAGGAGAAGGAGAAGGAGAACGTAGATGCGAACTGCCGGAGGAGATTGGTAGTTTGTTGCATCTTCGCTTTCTAAAGGTCAACCTAGGTAGCTATCAACAATCATATAGATATTTGCTTCATAATTCACTTTATAAGCTTTACCATCTTCAAGTGCTAGAAATGACCAATTGGAATGATGATTCAGATTATGAGGGTATTGAAACAACTGGAATTACCAATCTTGTTAGTTTACGCTATATGAACCTTCCCGACGAGGTGATGCAAAAAATTCAGGGACTGCACAAGTTGACATCTCTACAAGAGTTACATTTTTTTGTTGGACGGGAGAGTGGTCACCATATAGATGAACTAGAGATGTTAAACAATCTCCGATACCTTTCTATTGAGAAAATTGAGAATGTAGGGGATCCACTTGAAGTTGCAAATGCAAACCTATCCAAAAAGGAAAGTCTTATATCACTATCCCTGGCATGGACTCCAGGGAGCAATTATCATGACCCTGAGCAAGTCATTGATAACCTCCGACCCAATCCAAATCTCAAGAAATTGACCATTGGGTATTATACAGGCAACAGGTCTCCAATTTGGACAAGTGATTGTGTTTTTCCATCATTGGAAAGGTTATACTGCTACAACATGCCAAAATGGGAATCCTGGGCAGGACCACATATTTGTTATGGCTTTCCAAATCTAAAAGAACTTATAATCGAAGACTGCCCAAACCTGGCCAATATACCGACCGTTCCTTCTTCTCTTTTTGAATTTGCAGTACGTAGAGTGGGGCTTAATTCCCTTCCAGATATGCACCACAGTTCTAGCATTACAGATGAAGCACCATCATGTATGAAATCATCGCTTAGAAGAGTAGAGATTACCAAATGTCCCAAATTAATATCATTGAATGGATTTCTGCAGCAAGAAAACCTAGATTTACAATCTGTTGAGGAACTAACCATCGAAGACTGTGAGAATTTGGTTCAGTTACCAACTGGTGCATTTGAAAACTTTGTCTCACTAAAGGACTTAATTATAAAGGGAAGCCCAAAGCTGGTAACAGTTGATAACCAAAGCATCTTGCTACCTGCGAAACTAAAATATCTTAAAATGGGAAACTGTGGTGAACTTGATGTGTCATTGCTAGAGTCAGCATCACACCTCTCTACACTTGCTTATCTTCATATTGTAAACAGTGCAAATATTACTTGTATCCCTTCCTCTGAAATGGCATTTGCATCGCTCAGAATACTGGCAATCTCTGGATGTGACAAGCTCATTGAAATTTCATCTATGCCACAAGCACATACTGTCAACCAAGGAAACAACATGGTCTCTTTAAAGATCAGTACATTGTACATTGATCCCCTCTGCCTCCTTCGTATTGAACCACTTAGATGCCTAAGATTTGTTAGTTCTCTGACAGTTGGCAAGTGTTCAGGGATGGAGGCCCTGCCAGAGCAATGGTTGTTACAAAACAGTAGTACCCTCAAGGAGTTGTTCATCTATGATGGAAGCTCACTGCGGTCATTGCCTGGTACAATGGTGATGCTCACTGCCCTTCAACAACTTCACATTTACAAAGCTACTTTGCTGGAAGAAATCCCAGAGTTGCCTACTTCGCTGACTTTTAAGAACATTGAAAGGTACTAAGCTCTCTGACTCTATTTTAACCCTCCTCGTAAGTGTTATTATGATTATATTTCCTGCCTAGTTTTTGTTTGTTCCATGCTCTATGTTATTTCAAGTTTTGAATCCTCTCAATGGCTCTTGCAATTGATTAAGTTCTCATTTGCAACCGTTGGTCTTTGTGTAACTTCTTGTAGATGACTCATGCAAGCACAAACATTGACCCCACCAACAAGTACGTGCCACATTGCTGTTGTATAGGTGTGATCATGTCCAAAGAAGTAGATGATGAAATTATGCAAGCTCCACTTCATGTAGGTATTTATCTCTCCTTGTTCCCAATTTATTAATTTCTGTTACATTTATTTTTAAATTGAAATTTCAGAGATAATAACACATTTTCAAATTAACTCCACCTATATCTAAATGATGTAACCGGTCCCAAACCAAGACAAGAGGAGTGTTATTAATTTTTCTGAAATGTTTTGACTTGAATAAAAACAATTGGATGCGAAAATGTGAAACCAAAAGGTTATCACAACATAGTTAAATACAGTCGCAATATTTAAGTTGCAAATGGAAAATTTTAAGTTTTTTCTGAGTACAACTCAATAATGCAACATCTAGTTGCTCTTTTTATTCAATTTAGATAGCATTTCAGTTGAGTTTCTTGCAAATAAAAAATAGTACTTCCAATTTCAAAGGGCCAATGAGAAAATATTCGAAAGTGGAGGGCCTCACGTTTAATTCAAGCACCAATCTAACTGGCATAAGTATGTGCAATTGGTTTGTTCAATTGAGGGTTTTTGTTAAATTAAGTGCTTTTGATCGGGTCTTTCTTGTTTTTTTTTTTGTTCAGTAGTCAGTAGTGGTACATGTTTGTGTACAAGCTTGAGTTACCATACCCTGGTTTAATAATTTTGGACTTCGGTAAAAAAATTTGGTAGACCCCTCCAATATAGGCGAGCTTTATTTTTTTTGGGATGACTCCTCCAATCTTTGAGGCTGTTAACTAAATGTATTTAATTCGAATTTAGCTTAATTTTTTGGTGTTGTATAAGTTTACTGGGCTTTTTTTTCAATTTTTTATTGAGTAGACCAATTTATGTTTCAGCAAAATTATCTAGCACTTGATTAAGGATATTTAAGATGGTTAAATCATATTACATGAATTGATGTGCTCTATCATTTTTCAGTTGCTCAGAACAAATTTATTCAGTGACATGACAATTTATTCAGGTTTCAGTGTTGAATATCGTGATGCCAAAAGAAATGGGCTTCAGACCATTAGCTTTTCACGGAAATAACATTTGAATAGAAAAGGAAATTGAAGAGAGAAAAGGATAGAGTCATGTCTCTCTGTTAGAAGAAAGAAGCTTCTTTTGCAAGCTTTTTAAGGGTTTGCTCTCTTGTTTTAATTCCACCAAAATACATCAGGCAATCTCAAATTAGTGTATGATATTGTAAGATAGTGTGAGAGAGTGTGATTGGCTATATTATCTTGTTGTATTGTAAAGACTCCATGATATAGTGATTTTGTGCTGTGCTCCCGTGGTTTTCTCCCGCAAGGGTTTCCACGTAAAATCTTGTGTCTCTCTTTGTGCTTGATTGTTTGATTGCTTGATATTTTTTGTGACTTTCTTTATTTTTTGTGCTTGATTGCTTGTTGTGGTTGGCTTTTTTGTGTGTGTTCCATTTTTCTCCAATTGGACAGATATTGGCGTATGTCCACAAAGTGTTCGACAAAATTATTTCTTGAACACTTCTGCAATTGTCTCCAACATTCAGACCTTTCAATTTTTAGTCATTTTGACGTTGTACTTGTACCGGTCGTTGCTTTTTGAATTTTTAGTAATTTATAAAGACATCTTCAGTGATTCTTAATTAAATTTATTCTGACAATACCCCAGATTTTAGCATACAGTCAACACCAGATTTTAGCGTACAGTCAACCGTACATTTTTTTTAATTTCACTCAGTTCCAAGTTGTATTTCAACTGGACTGATATCTCTTTCATTCAAGAATATATTAAGATAGGATCAAGTAAAAGGAAAAAGATTCAGTGCCAGATTCCTAGGAAGAACATGAGGTTAATTAGATCAAGTTGTTGTATGTGCTGATTCCTTTTTCAATTATGTGGTTTTTTACTGCTATTATTCAGGTGGCAGAGGATCTGAAGTCAACTCAAACAAATTACGATAGATTCAAATATGGAGGCCAAATTACGACCTTTCGCAATGAACCTCTAGTGATTAATATCCACAAAACATAGTGTGTTTGCTATGTCCTCAATTTCAATTTGGTTGCAATTTGAGAATTTTGTAGGACTTTTGCTGAGAAATAACTGAAAACAAGAAATTTTGATAAATAAAATAAATAAAATGTAATAAGTATAACCTTTTTACGAACTATATAGCTTATAGAATATTAAATTTGTTAATCTAGAGAACCAGCCTTTAATATAGTGGCAAAAACAATATCCTAGCACCGTGAACATCAAAACCCGGATGGGCGAATCCTTTGTGCATATTAAATAGTTTGGTAGCTTGACTTCCAACCTTTACTAAAATAAAATTTGTTAATCCAAAAAAGTTAGAACAGTGTATAAATTTGTTAATCCAAAATAGTTTGGTAGCTCAAGGTCTCAAGGACTATGGCTGTTAGTCCAGAACCAGAATTTAGTTTAATTAAGCTGAAGGAGGAATGAACTATGACTCTTAAAAGCACAGTACCTGTTCAGGGAGCTTTTCAGGATTCTTACTGGTACAAATGGTGTACCACCTGAATCACAAACTCAATTTCAGCTTGATGGACCCTCTACTGGATAGGTGAGCTACCAGTTATGTGTGACGAATCCTCCAATCATTGAGTCTGTTAATGAAATGTATTTAGTTTTACGATGATACAATTTATTTATTTGTTGACACCAATCTATCATTTTTCAGTTCTTGAGACCAATTTATTTAGTGACATGACAATTTCTTCAGTTTACAGATCTATCAGTTTTCAGTCATTCTTAAGTTGTTCCAGTCACTGCATTCTGAAGTTTTGAGTTATTTTAGGAGATGTCTTTGGCGATTTTTAACTAAATTTCTTCTGATAATACCCCAGGCTCAGATTTTTAGCATAGTCAACCACACCAATTTTTTTATTTCTCACAGTACCAGTCTTTATTTCAACTAGACTCATATCTGTTTCATTAATAAATATAGTAAGATAGGATCAAGTAAAAGGTTTAAAAGATACAGTGTGCCTGTATCAAGTTAAAACTTCAAAGGATACAAGTGCAAAATTGCTGAAGTGGGAATGCACTACAAATTTTGATAAGGTAAGAAGAACATGAATTTATATCAAGTTGGTGAATCTGAAGTTAACTAAACAAATTATGACCTCACAAAGTGAACAACTAGCGATTAATAGTCACCAAACATAGTGTGTTTGTTATGAACCCAATTTTAATTTTGTGGCAATCTTAGAAGTTTTGGAACTATTGAGTAATTTTGAGGATTTTGAGAAAAGAAAAATACTGAAAACAAGAAAAATTAGAAAAGAAATATAATAATTTGTTGATATAATCCAGCGACAATAACACAACAACCTAATTTTAATTTCACTTAGCAATACACAAATTGTACAAACAACTCAAGAATCGAATCAATTTTGATTAATCTTGAACGCAGATACAACAATAGCAAAACGCTAAGTCAGAGGTGAAACAACAAAATTACTTACTAATTGATTGAATTGAATCCACACATAGATTCGCTATATGCTGACGAAACTAGAGAAACAAAAATCATTCCAAATGGTTATCTAAATATTCCTAATCAATAGCGGCACAACAGATCAGCAGCCAAATCAGCGGCATACGCTGATCTGTCCCAACGGATCTGCTACAGAACGCGCCAGATGCTCTCAAGTTGCTCCCTGCGTATCTTCTCCTGTTCAGGCGATTCGGGGCCCATCTCTCAGTGACTCGATGCCTTCAATGGTCGCGGGTAGGTTATTAAATGCGGACCCCAGTCGTAGGGCTTCAGATTTATATGAATCATGACCGCGCCTGACCGCCCTGCCCCCTGCATTTCTCTCTCTGTTGCTGATTTCAGGTCCCACATCATTGCACCTGACAAGTGGCGAACGATCCTCTTCATTATTTCTCATTTTAACTTCTTTTCCTTTTTCCTCTTTCGTTCCTTTGACCAGGTCAATCCTCTCCACAATGGATACTCCTAAATCAATAATTCAGGATATCAAGTTTGCATTAATCTTAGACGTATTATCCAAACAAACATTAATTCAGGATATGAAGTTCACATTAATTCAGGATATATATCAAACAGTCATCAATACCTTTTTTTTTCATTTACAACTTTGTATGATTATTCCTTGATTTTTTTTTTTTTTTTGTGTGTAACTGTTTATGTTTATTTTGTTAATCCTTTTGAAGGAGTTCTCTATCTCAGGAACTATATTGCTAGCATGTATGTAAGATTATCTTTTTAGAGAAGCAACATAAGCTCCTCCCAAAGTAATACTAACTTTGTTATACAATTTCGATTTCAGTTGGCCCAAATAAAATATTGAACTCTAAATAGCATTTTGTTTGTGGCCCAAATTAAATTAGCAAATTAGCCCACCAAAAACCAATTGACTTAGGAATGTGAAACCCAGCGCTCCCCCTTTCTTGCTCCAGTCCCAACCATAGTCACAAGATTCGTGAATTATTGGCTAATTATTTGTTTTTTTTTGTGATGCCGAACCGAACGTCTAATTATTTGGTTGACTGAACTTTGACCGATTTATTCCCGAATAATTCGCGAATTTTACGAATTATTTGCGATTGTTTTCTGAGTTCTTCCCAGAACATTTGTTTTTATTTTTTTTTGTTTCCTTGTAGGACTAAAATCTCTAGTCCAAATAGTTCTAAATTATTTCCGTATCACAAATTTTTGACCTCACCAAACTAAATCCGAATAATTAATTTGTCACTGTGGTCCCAACTATAAAATCACCGCCGCACGAAAAACCGATTGGCTTAGGAATGTGATTGCGCGCACTGTGATCGGTGAGCTGTTTTGGAAGTGAGGCAAACTCCCAGAAGAAACAAGGCGACTGGTATCCATTATGCAACACTCCTTTGTCAGTTGTTGCTATGCAATAATGGATCAAACTTGTCCCCTTGTTTCTTTTCCAAGTTATCAAATTAGTTTCAACAGAATGCCATTACAAGAAACAAGAACAAATTTCAGCATACAAGTTACAATCAGGTCCCTTCCTGTCCTGTGAGTCTTAATTAATTACTAGTTGTTAAGTCAATTTATGGTAACCATGGTTCTGAAACTCGGAATTAGAATCGGAATCGGATGAATCGGCCGGAATCAGCCGAGTTGACTCGGAAACTCGGATTTTTATGGTAGAAGCTTGTTTTGTAACCAAAAAGTAGGAAAAAATTGGTAAAAAATAATTTGTAGAAAAACTATGTTAAGACAAAATATTACACTCAAATAATCCACTAATTATATAATGTAATACAAGCATTACAAATATAACACACTTTTTATTGCCAGAAGCTATGCTGGATCATCTCATCGTCCTCTGTATTAATATACAAATGGGGATATTGTTGTATAGAGCCAAAAATTAAAGACATTAATGTAGTGTCAAATGAAGAATTATTAACATCCTTATATTCAACATATGAATTGTATGTGCTAGAAAATTCTTGATTACTACTTGAATTGTAGTTTGGTTGTACTCCATATGCAGATGAGCTTGAATTATATCCCTAGTGAACTCTGAGGTCCCATACATGCCATCACAAGAATTATTATTTTGATGCGACATCTCTATACCGTCTTCCTATTTGTTCACTATCTGAGGTAGGCCCCGTGGTTCAAATAAAAAGCTTGTTTTCTAGTTTCTACTTCGACAGACATTTTACAAGCTTGTATGCAACTCTCCAGCTGTATGACTCCGTGACAGCAAACATGTTTTTACAGAAAATGGTATTAATCACAGTTTTAATGGCTGACTCGGACAAAACTCGGTCAAACTCGGTCTGACTTGGCCTAAAAATCGGCTAACTCGGCCGAGTCAAGCACTGTTCACCGATTCCGCTTCCGATTCTGATTTTCAGAACCATAATTTTTACATTGTACCAGCTATTGCATTTCAAAGATCGAGTCATTTTTAAGGGCATGTTTAGTGATACCTAACTAGGTTTCTTCTGGCAAGTGCTAGGTTTCTTCTGACAAGTGAGCCCACCAAAAACAGATACTACAAAATATGCTCTGCATGGGATTCATGAAAGGGAATTTAGGTACCGAATAGAGGAATCCCAATGTGCACAGTAAAAAATGCAATCTTATCAATTTTTAGTCTTGTTTTTGTCAAGGTGATGGTGAAGTTCCGCTCTGCTTGGGAGTTGCAGTCAGCAACTGTGCCATGGAGGAGAAACAAAGATATCTGTCAATTTCCTTGCGTCCCTTCTTAAAAAGAATTTACAGATTTGTTTGGGGCTTGTACCAATGTTATTTTCTACTGTTTTAGGATTTTTTTTTTTTTTTTGCCAATTTGGAGACATTCTCTTTTTAGCATTGGCTGTTGTTTAATATATGTGTTTCGTCAGTTTAGCTGTTTTGTACCTTACATGGAGAAATAATGTTTTGTCCTTTGGTCGAACAAATGAAGCGTAGAAATTCATGTTATATTTCAGCTCTTGTGTTTGTTTGACAATTTTACTAGATGGAAATTTACTTTTGAAAACTGCTGAATTCTCATATTACTCAGAATGGATTACTGTTATCTGCGTGTAAACTCTTTATTTGACATGAGTCGAAATATTTCCCTAACCGAGCAGTTATCAGTTGCATTATTTACTGCAGCCTATTCATATTATAAAAGAGCATATCACATAAACAGTGTACTGAAAAGGGAAGGGAGATGACAGAAAGTATGGAG